>VWZU01019326.1:12685-45479 GCA_013397095.1 Sterrhoptilus dennistouni | reverse complement strand
CTCTCTGTGGCTTGGTGGCAAATAATGTGCACATTATCCTAACATTATGCAAATGTGACTGATCATGCAGAATTATGTACTGCAGCCATTGAGCTAGATAGTCAAACAAAAGAATGTAAAAACACCACCCTAAAATGTTGATTTCCTTCTTTAGAAATCTGTTTCACTTCCAGGAGCTTGGTTGGAGTTTTTTCCTGTTGTTTTTTGGTGGTTTTGTTTGTTTGCCTGCTTTAAGTTTATCTTGAAAGGATGCTCCTAAATCTGGAAATTTTTTCATTCAAAGATTTGCAGGTCAGAGACAAAGAAATCTTTTGATATTTTCTCAAACATCTCAAACCATTTTTAATCTTTCAGACATTTCTACATTCTCAGATCCAAGTATCAGGTTCTGTTTTAAAAATGCAGAATTATTCTTAGCAGAATAATTTCTTGGAAAATTTTGCAGCATTGAGTACGCATACAATACTATTTTTTGAACTCTTTATCTGGCAGGACATCTTGCTGATTTTTTTTTTTTCCTTGATGTCTGTGAGGTTCAAAGTGGCACCATTCTACTCCAGATAAAAATGAAAATCCTCTGAAATAGCAATTGAAGAGAAACAGCCACCACTCAGCAGTCCTTACAGTATTGCAAAATGCCTGGTATGAACTTCTCCAAGATGACAAATGTTTGGATTTTTTTCCCCCAAAATAATTAAATGGGAGAAAAACAGAGAAAACTTAGAAATACGATATTTCAGGAATTTATTTGAATATAATTTAAAACAGCTTGAGTGTCCATTTTCATAGGTACAACATGGCTTCCAGGCTCAACAATTGAAAAATAGCAGTGGAGAGACTTCTTAATGAAGACTTCCACATCTTGGATGACCTTCATAGCTACACAATCTGGTTTAGCCAACACCCAAATAGCACCCAAATAAGGTATCATACTTTTATATACTCTTTATTTCCTTTCATGCTCTCTAACCATTCTTCATTCCTCTTCTAAGCATGCAAATGATACCAGCTTAGATTCCTTTCCATGCAGGCCAGTTGAGTCAAATTCAGAGGCAGATATGTGTGTACAGTTAGTCAGACAATAAAAGGTTGTGAGTTTCCATTGGAGTTTAATGTGGGATGAGGGAGAAGTTTAAATTAGATTATGTTATTCCTATTATATTCCGATATAGAAAACTCTGTATTTTGAATCTTCATTTATCTTAATTTTTATTCTTGATGAAAAACCTTGTGCCAGCTCTTGTAGCATTCCTCCATTTCATTTAGGAACTCCCTTATCTCCAAGTATTCCAACCCTTTCTACCATTGATGTCCTTCCTATATTAAAGCTTATACCAGGAGAGCTCATATTTCACATAATTTGTTTGTGGTGAATATAACTCCTTCTTATGGTCTTAAACTAGTTTTTGGGTTGTTTTTTACATCATCTTTTTCTCTGTTACGGTGCAAGTTCCCTTAGAATCAATTATTCCAGCTGCAAACATTTTGAATGTATATTCCACTTTTAAGTGTTCAATTTCTCTGGTGAGACAAACCCCAGCAGATTAAATGACATACAGACTTTGCAAACAGAAAGCAAGAAGCTAATTAAGAAGTAAAACTCTGCTGCTTTTCTTTGCTTGCATTTAAAAGTGAAATATTCATCAAGTATTAACCATGTCATGGGGGAACTGAACAATCTTTGCTGCAGAAAGGAAAGAAAACCTTCTCCCTTACAGCTATCAGGTTCTGATTTTCAAAGGGCCTGCTCTGAGATATTTTATTCTAGTCCCTATCCTGGCTGCTATGTCAAGTGCAGGAAAGATGTCATCCTCTCTACATTTCTTATTGTTAGCTTTTTAATTTTTATTTTATTTTATTATTATTATTTTTTTACATCAATGCTTCCTTGCAGTTTATCTACCTTTTCTGGGAGACAGCTGTAAAATACATGTTTTCTTCCAGGTTGCCATGACTGCTTGCACTGTCTTTCCTGTCATTAAGGGAAAACATCTGTTGGTGGTTGACACTTGCTATGTGTCTGTCTTCCTATAGGACTTGCAGCACCAACACAGGCTGTGCCAACATATGTGTGTTGTGATTTGTTGTCTCTGTACCTGGTAGATTTCTTTACTGTATCTGACAATTGTTTTGAACTGTTTGAATTGTTTGATTCAGTAGAAAATGGCAGGATTTTAATAGTCACATTGCTCACTATTTATCCTAGAACTTCACAAGAGTTTGATTTCTTAAATTAGAAAGAAGCACTCTGAAAATGATCCCTTCAATTCTCCAACAAACCTGAAGCTATGGATCTACAACAGTGGGTAACAGAAGCCTGGTGGAGAAGCTCTAAATCACCCATTGCCTTTGAGTAAGGGAAAAGAACTCTGCCACTCTGGGAAAGGATGTATGATCAGATCCAGCAATCTGCCAAGATGATTTTCAAAATGGACAGATTCTGGGTCTTTTTGCAAGTAAGTAGGGGTATATAAAGTCTTCCCTTAAGAAACAGGTGTAGGTTTGTGGGTTCTTCAGAGGAGGGTGGTTTTGCCCATGGGATTTTGTGCTTATTTTTGATAAAAAAGGAAAAGCCGGAAAGGACTTGGATATATAAACTAAAACTAATTATAAGAAAATTAAAGATATCTTTATTATCCTTAGAGAAAGCAGGAGCTCTGAGACATTAATCTTGATGACAAGTTCATTATGGCATAAATCCTGAAGTGAAAGTGTTGCTTTTTCCTCTCTTCATTTTAAATTTCTAATTTTCAATACAGCTTTAGAAAACCCAGATCATGTAACATATAGAAAGGTAGGAGATAAGAAAAAGCAGACACATTATGCTAAGTATACACTATGCAGACATTAACAAAAGACTAAACTCACTGACTTCAAGCTGAGCACAAGACTGACTACGCCAGGATTTTCAGAAGGGTGGAACCTACATCCCAAATTAAGATTGGGAAATTACAGTCAGTTTCAGGATTTTGCTGTACGAACTAAAAAACTTTCGAACAAGACTTTTGAAAACTTCCTCTCCCATAACATTTGCTTTTGTTTCCTCCAGTGTGTGAGGCTCTAAGAAAACATTCAGTGCAATGAGCTTCCTGTAACATATACCTAAGTTCCTACTTGGTTTTAAGCCATGAATGATTATTGACATTCTCCCTGGTTTGAACTGCTAGAATAATTATTTTTTGTTCAACAGATTAAACACAAGCTCAAGAATTTTGTTGATGCATTCATGCCTGTGTCTAAAGCATTAGTTGAAGTTTA
Organism: Sterrhoptilus dennistouni; assembly: GCA_013397095.1. Taxonomy (NCBI): domain Eukaryota; kingdom Metazoa; phylum Chordata; class Aves; order Passeriformes; family Zosteropidae; genus Sterrhoptilus; species Sterrhoptilus dennistouni. Next base: position 42,221 of record VWZU01019326.1, on the reverse strand, counting down.
AAGACAATTAATGAGCTGAACACACCAGATTTCGAATATCCACTTGTCCAAAATGTACCATTTTGATTAATTTATTATTTCCAGAGAGCTGACTAAGAAAAAAATTCTGGGTGCAAATTCTCATCAACACCTCTAGATTTCTTTAAGAGCAAGAATTTCAAACCCCTTTTATTTTCTGTGATTTCCAGGCGTGTTTACTGAAAGGATGTGAAAAGCTTCACTGAAATCGTGGATAAAGCTAAATGCACATATACTTGTTAGTAGGAGAAAAAAGCCTTAATTACCAGCTATATCTGATGCTTTTTAATTTTCTTCTGCATTGTGTTGCTGTCTTGCTTTCATTATGTTTTCTACCACATCTTTGTGTCATATCTTCTTGTTGTGAGACCATCACTTCATCTTAATTAAATTTGTTGTTTGTAGTCATTTTACAGTAATCAATGCCTGTTTTGAAAAGATTTCCCTTCACTGAGGCGTATTTTCACCATTTGATATCCCCGTCCTTTTTCTTTCACATCTCTTTTATTTACCATTGTATTGTTTCCCCTGCTATTTGCAGTATGTCATGATTTAAGCCTGTTCAGATGGCAGTTTTAAATTTAATAATAGATCTGTCTTCCTACCAAATGTGGTGTAGCCGTTTCAGCAAACTGGCAGCAAAATTTGGTGATTCACTGAGAAAGTTTTAGGTTACTGTCAGTCCAATGAATTTAAGGTCTGTATTGAGCACATAACAAAGCACAAGACAAAAGTACAAAGTGAAACCTTCTTTTTGTTATTTTTAAATTTCCTTGGTATTGGTTATAAATGTTAATGGACTTCAGACTCATAATGGCTTTCGCTGGTAGAACAGGCACAGCAATCGTATGTTTATAAATGTGGTTAGAGCTATTTTTTTCTTTTTTAAACAGAATAAGCTGTATTTTCCTGTAACACATTTGGAAAAACAAATTATTCACTTCTTTCTTTAAGCTGTTGTTGGAGTTGTCACTAGATGAACTTCAGGTGCCTTTCAACCAAAAGCATTCTATGATTTCTACAACAGATGTAATGTAATGTTAGTTTAGATCTTGATTATTGCAGGAACAGTATGTTCACATATATATCCCACTCCAGAATACACACTCTTATCACTCTGCCTTTAAACAGGAGCTTCTTACTGTAAGCTACACTGAAAATCTGACCACTCTGTCTGATACCTCAGTGAACAGAATTCCTTTGAAAAATTCTCATCACTATGTGCATTGAAACTGGAAAAAGTGCAAAGAAAGAAACATCAAGAAGAAAAAGACTGGGCTTTGAACAGAAATGTTTATAAATTCAGCCGTATTTTTTTTTCATTCTTTGACAGAGAAAGCATCTCATGCTATTTTTTTTTTCACCTTTTCACAGATTTTGCTATCAAAATCTCGGTACCCATTACTGTCAAAGACAAGACTGATGCAGGCTTTTGTGGCCCATCTGAAATGCAGTTCAGGTGCACCCTTAAACACAGGTGATCCTTTTTGGTTGGTTCACTGGGTAGAACTTAAGAGGGAGATCCAAAGTTTAGAAAATGCAGGAAGCTGCATTTAAAGAAAGGTAGTCTTTGTGATGGGATAGTTCAATTGACCAGATTTAAAAGGCGGTAACAAGGTAGACTAACAGAAAATTTTCCATATTTGCAACTTTTAAGTGTTTTTCCTATGACTGCAAGGCATAAAGATACATGACTTATCTGCAATGTCCTTTCTTTTATATGACTTTGCTAATTACCTAGAAAAATGTGGTTGCTTCAAACTGAAAAACATCTTAATAGTATCTAAAACAATACTCATAAGGTCTGGCACACAGACACACAAAAAGAAGCAAAGAGCAATACCTTTCTCTCTATTTAAAAATGCACCTGAAAGATGCTACCTGAAGAAGAGATGTGGTCGATTACTCTCTCAAGTTACAAGTCAACTGATGAAACAGCCGTGTTCTTAGCCTTTACTTTAGACCAATGTGCAGCAGTGCAGCTGTAACTCTTCCTTCACTGCAGAGTGAATTTAACATTCATTGAATTAATTCGTATTTGCTGGGGGCATGCACATAGACAGTTTCTTCAAAATTCCTCCTGCTCAAAGAGCAATTTGCTAAGCCATGAAAATTCCCTTGTGTGTCTGAGCCAGCAATAAGCTGAATAAGGAAATATTATTTCAGCATGCCACCTCTTTTTGAGAGTTCATAATTAGCCGGCCATTTGGACAGCCTCTTGCCAGGGACAGCATGATTACCACCACTTAGAAAAGGAAGGCCCCAACAGATGATGCTGTTAATGCATTTCTTATCTAACACAGGCAAGATTAATGTATAATTATAGTGGCATCAACTAAAATCTGCTTAGAGGGGAACCAGAGCTTGTTTAATTGACAACAGTTTAAGGGACTACAAAAGCCGATGCTTTCCAGTCTTTTCACTCAGCAGTCAAAAGGATGCCTCATGGTTTAACAGCACTGCTGCGCTGTAGGATTCTGTGTATCTACACAGTTCCACTCAAGCATTCTGGCACCCTTTTTAAGAATCTTTCCACCTATCTTTTCCAATATCAAGCATCAATAATACCTCTTTCAGCCTCTTCTAGTTGTTTTAGGAAGAAAATTATTTTTAGAATTGCTATAATTAAACAGAAGCAGAGAATCACTGAACAAACCATTAAACTGCATTGAAATATGCTGTCTTCAAAAGCAAAATCTAATTAAGGTTTAAACTGCAATGTTAATTGCACAGCACTGAGATTCACCATGCATTATGGGTTTATTATCAGTTTTCTGGCGAGTAATTTCAGAGAGGCAAATGCAGCTTCTGGGAACCACGTTAAGTCCATGGAAAAAGACTTAATTACTAGCAGGAAAATATTTGCTTTATAGTTAGTTTAGGGCAGAATATCTGAAGATATCTTAGTAAGAGCCTGGGAACATAGAGCATCAAATAAACCACAATGTAGCAATTCTATTATCTTCAGAACTATTTATATAACATTTCAAATGCAATCATCTCTGCATAGTTTGGAGGGGACTAAACCTGTTGTTAACATTGCTGCAAATAACCAGATTCTAAGAAATAACATTCTTAGAGTAAAATAATTAAACCAAATAATTATTCATGGAATAAAGGAAGCAAAGAAACCCTGTTTTGTGTTATCAGCACTCAATCCTCAGTAAAGGGCAGCATTTCAGACCAGATTTTTTGCCTGATTACTTTTCCTACATGAAAACTTTTAAAGAGGAAAAACCTTTCTTCCTCTGTGCATTTTTGAGTTACTTTTTGCTGTCAGCTAATTCATAATACTATGGAAACTCCAGCCGAAGCCTAATACTTAGGCATCTGATTATCTTTTTCTTCTATAGAGACTTGGGTTAAGTAAGGCTCAGCTCCTTAAAGGCATTATGTCCTTACTTCTCAAGTCAGAACCAAAATATCTTTGAGGATTTAAGTCTTAAGAGACTATGTTACATCTAGTAATGAGATTGGGGTGCCCAGACAAAATTACCACTTTCAGTTTTCCTTCCCATTGCTTTGAACTTTCACTCCTCTACATAGGAGTTTTTCATAAAACTTAGATGAGTGCAGGTGACATAACTGGACAATTTGTGACAGTATTTCAGAATTCCTCATTTAATGTCCTTTGCATGCCACCAATGACATCTTTTTAGACATAGCTGCAAAATGGATGTAGCATTCCATCAGAATTAAACATGCACATGAAAATTGCACTATATTTTAGCTACAAGGTTTCTGCTGAGTATTGCCACCTATTTTTGACAATTTTCAGGGAAGGAATTTTGTTTGCACTGTAGACAGAGGAAGTGTTATTTTTCAGGTTGACCTGAAGACCTTTATCCACAGGTGAGTACTACTGTTGTTGCAGAAATATATATGTGATTTTCAAACTTCTGTTTTCCACCGAAGGAAAAGAAATGAGTTTTGGTAGCTGAATAAACCCAATGGAAAACAAGGAATGCTGGAGGAAACTACATACAAATGGAAAATTGTTCATACCCAGAAGCAAATTTCAAATTGCTCAACAGAAAAACCTATACACTGACATTCTTCATTCACAAAAAGAATCAGGTTATTTCATGAATGATTTTTGAAGAGAAAATAAAACTAAATTCACAGCTAATACTCCTTACAATAAATTATTCAACCAGATCGACTTCTTTTGTTACCAAAACAACATAGCTATAAATATCTCTCCTCCATAACGGTGAAGTTTTTCAGCAAGAAAAAATGTGTTTGATGAGTGTAACATCTCTTGTCCCTCTGAATGACCCATTTAAAAATATACTGTTAAAGCAGCCATTTTTATAGCCTGATTCTTGCATTCTGATTAAAGCAGAATTGATCAATGGTTGTGGATTAACAGCCCAATATATAAAATTATAAGGACATAAGTATCACAGTCGCTAATTATACATATAATTGAAAACTTCTGTCAGAAGGATACCAACTGCTCATCATGTGCTAGTCCAGCTCCATAGTTGTAGAATCATAGAATGGTTTAGGTTGGAGTGTACTTTAAAGATCAACTAGTTCCATGGGCAGAACCTTCCCCTGGAACAGGTTGCCCAGTGCCCCATCCAGCTGGGCCTGTTTTGTCTCACTTCCAGGATATTTTGGATGAAATGCAGAACAAGCTGCACTCCTCAGCATGAACTAGCAGGTTGGGAAAGCCTGGCATCCATTGCTATTTAAGCACAGAAGATGAGGCAAAGTATGGAAGAGAGATCATAGTGATGAATTAATGATATCTGTCCCTGACAAAGATTCACAGATTTTAAATTAACTTGTCTGCTTGGCAGAGGCTGGAGCAGCTGACCCCGAAATGTATTGCATCTAGCCCATAATATCAGACTAAACTGTAGCAACAGTCAGAATCATATCAAATTTCATATCTGAACCTCCTTGAGCTTAGTCCTGCCCACATAAAAGTTTTTGGTTTCTTTTTTTTTTTTTTTTTTTTATTGCTCACCTGTCTCCTGTTCTGCAGGTTTCACATCACACTAGATGTAAGGACTATGCACATGTTTTTGTAATGTTCTGTAAAACATTATGAGCCTCATTCAATTAATTAATTAATTAATTAATATTAAGTCATCACACAGCACATACTGTCACTATTAGAATTGAAAGTAACTGCAACTATACTCAGAAGATGGCAGCTGCCAGAGGGGACTAACTAACAAGCTATTTATAATATGCTAATTTTAACTTGAACTACAAAAGCAAAATTAATAGTTAATGCAAAAACAGGAAACACTTCCTTTCAAACACAAACAAAACTTTCTAGATTGGTGCAGAGAGCAAAGAGGGACCAAACGTCCCCCAGATCTTACTAAAAGAAATTGCTTTAAATAGAGACATCAACTCAAACACTTCTATTGCAGGTTAATTTAGTCCAAGAACTTGCACAACTAGCAAAAGATGTGATGCAAACAGCTACTTATGCTTCTGAACAAACTGCTATAATCAATTCTCCGGGGGGCTGACCTTTTTGAGTAAGATTTCAAATAGTGCATAAATGAACCTCTAGTTAATTCATTCTCTAGCCAGAATATGACTGGAGTGGGAGATATTTGGAAGTTTTTGCCTTTCATAACATATACAAGAGAGCAACAAAATCAGAATACTATCATCATGTCATAATATTCCTGTAAACAAATGCTTATTTTTTTCTGAATATACATGCTGCTAAAAATCCTCAGAGTAAAACTATCAAAAATAATAGAATACCAGTGTTTGTTTTTGTAAATAATTCTTTAATGCCGTAGGAGGAATTATCAATTCTATACCAGCATGTCAAGATAATAAAACATTACTTGTCTTCCTATCTATGCTGGCCTTTACATGCCTAGATAAAGATGTAGTAAAAAAGAGATTGTTTTATATTCATTATATGGCACAGAGTATCCCTCTTTGTTCCACTTTTTACTATTTTCTAGTCCCAGCATGTGAAAAATCACAAATTTTATTCCTAGATACCTATTGGGCGTTCTTCAATAATAATTAATCATCTTCATATTGCCTTTAGGCATGTCCTCTTTTCTTAGGTAATTATTATCCACATGCGCAGGAAGATGCTAAATGTTCCTTCTGCTCCTTGTGCATCCATACTAGAAACAAAATATTTTTTACTTAGCATGCTATTAGTTTCCATAGAAGTTATTTTTGCCTTACAGAGCTGGTAAATAATCAATACATTATAAAATGGATAAAACCTTGCTCCTCCATTAGATTTTTTTTATTTATTATTTAGACTTTTTTGTCTATTATTAGTTTCTTTTTTTTAATAAGAAAGATATACAGAATTTTTTTCTTTTTTAGTATGAGGTATAGGGGTTGTTGTTTTTGAAAGAAAATTGATGTATCAGTATTTCATTTGAACTTTAGTGCATAAGCTCCATCACCCAAGGACCATAAGAGATCACTATTTTTCTGAAACATCTGCAAACACATTTAATGGGGAATCTTTACCAAAAAAAAACCCTCAAAACATCCCTCTTTTTATCTATATTTAGATTTATATTAGATGCTGCCAATTCTTTGAAATTTCCATTAAATTTTCCCTGAATGTTTAATTTTGAAACAATATGCTCAGAAATATCACATTTTCATTCCTAAAATAAGTAAAACTTTTCAGCTGTAAGCATTTTGTTTAAAAATTTAAATGAATTCATAGTAAGAAGATAAAAAGTTACCATAATTGCTAGGGCTAATTTTTATGTCAGCTTTGTTTTTATGTCAGTTTTGTTTTCTCCCCTTCAACTGTTTGAGTGACAAAAGCTTGCAAGATTTCAGCCTTTTATCTTGATTTGCTATGTGATTTTATTTTTAAAGCCAAATCTTTACAAGAATCTTTACAAGAAGTTGGAAAAAACTCCCCTTGCAGGTTATAACGGGCCTGCTTAAGTCAAGAAGATAGAAGGAGATGATGTGCTGCCTAGGGAATGACAGGAAGAGGGAAAGATCAAGGGACACAAGCAAACTCTCATCTTTGGGATGGCTCCTGAGGAATAACTCCTAAGTACATTTTTCCACAGATTGCATGGTGGGGAGGAGCTGTTAATTTTTTGTGTGAGAGCACCAATGATTCCAGCCACAGCCAAAGAGACAGTGGAAAACATTGAAAGTAGTACCGGGCACAAGAAAACGAGGCCATGACCTCATTACTAAATGCTCGACAAAAGCCTAATTAAAGTCCCACAGGCTTTTACAGTTTTTCTTTGCTTTTTATCCCATCCTACCAGGAGCAGTTTGTAAATCCTGCCTTGTCATCTTAACACATAGGAACAAAAATGCATCAAATGCTTGAGTAAACTGGGTTTTATGGTTTTTGCGAGATAATGGCAGGATTTGTTGAGGAAAGTGGATCATTCCCTTTCCTTTGTGGGCTATTCACATTACAAATATCTCTCCTCATATTACAAAAGCCAAATTGGAATCCCAAGCCAAGAAAATGACTTCCAACCTCTCTGGAAGCACAAGAACTCTTTCCTGAGATAAGATTTCTAAGATTTGCAGTGATGCAAATGCGCATCACACTGAAATCAAATAGTTTTTTCTATATTATGGTCTCAAGTTTAGAGTTAACTAATGCCTTTGAGGAGTTCCTGTTATTACATATCCTGTTATTACATGTAGTGGCACTTCACTGAGTAACAATTAGCACCAAGGACCAGCCCAAAGTGTCTGTGAGGGGACAGAAATATCCTGGGAACCACTACCTGCTTCCCTACTCCAAGGATAAGAGTCAGAGCACAGGTTCTGTAACAATCCTGTGGCAGACTGTAATAAAAGTGCAAGTTGCATTTGTTATCCATACTGAAATGCCAACTGATATTATATACCAAGTTTTGCCATAGGAAACCCAACCATGTGTCTCCTAGTAAGGGCCGAGCTTCTATTTGGCAAATATTTCTTTGCATAAGCTGCTTTAGCAGTTGCATCTATAAAATCATTTCAGACCTGGAGAATTTTCCAGAGCTACACCATTACTCAGCTATTACAGAAGCCACCTTCCCTCCATTTTTTTAAAAAAAAAATATTTATTTATTTATTTATTTATTTATTTATTTATTTATTCTCACCATACCACCATAAAGAGAGTTTTATGTCTTTTTTCAGGTGCAGATGTCATTTACTGCTCAGGACCTTCTCATTTATCTTGTCTTTTCCAGCCTCTCCTAGCCTCTTGGTAATTTTGGTAGACTCGAAATGGGACACTAAAAGTAAGGACTTGTCAACAGTGTTTCTATTAAATCTAAACTGTTGGAGGAAAAGATCACTTTAATGTCATTTGTGTTTGAGCAAAATATACAGGAGAATTGTAATAGCCTTGACTTGAATTTTGCAACATGTAGGAATACCCTTTTTCTCTCCTCTGTCACTCACACTTCTTTAATGGTAGGAGAGAAAAGGGAGCAGACAAAAGGGAGAAAAAATGTCTAACGAAAGAGGAGTACATGTGAGCAAACCTATTCAACATTTTTTTCAGCTGTAGTTTTAGAATCTTTCCCAAAACACAGCATAAAAATTATTTGGTTACTGACAAATTGTGTGTCCCTAAGCAACTCCAGAGCTCCTGGGTGGGAGTTCAGCTGTAAGTTGAATAAATTCTACTGGCCGGGGGCTTTCTATATGTGAGTACATTATACACCCTCTTTGACTGACCATGATGTGATCTTTAGGCTTTTATATTCTTTTTTTGTTTCAAACTTAGAGCTCTGCACACTTTTTTTTTTTTTTTTTTTTTTTTTTTTTTTTTTTCCTAAAGGCATATAGCAGACTATGGCCTCAGATTTTCCTTGTTTGGGAAAACCAAGGAATTAAACCAGCTGTTCAAAATTGACCACAAAAAAAGGAAATGTGGTCTTCCTGGCTGAAGAATTTGATCTTTCTTCATCCAGGCAAAGACAATGCACTCCTTACTTGTGGGGAAAGGAGGAGGGATAGGCGCTGATCTCCTCTGGCCTGAAGTTGTGTTAGGGGAGGATTAGGTTGGATATTAAGACACAGTTCTTCACTCAGAGGGTGGCTGAGCACTGGAATTGAGTCCCCAGGGAAGTGGTCACAGCACCAGCCTGACAAAGTTTGAGAAACATTTAGAAAATGCCTTCAAATATATGGTGTTATTTTTAGGATGATCCTGTGCACACTCAGGAGTTGGACTCAATGATCCTAGTGGGTCCCTTCCAACTCAGGATATTATATTATTCTAAATTAGTTAAATTAAATCTTTATTGCAAATTTCTTTTTCTGTGTTCTACTCATCACTTTGTTGTCACTGTGTCAGTTGTACTGGACCTGTCTGAAAGGACCTATTATTCTCCTATGTCAGCACAATATAGCAAAGCCAAAGTTTGTCTCTGCCCAGTGAATGTTTTCCATTTTAATACACACCCAGAACAAACCATCCAGGGGAGCTGGAGTATAGCAGTGTCATTAAGAATGGTATTTTCATATGCACCAGTAACATTGGCCAACCACTGTTCCTATTGACTTCAGAATTAAATCAAGACCAAATCACTTTTTAAATACTGCCAACATGTTGTTTTCAATACAGTAATTAGTGAACATTTCATTAATCTTCCTTGAAATTGCATCTGTGTGTTACTTTGCTGACCTGTTATTTTCAGTTACTTTCAAATCACACACTATACATGCAGCAACATTTTGTTTCTGCTTCAGTCATCTTGTCTTCTTATATCTAATGTAATTAATGTTTGTTTCCCTAACTCTTCCATAGAAGAAAATACACAGAAATACAGTATCATCTAATGCACAGAACATCTCTTCTCTGAGGAAAATTTAAAGAGATGCAACAGTGCAGTTTGGAAAGCAGTTGAACAGGTGTATGACAGAGGTACATAAAATCATATGCATAGGAGTTATGTGAATTGGGAATCAATACTCATCGCTTTTTGCAGCACAAGAGCTATGGGAGGCAAATGAAATTTTAGGAAATACTATTTCACACAGCTTATAGTTACAGCAGGAGACTCCCTATGACAGGAAGTTGCTGAGACTCAATAGTATTCAAGAAAAATTAATGAAAAATAAAGTATTACTGAGTGCTAATAAAAATAACAAGCTGAGGGGAAAAAAAAAAGGCAAAAAGAAAATGCTATATGACTTTCCTAAGCCACAGATTGTGGGAAGATGGAGGAAGTAAAGGGAAAAGCCTAACCCTATTCTATATATTCCTAAATGTTTGGCCACTGCCAGAGACAGGTATTGAGAGGGTTTGAGCCACTATAGCCATTCTTTTTATGGATGTTTTAAAATCTGAAGTACTGAAATCTCTGATTCTTTTTCACTAAATAGCTACAAATGACACTTCTCTCTGAAATATGGTAAACACACTGCATTTCTGAAGTGCCAAAAAAGCATTCATTATCATGCAGGTGAGTGTCAGCCAGTACGTACTGTGTTTGTCACATATTACACTGGAAGGCAGGGAGGTAAGTGACAAATATGGTTGAAGATGTGAGTAAATTACTGAATATATTGGAATCAAAAGTTCTCATTCTGAACATAAGAGACTTGGTTCTTTACAAGTATGACAATGTAATTGCAAAAGAGTGGGATTGTGAATAAAGAAACAAAAGAGGAAGAGTCTTGTGATTCAAGTGAAATTAACATTCTCAAGCTGTTTTTACTGCTCCCGACTTCTAGTTTTTATCAGCAAATTTGTTTGAAACCTTTCAAATGTAACAGCCCACTTGTGATTCTATTTTCTTGTCTGTTCCACCAACATATTTGTCTGAGGTATGGGATGGTTAAAAAACACTGGCAAAATATTAGGCTGTCTGATTCTATCCTTTTAGTGGTTCTGTGAGGAAAACCAACCTTGTCTGGTTTGTTCTGAATGTGGTCACCAGTTATTGTAAAAAAAGCCTATTTGAGGACAGTAGAGAACAGCTCAGATATTGCAAATTGTAGGATTTAATGAGTTTAGGAATTGATTTCAACAAGAAGCAGAAATATAAATTACAATTATGGTTGTAGCACATGTAAAGAAACCCATACACAAAAATATGTAATTATTAATTTAAAATAATTTTCTTAGATATTTCCATTTACCAATGCAACTTTTAAGTGAAAAATAAAAAAGTACCAAATCTCTTTTCCTTAGATGGTCTCATCAACAGAGAGAGTTTGGGGCTCTAAATTCAGTTTCTGGATTTGCCACAGTCTGATTATGGTCTTGGTTTGTCTGTTTCTCCTTCTGGGCATCAATTCTTCAGACTCAAGGTAAAAGTACTTCCTTGTTTCATCCTTCCTTTCCTTCTTTGATTTGTCCTTCTTTTCCTACCCATAAATCACTCAAAGAACCTTCTGCCCTCTACAACACTAAATGTAACCCAGGGACGTTCAGGATTTGGTTTCCAGCCTTGGTTAGCTTGGATTTTAACTCATATTCAAATATTAAATACAATCCATGAATATCCATGCTGCAAAAATAAATGTTAGTATTACTTTTCAAATTAAAAGATTTAGAAAGACGACAATTAAGTGGCTCACCTTATCAAAACTTATTCTTCTCTTGGAAAACCAACTGCTTGATTTAAGTAAAACTAATATCTTAACAATTTGTTAGAAATTTTTTCTCTTCAAAACTTCATTTGTGTGAAGTATCTTGATTTTGATGCAACTGCGATTTTTCATGGAGAATCATTCCATTGTCATCTAGAGGATCCAGACATTGCACCTCATCCTTCTCTCTAATGTTGACAAGAGGAAAAAAAATTCTGCAACTTTCCCTATTTTTTCTGCTGAGTGAGAACAGTTTTAAATGGGCTTAATGATACTCTGGGTCTCCCAAAGTTCGTGAAAATTTCCGTATGTCTCTGCGTCCAATGGAATTGCACAAGGGCACCATTTGAAGGCCTTTACTTCTCAAAAATGATGCATGGAGAAAGATTTTCTCTCTGCTCCTCTGCTCCATGTGAACCTTGATGATAATGGGGGAAAGATAGAACTTTCCTTTTTCCCTCAATAAATGGCCGTAGGTTTACATGAATGAGCTCACTGTGAGAGGTCTGTGCTGACAGGAATCAGCCAAATTCACATTTCCTACCCACACTTCATGTCAACCTCCTGCTGGTCTCTTCTCATTCTGATGTCTGGAGCATCCCAAAGAAGGATGACGAAGATAATGCTAAACACAAACACTACACCAGAGAGTGGAAAAAAGACAATTAACATATTTATTTGTCTGCTATGCTGACAAGCAAAAAGGCCCCAAATAAATCTAATAAAATTCAAAAATTAAACATAAAAATACCAGAGAAGTCTGCTCCAAAAAAACCCACAAAAATCTAATAATTTATACAGTCCAGTTAGTCTCAATGGAGGCAGGCATGATTTTTTAGTTCTTTCTATACAAATTGCAAACATTGGAAGATAGAAGTCCCCAGTGAGCCAAGGAGAGGTCTGGGAACAAAAACCTCATCTAGTCCTTCATCGACTGAGAGACACTGCTCCTGAACATCACCAATGTTGAGAATGCATCGAATAATTAACCTTTCCATTAACAATTAAATATATCTGTAGGAAAAACTTGAGAAACCTTGGCTCTTCTGAAGGCTAAAGAGTAAACTCAAGAGGTTTGTGAGGTCCTTCAAATGCAGTATTTACTTGACCTAGTGCAGACCTGTACAATACACACACTGCCCTATCTTCTTAGTCAATAGAGGGGAATATTTCTCAATCCTTCCATTCCCAGGAAGACATCCAAAATAGGCCAGCTGGACTGCTTTTTTTAAAAGGGCTTGTTTTCAGGGAATATTAAGCATGACTTGAAAACTGTCTGAGAGACAGATATCTGCTCTGTAGAAATTTGAAATTATTTGACAAATCTTACTGACAGTGATATCAAATAGAGGTTTATAAGGGCCTGTTTGTGGGCATTATTGTGGTCAATTAAGAAAATAAGAACAAAGTTAGGCTTTTCAGAGGAATAAATAACTTCCATAAACTACCTTGAAATATCACACATTTCAATATTTCTTTGCTATATTAAAGTAACTTTGAGACATACTCTTAAAAATATTCTGATGACAAGTAGTTTCAGGGCCTAGTCCTTTAATATTCAAGGAATATGATTTTAATATCATTTTTCTGTGTGGTAACATGAGATTTACTTTTCCAGAACTGTGGGACAGACTGTTCTCTCTTGCTGTATGGAACAGGGCCCCGAAACACTTTGATGTGTAGAGTCATGTTGGGTTGGACTCTGGCCTGTTCCAGCAGGTCCACATATGTCTTGTGATCAGGGCTCCAGACCTGGATGCAGAACTCCAGTCAGAGTCTCATGAGAGTGAAGTAGCAGGGAAGAATCCTCTCCCTTTACCTGCTGGCTTCTTCTTTTGATCCAGCCCAGGATACAACTGGTGACTACACTCTCCAGGACACAACTGGCTTCCTGGGCTACAGGTGTGCATTGCCAGCTCATATTTTCATCAAATTTCCATCCATGAGACTTCCCCTGTCTGACTCTGTCCTTATCTGCAGTGCTGCTCTCCATGGGTTCTTCTCCCAGTCTGTACTCATGTCTGGGATATGGAAATACACACAATTGTTTGGTGCTATGTAGACTTTCAGATTTGAGAAGTGCCTTGGTAAGAGCAATGTATTTTTGTTGTGATGGCTATGGAAGTACTTTTCCATGCTGGTCTTCTAACAGATAGAGGCATTTTGGTATCTGCAGAATTCTAATGACAGCTTGTGCTTTTGTCTCCTCCCACCCATGTTATTAAAGTGGACAAACACACAAAAAATTCCTGAAGACAGAATGGCTTTCAGTTATTAGAAATTTCACTACATTCTCCAGAAAATAGGTCTGTTTGCAGACTACCCAAATGGATGATTTGGCAGATGTCTAATTCAGAAGAGAGGAAAAAATATTTAAAAATTTATGGCAGAAACTTGCAAAGCAATACATCTTAAGAACAGAGCTGACTTACATTTACTCATTACTTGCAGCTTATGGTGGGTTGTTACAGTAATTCAGTCACAAATGCAAGTTAAGATGCAGAGAAGTGCTCTTTATTTATGATGCTGATGAGGCATGCAAAAGTGAAACAGTTTATAAGGAAGTTAGGCTATTCCTTAGATCTGAATACTCAAAAGTGTGAATTTCATCATCTCCCTTTGCAGACAACTGTCTCCTGCCACCTCTTTGGATGAAGATACATTCTTTATTCAAGTCTTGGAATAATGAAGGGGACAAAAGAAGGGGTAAAAATAATCAAAACAAACAGCAAAATATTTAGATTGTTTTTTCAATCAGACTACCTAACTGAATGTGACAAAGAAAGGACAGTGTAGTCAGATACTTCATTTGGCCCTCAATCTACAAAATCAATTAATCACTGCTTTGTATCTTTGCTGTACAAGGGCTTTGTGGTTTAAAGGAAGTGCACAATTAACGGAAACATGCTGAGGCTTCTGATGGGAAATAGGCTCAAGAATCCAAACTGTGTATATGCCAAATATACATCCTTGTTACTCAAAATTCCATAAAGCTTACTCTCCCAGAGTCAGAGGATACTCTTTGGCAGAAGCTGTCATAGCCATGAGGTTGTTCTAACAGGTGCCAAAATCCCAACAGGCTTTGCCACCCCGTGTAACACCTGACTGCAGGTTTTCCCCTTTGACACAGCAGGAGACACCTGCTCACAGACAGTATTGCCACTTGCATTGTGTTGCAGGTCTCAGGACAAATGTGAGAGGTACATTTCAAACTGCCTCACTCCCCAGACAGCCCTGCTCAGGAATCTCAGAAACAGATCAGTGTCCTGATTCAGATTTGGGAGACAGTAACACATATGAAATTTATTCAGTTTATGTCTACTAACAGGGCATCACACAAAATGCATTTGCTAGAGCAGTATGAACATCTCTTAAGTGTATTATTAAAGCACTCTTAGGTCACTACAGACTCAAAAACACTCCTTGCTTTGGGAAGGAATCAAATATAATAAGGAAAGTGCATTACTAGAAATTAAGGCTTCAAGCACAGGGAACAACTCACAGTTCTGTGCAACATTAACATCCTTTTCTCTAATTTTTTTGTCACTTCAGGAACGCTTATCATCATGGTCTAGTTATAAAAGCAGTACTTTGCCTACTTACAAGTTAATCGGGTTTAAAGCAAAAATTAAACATAATTAGAAGGTCCATGGTCTTAGACCACGAAAATTCAGGCTATTACTTTTGTGCAAAGCTTCATCCTAAATGGGTCTTTATTTCAATAAAATATCTTCTGTTAATTAGCATCATGAACTCCATCTGCCAAATTGAGAGTGAGCTCTCTCTGTGTATTTCCAGTATTCTGAACCAAAGACTTCAAGTAACTATTAAGATGATACATTTTTAGTAGCATAAAACCCTGAAATGCTAATCCATGACAGAAGGAATTAGCATTTCATACACAATAACTTAAAAAGCAAGAAAAGTGTTAGCTTATGATTTACTGAATACAAGGTCTTGATTCCCATCCATTAAAGTTTTCATCAGACTAGCTATGATTTTTAGATGCATTAGTGTCATAGTTTAAGTTGCTTGTTATTTTTTTTTTCCCTGAACTAATACAGACTTTGAATAACCAACATGAAAGAACTTATACAAGATTCTGGCTCTTGCTCTTAAAGAAGCTCAATTGTGCAAAGGATTCTTGAACTCCAGGCGGCTTGGCGCTGTGACCACTTCCCTAGGGAGCCTGTTCCAGTGATTATCCACACTCTGAGTAAAGGAGCTTTTCCCAATACCCAACCTAAACTCCCCCAATGAAGCTTCATGCTGTTCCCTTGGGTCCTGTCAGTGGTCATCAGAGAGAAATGAGAAAGATCAATGAGTGTCTGTATGCCCTAGAAAGGAACCTGGCCTGACACACAGGTGAGATGCTGAGGAAGGGGTGAATTCAAACACCCTCCCAAACTGGGTTGGTGAGTGGATCTGACAGGCAGAAATAAAACCTTCCACTGCCCTACTTCCTTCTGAGGGTGGGAAATAATGTTTTTTAACAGAGTAGTCTTATGGTTTTATCCTATAAGTATTTACTCAGAAACTCACCCATTAATAAAGCCTATTTACATGTTTCAACTTAAGCACATTTAAATGCACATATATGTTATGATTCCTAGATTACCAAGTTCCTTATTGCCATATGTATTTCTACCCATAAAATTGCTCAATTTTAGCTATAGTCCAACTGAAAATGATGAAGTGCAGAAAAAACTAAAGCCGTTTTCATTCCACTCTATTTCTACCTGCTATAGTATACACATAAAAAATGCAGTTTGGAGATGGCAGTCATAAGTCAACATCAAACTCTCTGGAAAATACTGCCCTTCTCAATTTCCAATGCTTCCTGTAAGAAATCAGCACAATTTTGAGAATTCAGAAAAAGAAGGTGAATTTCTACATGGGGAATTACCATCCAATACAGTGTTATTTCACATAATGCTATAATGGGAAAACATACTTTGAGCTAAACAGTGCAAAAATTTGGCCAGATCCCGTTACTCCTAGATCTTAATAACAGCTCTCAAAATACCAGTTTATATGTACAAAAACCTAATGAACCATACAGTGATTGCTTACAGAGGCTGGAGCTGCAGTTGGCAGGATGGAGAAAAGAGGAAATCTGGCTGTTGCTCAGCCATAACCAATGAGGAGTTAACACAGAGGGACTGCAGACAAAGCAGCACTTCCCCTGGCAGGATAGCTATTTGTTCAGAATAAAGGTTACTGCCATTCATTTGAATAAAATGAGCACTGTACCTAACTTAACTGTCAGGCAAGATACAGCTGAATGGTGCTTTTGTTGAGAATGATAAAAGACAAGAATTTCAGGTAAAATGAGGTCTGTTTCATACATACCAGGTAACCTGACATATCTTATTTTCCCAAGATAGTATCAACTTGCTGTTTAAATAACCCTGGTATTTTGGCTTCAAAAATCCTGGAGACAATCACAAATATTTTCTACTTTTCAATTGAAAAAGTGCTTTCCTGGGCTGCCATATATTTTCTGCAGACATTTTACTACCTGACTGAAAAAAATATATCCTAACACGTCTATGGGGGCATTGCTGATGGAGTAATTCATGGAGACTGACTTATTGAACACATCTTATCTGGGGGCCTGATTTGTTCTTGCTCTCAATGCTTTCCTGGTGCAACACACATATGGTTTGATCCTCAAACTATGAAAACATGTTATGGTACATGAAAACAGAACAATCTGGTCCTAAATATGCAACTCCTCTAATGGGAAAAAAAAGAAGAAAAAAAAAAAAAAAAAGACAGCTGCTGCCTTTCTATTAACTTTACATAAAAAGAAAGAACAATTTTAGAAGATGAAAATTCAACTGAGTTTAATAATGCAATGACTCTGGGGTCAGATCACAGCCAATTAGCTGCCTACAGAGTTAGTATTTCACTTGCAGGGTTTCTGCTCTGTATTTTGAGCAAAAAACCCAGGGCAAACTGCTTTTTTCACCTTTGCACAGAAGTGTTTTTTTCTAAGTCCTCCCTTTTTTTGAAAGACGTCCTCATTTTTTGAAAGTCCTTATTTTCTTGAAATTACTGAGGCTGAGTAACTTCACAGGTAGAAAAGGGCAAAATAAAAAAGTCCAGGTTATTTTGCTTCAAGTCCCTTATGCATCTCAAATGACATAATTTCTATTTTGTGTTCCCTTATAGCATGATAACTACATGAAGAAACATCATGGGAATAATTCCATGAAAGTAGAATATTCCACATCGACTTTTTATAACTACATTTTCACCCTGACAAGACTGCAAAATTGCTTATATGCTTTTTAACACCAGCAGTATAATGAATCTTGTCTCAAAAATATTCCCAGTTATCAAAGCATCTAAGCTCCAGGCAGATATCCAGTACAGGAAATTTCAGACCACAGAGTTAAAGCCTTTTCCAGGATTAAGTGAGTGAAAGCTGGGCCCCAAAAATAAAAATGTCAGGCAAGTTCAGCAATGTATGTTTCTGTAAGTAATGGCTATCAGGAAGCTTTCTAGGTCTATTTATTTGCAAACTAATCAGAAGGAATTTGAATTGACACCTTGCTAAATATTTCATTGTGTCATACCAAAGTGCAGTGGCAAAGATAACAAAACAGAATTTCTTGATAAACTGGGAAATCTCAAGGGATGAATGACATTCTTAATTCTTACCATTCTCAGAATTCCTCCTCATCATTTAGTGTTAAATAAAAACAGAAGAAGAGAAAACGAACAGAGAAAACAACTTCAAACCAACAGGAAAGAATGAATTTAAAGCCAAGGTTTTCTG
Organism: Sterrhoptilus dennistouni; assembly: GCA_013397095.1. Lineage (NCBI taxonomy): Eukaryota > Metazoa > Chordata > Aves > Passeriformes > Zosteropidae > Sterrhoptilus > Sterrhoptilus dennistouni. The sequence continues at coordinate 23,875 of VWZU01019326.1, read as the reverse complement.
TTACACTACAAAATGGGTCTTGAATCTCAAAAGGCCTATTTTATTCTACACATTAGAAACAATAATGACATATGCTGGTGCTGCTATTCCCTCTGAAAAGGATGGTGGAACAGAGTTTGTTGGTAAATGGGCAGAGCCTATTTAAATATTTAGATTAGCAGTAAAAAGAAGTGTTTTCATTCACCTGATTGTCTTGTCTCTGTTCAGTCTGTGCAGAGAAAATTAGAAAAACTTTACACGGCTTGTTTCAAAAGTGAGGCAACATTATTGTGCTCTCCTTACCCTCACCCTCTCTATAGCTCACCTAATCTATTTTATGCCACCTGTCAGGATCTGCTTGCTTTTAACTTGACACACTCTTCTCCAATTTATTTAAAATGAAGTTCTGTGCAGAAGTTATGTTGCTTGCATCTTCTTTGCCCCAGTTTCTTTTAGCTTCCACTTTCTATGTTTAAAAACTTGCTTTGTTAGTCCAGTTTCAGCAGTTAGGAGAACAGTGTTACAATGCACTGCTTTTTCTTCTCTGCTTTCATTTCCTTTGGTTATTCATTTACATAAGATTTCCTACCTTCATCTAGGAAAAGAACAAATGTTATTTTTCAGGATTTCAGTGGTTAGAGCTTGATCATATCAATTACTGCCTTCTATTTATCTGTTACATCAATTGAACAATAAAAAGAGCATCAGTGTCACATGAAAAAGCCAAGGCCAAAAGATTTGAAAACAAAGTTAACTCTGATTTCTAGGGGAGGAATAGTTCTGCCAAACTGCACACATCTAGGATTTTGATAGAGATCTCAAAGATATAATAAATAATTCTCACCAAAGGCCATAAATAACTGAATGATAGAGTTAACAACACACCTGTGGAAATCTTGCCATCTCTGTTCAGTCTTTGTCATGACTACTGGACTACTACTAAGCCACGCACACTTCATTCACGTGTCAGAAGTACCTTTATATCATTGTGCTGGGTTTTTCACTGATAACTGGAGCCATCCCTTAAAACATAAAACTGTCAAATGCTATTGAGATATCATAGTAAGCTTGAGCACAATGTTTAAACAGAGAATGAACTGAAGAAGTGACCAGAACCTTGGGTATTTGCTTAACATTACCAGCATCAGAAGAAAAATAAATCTCTCTGTAGGAGTTTTGATGTGACATTAAACATGACCTTTTAAGTAACTGATTGAAATGGGATTCTGTAGAAAAAGAAAGACATATATGAAATGTTGAGGTAACTACCACATTCATTACTGATAGACTCATTGAGTTTAAAAAACTTTTTTTAAAATAGATGCAATAGTCAGAAATTAATTTTAACTCATCATTATCATATAGGCTACTTTTCAGCCAATATAAAAACAAGTAATTTTAAAGACGTGCCTATGCAAAATCAGCTAATAGACTGAAATTTTCGGATGGAGATGGAAGTGAATTAATTCATGATTAGCCAGGGATTTCCTAGGGAAAAAGATTGAGGAACTGTCCCCAAGTTGTGAAGAAAAGTCAGGTCTTTTATTTTTCTGCTTAGCCTTTGGCATCCCTGCACCATGAATCCTTGTTTCCCCAGCACCATGCCTGTCAGACCAGCATTCTGTCCAACTCTGCCGTGCAGTGTTTGTTAAAGTACTCCCCTCAGAAAGTGGTCTTTAAAAAACAACAGATTTGAAGGGAGCCTTAACCCTCTAGATAATTTTCAAAGAGCACCTCTGAGATTTAGAGAACTGAATTTTATCACTTGTCAGCTGCACTCCAGAGTATGAAATTTCAAAAGCTGTGGAGCAAAAACACAGGTTGAAGTCACACTGAAGGTCTCGGTTCTCTTTTAAAATACCTCACTCCCTGTGCAGTCCATTATATATAGTCTACAGAATTTGCCAGTAAGGTGGGCTTTCTTCCCATGTCCCCATTATGGCTTTTTTCCCATGTCCCCACCCCATTGGCATTTCCACATGGTGGAAATGGTGGCATATCCACAAAGTCAAAATTAAGGATGCAAGTGCCTACCGTGAAGAGTACTCAAAGTCTGTTGATAAAAGCAAATTACTTGGCTTCCAAAAAACAAAATCATTAGAGGTTTGTGTTTGATACTTATTTAAGTCATGCTAAACACAATGAGATCATAATCTTGACCAGGATTTTTTATGCTGTGAAGCACTCACTTCTAGGTTTGATACAGCCTTTGACCAAAGTCAGAAAATTGTACCAATAAGACATATTATAAAGGTAAAGGAAAAGTAAGAAGAAGGTTGGGAAGATGTATTAATGACATAAAAATATGTAAAAAGTAATTCAGATTGTTTGTTTCATTCTCAATATAGATTGCTGTAAAAAGCGTAAGCTTATTTAGCAGAATAACTGAGAAAATAAAAAGGAAAATAAAAAGTTTCCGATATTTTCATACCCTGAGTTTTTACCTTATTTCAATTCAGAAAAATATTTACCTTATTTCAGTTCAGACTCCTACCCACCCCTAAAACTTTCATTTAAAAATGTAAATTACTCTTTTTCTGAAGTCATATGACTTTGTTCCAAATATATTAATGAAAGATGACGTTGTATGACCAGATGATTATTTTGTTTAGTTGCAAAACCAGAAACAGAGAGCAAGAACACTTTGAGGTTACCAAGCTGAAAAAATTGCTTAGAATAAGACTTGAAGGGAGGGGATTATTCTGTGACTGGTTTATGGTCACAGCTTGTACTTCAGCATGTATTGTCATGCATTAAGTTGTAGGATTTTCTAGACAACTCTGACAAAGTCAGTTAGTACAAATGGCCTTCGTCTTTGGAGATTTAATCTAACCCATTCCAGAATAGAAATATTTATAAATATTTCCTATTTTTTTACAGAGAATGAAGTACTATGACATGTTTTTTAGCTGTTCTCAAATAGGGATTTGAGATGGCAATGGAAAAAGTCTTTTGAAAAGGCTTTTGCGGACTAAAAGGTGGTAGCCTATTGATTGACTAAGCTAGATCCCTATTGAAAATAAGTCAACTTTTGATCTGTGCAATCACTATTTCACCTTTATAAATCAAAGAACAAACTGCAGTGGAAGGGTCCAAAGCATATTCACACTTTAAAATACCATTCAGCAGTTACTGCTGCAGTCCCATGGCAATGCTTCAGCAACTCCGTGGAATTAAATCAGACCCAGAAAATCCTCTGACTAAAAGAAGACAGAATAGGACAGAGACAGTGATGCTATTTCCATTACAGCAGGTAAATAACCCTCTCCAATTTCCTTCAAACATGGAACCAATTAGGTAATGTGCATCCTCACATTATCATGGCATCTTCACACAGGTATCATGAATGTTTTTGGTGCTTCAAAATACAGTATAATTTTAAAAGTAAGACACATGTAAACAGACCAGTTTCCATTCTATTTACAAGGAAATATCTTTCCACAATATATAAAGGACGATATAATGGAAGGATTTAGGTGTGCCAGACAAGAGCATTCAGTATGCTGAAATTTTCACAAATGATAAGAAAAGTTTAGCTTCTCTAAGTACAACTGCTAGAAGGGCTTTGTTAGAAAGCAAAAGGAAATCTACTCTGTGATCTTTCAGGAAGAGCCTGGGAGAAACAGCTGCTTTATGTATGGTCTATGTAAACTGAGCTGTTATCTCTAGAGTACGTGTGATGTCTTCTGCTACCCCAGGTACTGAAGCACAAACAAAACACGTGAATCACAGATATAAAACTGCTCCAAACCTCAAGCAGAGGCTTAGCTAAAGCACCAGCCTATATGCATAGCGCATATGTTGCTTATAAAATTTTCCAAAGTTTGAAGTTCCCTGAAGAGCTCTGTATGCAACAGGTAACAGTCCTTATTCCCATTCACAATGAAGAAAAGGCATTGCAGATTTCTTTCTTTCGTAATTTCTTTCCTAATGTCATATAAAAACTATATTCCTTGGTCCCTTAATTTACTTCCATTTGTATTTTGGGTTGATTCTTGGTGATGGGGTGATTTTTGTTTTGTTTTCGTTTTTTTTTTCTGAAGGTTGGGGAAGAAGTCCCAGAAATCTGAAAACAGATTACAAGAGTAGAAAATTGAAGTTTCTTTGCTTCAGAAAAAGATGGTGAGACATGGAAAGAGAGTAGAAAGATGGATATGAGTTGGGAGCAAACTATTCCTTGTGCCACTGGCTATTCTCAAGTAATCTGCAGATGGAGCTCTGTATATCCAGTTATATCCAGCAGATGAGAAATGCAAGAAAAGGGAATGAAAAAAAACCACAACAACCCAAAACACAGAACATTTGCTTTGTTTTAAACATATCCATAACCAAAGTCATGTATTCTGATTAATCTCTCCCCTGAATTATATAATCTGTTAATAAAGATACCCAGGAGTTGTTTGGATTTCTTCTTCCATTGTAAATTCTTGAAAAATTCCCTTTATGTAGAAGGTATATTTTCAAGAAATGCAAGTCAAATCTCCATGAGCAGAAGCCTAAAAGCTGCCACATCACAGAAAGCTGCATCCAGGGGCAAGGCTGCAAGCAGGAACACACGCCAGCACTTTCTTGAATATCCAGCACTTTCTTGAATATCATCAGCTTTCCAGTGTTATCAGCTGTGTGTTCACCAGGATTTTTACACATCTTTCAGCAAAACTGGAGCTCCAAATGCAAAGTGTGCAGCTCAGGAAGGTTACATGTGCTTCTCCCCAGTGGGGGCTAAAGGTCACAAACCAATGAAGAGATTGAAATGAAGCATGCAGAGCAAGATTTCAACGTGCAATGAAGACAATTTGTTAAATACTGTTCCATGCTTCATATCATTCATTTCCTTCAATTCAGTATTTTGATAATTCATAAGACAAGAAGCTCTACTCAGCATTAATATGTAGAGAATTCCACAGGGCAATTAATTTAAAAGGCAAAGCTGCAAAGGAGTCATAAATTAAGGATTTATTCTGTTAAAATATAACATCAGAGGATATCATAAACCAGAGAGGAGACTTCTCATCTGGAAGAACACTTTATGTGTCTGGTGCGATATGAAATGCAACTGACCCTGTCAAGGGAGAAATTTCTGGAGATATGGACAAATTGACTTTCCCAGACAGACCTTTGCTTTGGGCTTCACTCACAGCTCAAAGGTCAAGAGTAGGAGCAAGAGGAGGTTTGTCACCACAAGACACTGGACATGGAACAGGGGGATTAATTCTCTGTAGCCCACCTGAATGGTGAATTTTGGTAAGATTTTCAATGATGCTCAGCTTTACCAGTAGCTATCACTTCTAGCTAGGTTGACAAGGTTGGAAAGGCAAAGAGTCATAGATAATCCCCTCAACTGTATTGCTTTTCCAGAGCTGGTTTAGTTGTTTCAATCTCAGTTCCAGTTATACATTCAATGCTTAGAATTGTCTCTTTCCTTACATCTAAACAAACCTGAACCTTGACTCTGAATAAAAGTGCTCTTTTTTTTTTTTGAAAATCAAGAGATAAAACTTGTCTGTTCTTTTGTTGCCCTCACTTTGATACCATTTAAATTACCCAAACCTTATTTATTTGTTTAAATTGCACAGCAGTTAAAGCAAAAAAATACTTTTAAATCCAGATATAGAGCAACTATCTTGAGACAATGAAATATCAAAAATGTGATGAGGTCATCGATTAAATTGTTCCCTTCAGCAAACAGTAAATAAATGACAGCATGGATTCCCATTTGGCTCAGGAAGTGAAGCCAGCACAACTCACTTCAATAGCTGCCAAAGGATCATTGATTATGAGGGATCAAACTCTTTGCTAGCTCACTAATATCAAAGCAGAGAGATTAATCAAGGACTGCAATTCAGAGAAAACTGTTGCAAGACCCATCACAGCCTTTGATCTATGAAGGTTAAGTTTACCTCTGGCAGATCCCAGTGATGAGGCTCACAGGACAGCTTGGACACAGCTATGTCCACTGCAAATTCACTAAAACCCCTCCACAAAACTTTCAAGTGCTTTTGGGAATACAAAGTACCTTTCAATCTTTGTTTATCCTGATTCAGTTGTTGTGAGAGGTAGTCAATCACTGAAGTAGCTCTTAGCTGAAGAGCCTTGCAATATATTCTGCGCACCAAGATGCATTTTTCATCTGACACACAAGACTTCTCTCACATCAGCAACTTGCATGGTTAGTCTTTGTTATTCATAATTTTCTACTAGAATAAGAAATATCTTAAAATATTCACTCTCTTTGTCAAGAAATAAAAGATTCAGCACAGCTAGCAGGGTTTTACTTGGGAAAGAATTTGCTGTAGGTAACAACAGAGTTAACTAAGTGGAAGTAGGGTAAGAGATTCTGTATCTTCTCTTACCAGAAGCAGACCAAAACCTTAATCATGAAGTCAGCATTAAAATTCTCTTCTCAACTGGAACAGAAATTACTTTTTAAAAAGAAGTAATCTACAGTAGATATTGTCATACAAACACCGAGCATACAAGAATATAATGGAGTTTTTTTAATGCTCTTTTTAAGAGGAACTCAACCAGCCTCCGTAATGAAACTAAAATGAAGGTTTACCAAGGTCATATTCTTATGCTCTTGGGGAACTCATCCAGAACTTTCCAGAACTCCATCCAAATTTTCTTGCACCTCTCAGTGACAAGCCTTCAGCACACTCTGGGGAAATTACTCCGTATGTAAGTGCTTCTACACAAAGCAGAGGATACAACTCCTCAACAGCAGATTGGCTCTGATTGCACATCTAATATTAGACAGCTTAACTCTCAGTAGGATTTTCAGAGAGAGACTATTGACTTACTGTCCTTGTGTGTCAAACCAACAACCTGTAAATCATATGACAAAGTATATGGGGAGTTAATTTCTGAGCCCAGACAGGGAGATAAAGATGCACCTAAAAAAGATTGAAACTCAAATCATTGATTTCCTGAGGCAAAATTAATAAAGTTTTTTTTCTCATACTTTACAGTTAAACCTCAGACTTCTGTCCTGCAGAAAAGCTTTCTGTTGGCTAGCATAATACCAAGTAATCCAAAATTTAGTTTCTTCTGTTAAACCCATTAAATCCAGATTTAACCTTTCATGGGAATGCATTTGGGGTTTTTTTGCTGTTTGTCCATAGCGAAAACACACAAAAAAAAATTCTCAGACTAATGTAAGGATGTAAAATGCATTTACTGAAGAAAAAGCAGAATAAAGGACATTTGATGTGTTTAGCATGTCAAAATTTAAATGTATTTTATTGGTAGAAGTTGTTTTGCGAAACAAGAGTAAATTTATGCTTAACAGAAATTCTACTTAAAAGGTTAAAAGTTCTCAGTAGTTCTTTATTCTAGAAGAAATTAAAAAACTTCCAAAATACAGTATCATAAGCTTTATTACAATGTTGGCTGCCATGAGCTCTCTCCTATATTTTATGACCAAGCTATAAATTTTCCTCTTGACAGATTGATAACTTCGCTCTTGCTGCTTACAAGCTCCAAATATGAACCCACCAAGTGGGGCGGTGTGGTGTGCATAAAGATATCTCTGTGGTATTTCATTCTAATATCGTCCAGTTTTCTCCTGTTATGTTGTAAAAGAGTCTGTTCTCAGTGCTACTGCATGGAAACATGGAAAAAATACTGAGAAAATGAAATGAAGGTGAGCAATGAGAGAGAGAATCAGCTGTTCAGAACAGCTCAGTGCAGTCTCATTCTTGCATTTAAGAACTCCATGATTTCTACTCTCCACTCAAGACAAAAGTGGATTTAAGCAATGTCAGATCAATGAAACTAAAATAAAAATAAATTAAATAAAATAATAAAACTAAATAAAATAAAACAAATGAAATTACAATAAAAAATAAATAAAATTAAATTAAAATTACAATAAAATATATTAAAATAAAAATAAAATAAAAGAGAATAAAATAAAATTAATTTAAACAAAATAAAAAATAAGTAAAAAGTAACATAAAGTAAATGAAAAATTATAAAAATATTATTTTTGTTAGTTTTATGTAATTTTAATTTAGTTTCATTCAATTCAATTTTATTTTATTTTATGTGACTTTCTTTTGAAAATTTTTTAAATTTTATTTTAATTTAATTTATCCTATCTAAAAAGTAGCCTTACTTTTCCTTTTAGAATACTTTCAAATTTATTTACAATCTTCATTTTGCTTTTATCTTCAATATATTCTTCTCACCTAAAGATGACATGAATTTAACATTTTGTTGCGCCATATATACTTATACTCACTTGCTCCAGTAATTATTAAAAGTGACAGAAGAAAAAATCTGAAATTTGAATCCACTTGTTTGGTGCCATGAGAATAATTTCTAAGGCCATAAGACACTGAGGAGGATCTGTTTCCAAAGGCCTGCTATGCTTGTTGAGATTCAAGCAAAAGGAAATTATTAGTCTGAGGTCCATCTGACAAGAGCTGTTGGCTACAAACAAACCTCATTATTGCCATCAATTACAACATGGAAGATGGTCCACTACTGAGGAAAAGGCAGCAGGACAAATGCTAAAACTGATAGCAAAAACATGACACGTGTCTTTCTTTCCTTGAGTATTTTGTGTCCAACTCTGTTGTACAAAAGCTGGACTATTTTAAAAAGTGAACAGCAAGAACAGTGTGTTAACAGTGTCGTACTTCTGAAATCTCCATTTCACATGGACTAATTGATGGCTCTGCACATAGTCAGGGTTGATCAATCCCAACCCGCTGTTGTCAGTTAATAAAAGACCTCTTGTGACCCTGCTTTAATACAAATTAATAAAGAAATCTTTGCCTAAGGAAGTTACTCACATTTTCCTCTTTTAATGTTATTGTGGCACCATGAGCCTTCTTCAGGATATAGAAATCTGGACAGGGGCAAAACCTGTTGTTGACAGCTAGAAGAGCTTTTAATACTGATTATGGACATTCTGACTTGAATAAACAGTGTTCGTAGCAAGCATTATATCTTATTCTATGTGAGGAAAAGTACTTTCAACACATGGAATACTTTAGTCATACAGTTTTGGGTTTTTTTGGAGGAACTAGGCAATTTTTTCTCTTGAGTGATATTAACCTCAGACAGAAAAAGGAGACATGGAGTTACATTGTTGGCATTGAACATTGCTGCACCATGCACGTTTGACACTTGCAAACTTCCCCAAATCCCTCTATAAACACAAAAGTCTGACAAGCCCTGGTGAGAAGCATGAAGCTACCTGCACAATGTTCAGATTTTGTTGAGTCTTTATAACAAGGGTCTGCTCTGTCATGATCTGACCACCCTCTGACTTCCAATTTAAACAAAAAGAGTTACAGATATTTTGGTAATTAATTTTATTTCCTGGGGAGAAATGCACACCATAAGCAATAACTGCACAGAAAAAGCACATATCAAAGATTTTTTTCAATCTTAGTGCTCATTTACCCCTTTTTTCCTATCTTCTGAATGTAGATTAGCACTTGATCTCAAGTTTAATATCATCTATTTATATTTTTATTTATTTAGTTTGGCCGTTGTGCAGAACTGTGGCTTGGTGATACTGTACCAAAACATAAATACTGGCAAAACTCTGTCATTTGATCCAATGCCCAGTATTCTATGAATTAAATTAATTACTTTTGCTTTTTAATTTTTCTAATGTAAGCAGGATACTAATATAATAATTATTATTTTTAAGAGATTGTTTTGAACATAGAATGACCATGTTCTCAAAAGTTGTGTTACTTTACAGATTCTCCAAGGGGCAGTGTGGGAATATTTTATGTGAATTTAGAATGTCTTTGTTGTTTCAAGCTACTTTTGCTTATTTAAGTCATATCAGGTCAAGATTTCATACTTCCCATTGGCCACAAGTTTGTTTTAAAGTCAATAACACACCCAGCTACACCAGAAAGTCCTACTTCCAGTCCTCCGATTCTACCACCTCCCTGGGCAGCCCATTCCAATATCTAGTCACCTTTTCTTTGAAGAAATTCTTCCTAATATTACACGCCAGTAACACCAAAAAGTATTTTGGAGAAAAATACTAAACATAATAAATAAGAACAAGCTTATTTTTTTCCCTGATTTGTGAGGGTGTGGAACATCACCAATAGAAAAATCCTGTTGCTTCTGCTGTAGTTGTCTCCCACATCCTGGCTGAAAGTACCTAGGAATTACAGGAAAGAGAAATAAACTGAGATTTTATTTTTTGAAAAAATCAAAGAGTAAAGCATTCAAAATTCAGAAGAGGCTCAGATGAGACCCAAAACTGAAGAAATCAGCACTGTTTCTAATAGTAATGGAAGTGTTTAGTATTACATTATTGTTTCAAGAACATAATCTCCTTTTTGAGGACAAACAGCACATCTTTTTGGCCCTGAACTTCTCTGATTTTGTAGTTGTACAAGGACTTTCAGGCCAAACAGTTCAGGCCTCTGTGTGCAGCACACTAATCATCTCTTGAATTAAAAACCTTAAGCTCAAGAACTCTTTCAGTACCAAATTTATTTATCTTGTCCTTTGCTATTATTAGACCCTTTATATAAGAGATGAATCATGCAAAGTTCCTTGCATACGAGAACATGCAAATTTGATTGTCTTACTGCAATATCTGAGGTGGAAATGTCCAGGTATGAGCTAGTTGGGCTTATTTGATAGTCACATCACCAAGGGATTTTTGTATTATGTGCATATCCAGCTTTGGAATAATCAGGAAGCAGCTCTGCTCAGTCACATCATGATAGGGACCTGCAGTACAGGGCTGTGTGGGAAGTATCACTGAAAAGCTGCTGCTTTTATTACCTAGAAAATAATCAATTATCTCTTCTGAGGTAACAACAGTCTCCTGGAAAGATGAGAGGGAAATAGCAGCAAAAGAGGATTAATGGAGCAGTTAGTGTGGTATTGATTAGGCCTCTGGCTTGTGGGGCTCGTTCTGGATTTGGCTAAAAGTCAACTTTACCCAAATAATGACTGGATAGATTTTTTGCTGTGATAAGAGGACCAAGTCCTGCATGCAAAAATAGCAGACAAGCAAGTGGGTGGCTGTAATGTTTTATGTAGCTGAGAGTCTCCCAGAATATTAGTTTTATGCAGAATAATAAGTCATGCAACTGCATAAAATTTTCATGCTATTTTCCCCACCTCTTTCCACCATTAACACAAACCACACTGAAGGCAAAAGCCTTGTTTATTAGACAAATGCTAAAGCGGAAACTCCCAAAAAAAAAAAAAAAAAAA
>VWZU01019326.1:221-12663 GCA_013397095.1 Sterrhoptilus dennistouni | reverse complement strand
GAAAAAAAAAAAAAAAAAAAAAAAAAAAAAAAAAAAAAAAAAAAAAAAAGAGAGAAGTTATATGACATTTTTCCAGACAAACGGAACACCTGAGTATCTGGTATTCTGCTTTAAGAAAAGACTTCACGTTGTTTGTGGTTTTGCAGAGCAGAAAGGAAATGCACTTACTAGAACTAGACTCTACATTGGTTTACAAACTCTAGGAACTGACATGATTTCCAATAGAGTGGGTATTCATGAAGGTACAAACTGAGCTGTGGCAGTGGATTTTCTCAAAAGAGCAAGGCTTTTCTCTGTTTTTCCCTGGGAATGTTAATAATGTTAATAATCTCTGGTGTTCCTTAATTAGTCACTTAAGACCTGGAAATGACATAAGAAATGAGCAGGAGGAACATTAATGCAAAAGTAAGGAAGCTAGCTAAAAGTAATTAAAGCAATGAAGAATGTTACAAGGCTGAACATGCCACACAACATGACAGGTGAAAATAAGACTTAATAATTTTTAAAAACATATTTACTATATACTTGATGCCCAAAATATGGGACTTTTAATTTTTTTTCACTCTTCATTTTCTTATCATTAGAAGAAGAATCATTAAAAGCAATATAACAGCAAAAACAGAGGAAATGGCAAAATTCGAAATCAGACACTTGTTTTCTGTCCTATTCAAATAGTGACCATGGAGTGAAAATCAGGAAAAAATCTGTAGCAAGAGGGGAAAACACTATAAAAGAGGCATATAATCATAAATCAGTATGTTACAGTAGCATATTCTAGCTCTAGTGTAGAATAGACTGTTTGCATGCAAAATATGTAGATTTAAAATGCAATAAAAAAGACCAACAAAAGAAATCAATAATGATACATTTTATTTCAAGCAGTCATAACAGCAGTGCCACATCCATCAGTCATATTTTCCTAGGCCGGTATATAATAATCCCCCTGATCCCTATATAATTGCCAGCTTCACCTTTTGAATTATCAACAGCTCTCAGAGCTTATTGCTCCGTACTTTCTTAATAAGAACCCGCAATCAATAATCTTCCTACTGAGTAAGCAGCAACCAGCCAGCCAAACACGGGGTGTAAATGTTTCAGAAGTGATCATTACAGGGATTTGAATGACAAGGTGACTGTGCTAATGCAATAGGCATGAAGTAAAGACATAATTTGGAAAATCTGCTTGCTGGAATGTGTAGGTGTCTTGCCATGGCAAAATGCTCGTTCTGCAGAGGAGAATATTTACCCTTGCAAATGAAACTTCAAATCCTCCTGGAAGGCATTTTTTTTTTTCCCTGAGATGGCAGGCACCATTAGCAGACTTTGATACCTCACCATCAAAACAAACCATCCAGCATGTCTGCAGCCAACCTATTCTATTTGGAAATGCAACTGCTCACTGTTCCACACAAACTCTGCAATAATTGATAACAGGGATTTGCATGCAAATTTGAGAATAGTGTCAATTTGATGACACTGGTTTAAATAATAATGGGTATAACAAGGGCCCTCACAATTTTTTTCTGCTACAACTCACTCTCTAAACACCAACACAGAAAACATTCACCTATCTTTGAGAATTATTTCTTAAATTTGACAAACAGAACAAAGAAACATTGATCCATAAATTAAATGAACTTTGAACAGAGACAGTTTTTCTGGAGTGCTCAATAGTCACATTGAACAAAGGAGCTCAACTCCAGCATACTAAAGTTGACTTTTAGTCAACAAAACAAAGGATAAAAGTTTTAAAAATGTCCTGATGAAAAAAGTGGTAATTTTCTTTCATTCTTCATATGGCTGCAGGCACTGGGCTCTTAAAAACCCATATATTTAGGCACATGGATGCGTTCCATAGGAAATACTCATGGCTTCTGAAAACGTAACTGTTTATTTAAATGTCTAAATGAATATTTGTTTCATTATCCAGTCTGAAGAATCCTTCGGATAACGGGTTAATTGTGGTCACTTACAGTGGTAGAAGTAATATCAAGAACTCATAAAACTTAGTCATTCTCATCATTACACTCACAAATACATACATCTTCTTCTCTTTGGGGATGACAGTACATAGAAAGATGAAAATCCTGGCAATTTATTAAAATTTGCAAGACATAGCAAGAAAAAAATATATTTATCTCTATTTTTAATATTATTTTTGAATTCACAAAAGGTTCGTGGTAAATCCAGAGTCTGATCAACAGCATGACAGAAACTGATATGGAAAGTACAATCAAAATAGAAAGAGAGTTTAACCTTTATCGTATTAACTATGAGTTAGCATTTGTCTCTGTTGACAGGTGGCTTATTTAAACATTTTTTTCTTGATCATTTTTTTAAATGTGTTATGGATTTTTCAACCTGACTTGTAAGTTATCTGAAATAAAAACATAAGGCATATTCCTTTCAAAGTGAAAGCTAAACTAAACTGTAGGCCAGAAAAAAATGAAAAAAAAGTTAAAATCTGCAGTGGCCTGTTCTTCAATACACCACCTGTGCCAAGATTCCAAACAATTGCTTATTTCCTGACACTCCTGTTTGCAGAATAATCAGGGTTCAGTGCCTGTTTACTTTGTTTCTTTTTATTTTATCTTTTTATCTGAGGTTTCGTTCTTCAGAGGCCTCATAGTATTTACTGATATTTGTTTTTCTTTAAGAAGTGAGCAATTACTGAGCTTTCCCTATGAAGGACATGCTAAAACATAATATCTAAAAGTCCTGCAAAGTACCCAGCCTTCTAAATTAGCCACAAAAATTCATTCCTAACATTCTGACATGCACATTACCACAAAACCCAGTATAAAGACCTTTAGGCAAGACTGCTGGTGAGACATTAGATGAGATGATGATGATGACAGGAAGCTGATCATTAAACAGCATACTCTTAAGGGACCACTTCTGCCACACTCATTATCCTTAGATATCCTTAGATATCCTTAGACTTAGAGCTTTATATATTGCCCAGAACAGCAGCACCATGTAAGTGTTACAGCCTATCAGTAGACCCAGCAAGGTCTGCAGTGCATTGCCTGGCCTACCTATTTTTTAAGGGAGCAAAATGCATTAGAGATATATAACATGTTGTTTCCCACTGGTTTGCATCTGTTGGTAGGACAATGATGATCCTAGGAGGGTTAGATGCTTATTAATTTCATGTACTTCAGTGAATTGCTTGGGGATTGAAGTGTCTCACACACTATGTGAATATGGACAGAGGGTATGGCCTGCAAATGGATTCTGTTAGTATTATAAAAGAGTAGGTTTGTGCCTGTAAGAATGCTTCTTTTAAAGGAAGGAGGGAGCTGCATGTTTGCAGATAGAGCAGGAGTGGTGTCCACTGTTTTTCAGTCATATCTTCAGGTTCGTCTCCCCTTTTTGACCTAAACTGCACTAAGAAGCCTTACCTTTTGTGAAAAAATATCATGAACGCTATCTGTTGACCTAAAGAACGATAGGCTTTCCAGTCGTCTCCCTTGCTTTCCACCATAAAGCAGCTACTGACAGAGAAACCTCTAAATTATTCTTGCTTTTGCATTCCCTCCTCCTAAGTGATGCTAACAAACCTCCTCATGTTCCTCACTCCCTAACTGATTCCTCTGCATCAGAAAGATGGGAACATGCTGCAGTTTCCCAGGACTTCAAAACCACCGTTGTGCTCCTGGCAGGGACTGCCAAGAGTCCTGTCAAGAAAAGTCAAAGACATGGCTCAATTCTGGAGACTCAGGCTCTGATCCAAAGCTCACAATTATTGCACAGTCTTTTAACATCCTTTGAGAAAGTTTAGATATTTCTCATGCCATTCATGAGTGGGAAAGCTTCTACTGGTGACAAGAGGCTCCAACAGAACCACCAGTCATGGATTGGCTGAAAATTAACTTCAGTTCATTAGTGAAAATTAATCTCTGTACATTTAAACCAAAAGCTCTGCCTTGCTATCCTTATAAACACAGTTTTGGACACCTGGACCCAAAATTGGATCTTCTAAGACTTCTGCTACAAAGTGTGTAAGCAATTCAGCTGCACAGTCCATCAAAAGTGGATGGATTAAGTGCACAAAAGTGCCTCAGATCAGCAGCCATATCCAGAGTGACTGTATGTACAGCTTTGCCACTGCTCAGGTATGCCCATGTGAGCAGTCAATAGCTGGCCTTTTTCAGGTAAGCATGCAAACAGGCAACATGAGCATTCCAGAGCTTGCAATAGAGTTTAAATACTTTGAACAGCAAGGTTGGAAATGAATAATAAAAAAAGCTGTTTGGTTAGCAATTCAGTCGCCAATTCATCAATTAATAAAAACAAAATTAATTGCTAACTTTGAAATTACCTCATCTATTTTCAAAAGAAGCTGACAGCTTGATGTATTAAAATAAGAATGATCACTTATTGTAAACAAATTTCAGTTTACCTCCTCCCAGAGCTCTTTAATTTCAAGAAGGATGGTGCACCTCATTTTTGTGTCTGCTGGACAACCTTCAGCTCTGCATTAGCTAATTAATTCAAAGAAGGAAGAATGTCTTTTCCACAGAATCATCAGTATAGCTAATATTATTTATATCTAACCATAAATAATAGAGGGGAAAATATCTTTGAGTTCTTCCTAGGAATGCTGCGCTCACTTTAACCCTCTATCAATCCTTAGGGATTTAAGAAAGCAATGATAATATGTCCTATCATTGGTAACAAAAGCACCTCTGTAGTGTGGAGATGAAGGTAATAAAGCATGGTTTCAGAAACAGGAGCAGGAAAAGCACATGCATGCAAAACAAGGGAAGGAAATGCTGTGCAAAACTATGTAAGGACAGGGGACAAAGGTGCATTAACTTTAATTTAAAATAAGGTGGTGAGATGATGTGTTGTCAAGGAATAGAAGAAGTATTGAATGAAGGTTTGAAAAAAGAAGGAAGTAATATAGATAAATAAAACAACTGAAAGGGCAACACTTGTTAATATATGAAAGGACAGGCTTTCTTCAGTCTGTGGTGACAACTTTATGAAGAACTTTTCATAAACTTGAAAAGATGACTTCAGCAGGTCTTTTCTGAAAGGATGTCACAGGGCTTCACAGGAAAACGCAGAAACCCAAGGTGGAAACGTTGAACAGCAGGAAGAGTGAGAAGAAAGCAGTCCAGAACTGAAAGCTCTCCTCTGTTTCCATAGGGGTGTTAACTCTGAATTGTGAGAATATTTTAAGTAACAGCCAATATGATCCCTGAGGAAGTCAGGATGCTGCACTGGAAAGCACCATGCACTGATTCATGAAAAGGCAGGACTGATGTTAAACTTAAGTTAATGTTTCAACCATTAAAAGGCTTTAAGTGCCTACCTTTAATCTTCTAAATGTGCACACGCACAGGTTACTGAACTATATGTCTGGAATACTGTCATGTGAATCACACTATTTTCCAACAAATGGACATGACTGAGCTTTATTTAGATAAAATGGCAGTGTATACTAGGACTGGTAAACATTTTTCTTCTTTAAAAAGTTCTGGCTGTAAGTGCAGGTTTGTTTATTGAAGTTTTATTTTGTTTGTTGTTTTGATTGTTTCTTTCATTCCCTTATTTTCTTTTTATTTTTTTTTAATTTCCCTTAAGCAGTTTTTCTGAAATTCTGAAATCATGTGCACTGTTTGTGTATTTCCTTTCAAGTGCTAAATTTAATTTCTACTCCATTATTCCAGGAAATCCCCTGTATCTTCATACCTCAGGAAGTTTAATGTTTTCTGTGTATGTGATACCTGCTTATTTAAGTATTTGAATACTTATTAAAGGATTTGAATACCTAAATGCATTATGAGTAAATTGGAATATGCCATGGTAAAGTCTTCGTCTACTAATTCATGTGTGGATTTCTACCATAGAATAAATAAAATGTTTTTCTGTATGAAAGTCATGCTTGAAAACAAACACATGAAAAATCTACCTGCAAAGACTTCTAATAGCAAAAAACATCAAAATAAGTGTCATCAAGCTGCAGTACTCTTGATAGGTTCTCTTGTCCTTCAGCATGACACGACAGTAATTATGATTTCAGTCTTAA
The DNA here is from genome assembly GCA_013397095.1 of Sterrhoptilus dennistouni. Classification (NCBI taxonomy): domain Eukaryota; kingdom Metazoa; phylum Chordata; class Aves; order Passeriformes; family Zosteropidae; genus Sterrhoptilus; species Sterrhoptilus dennistouni. The sequence goes on along the minus strand of VWZU01019326.1, from coordinate 6,623 downwards.
AAAAATAAATAAGTAAAACAAGCAAAAATTCCCAAAAAAGGAAACAAGCAACCAACCAAAAAAACCTCTAAGTGTAAGCTGTTCCAGTCCTGAGTCAACTCACATATTCATGGATGACTGAAAACAGCATTTTAATCAGCTTTTTAATAGAAAATAGAATTTCTTTTTGCCCCATTCCTTTATTTATCTTGTGTGTTATTCCAAACACACCACACTGGCTTATGCCACTGAAGTCAGCGCAGACAGACAAGAATAGTGTCCATGTCAGGTCACAGTTAGATTCTTTTTTCCCACTCTTCTTTTTCCAGTCCTGCTGAAAAGTTGTGCTGTGGTTACTCCATTCCACACTGTCACAGCGCCAGCTCTGATGTCTCACAATTGATTGAGTAGCAATTCTGGCAGCAATTTCTGTTACCTTTTCCTCAAATCTCCAGCTCCTGACATCCTGCAAAAGAAGTTGCAACAGGTCGTGGTACGGAGCATTAGGCCAGGAGCAAGGAAGACATGGTCTTTTTGAACAGCATACACAAAGATTAGATAATCTCTCCTGTGACAAAAGGCTGAAATAGGACTGTTCTTTGTGGAGAAGGGAACTTTTGGGGGGATTATTATTAATGATTGATCTAATTAATCTTATTAAATCTCACTAACCTTATTAGCTAATTAATCTGACTAAATCTAGATAATACCTGAAGGCAAGGTATAAGGATGACATAGCCAGGCTCTTTTCAGTGGTTTTCAGAGACAGGATCAGAAGTGATGGACACAAACAGAATCACAGCAGGTTATTCCCAAATATCAAGAAACGCTTTTTCACTCTGAACGTGGTGACCAAGCAAACAGCAACTTACAGTGTATCACAACCACTTTTCCATGCTCTTTCTGTGGAAAGAGCAGCACTCTAAAGTCCTGAGATATCTGAATCATAAATCAAGCCAGAGGTTGCTCAGAAATTCCACCCCCCAACCCTGTCCCCAAAACTGAGCTCCCAAGTAAATAGATATTCAGCTCTGGCTTGTAATATTTTACAGATTGATGTGAATCCTGACAGTTATATTAAAGATGGAAGAAAGGAAGGCAATTAGTTACCTAGCATTGAAAATTGACACAAATATAGCAGAAACTGGCAAAAGTTTGTCCTGAAAAGAGAGAAATGGCATTGCTGGTTTTCTGATTCTCTCTTCTCCATTCACAGGTTTTACTGTTGGCCAAGAAAAGAGGAAGAAGGGAAGCACAAAGACAGGCCATTGGAAGTCAGGAAATGAAGAGAGAAGAGACAAAGCTGAAGTGCAGAAATCACAAGCCTCACTGTCAGCATCTCAAGTTCAGAGCCAAAGGCACTTTCCACTCTAGCACAACGATTCACAGATTTAACTTTTTTTGTGAACCCTTACATTGGCTTGTGTAACAAAAGTGATAGCAGTGCAAAAGCCTTGTATTGTGGTCCTAACTTGAACTGCAGTCAACCTGTTTACCTGTGATTAAAATGGCAAAGTTCTGACCCTTGTTCTTTCTGTCCTTCAGATTCAAAATGTCCTGTGGCACTGTCATGCTCTAAGGATAAACATATGAAAGGTCATGAAATACTCAGATTCTACCATAATAAAGATAAAAACAGGTTTGCAGGCAACATATTCTCTCTTCTGTTGTACTTTTTTCTAGTAGGGATAGAGTTAATTTTCTTCATATACCTTTTAAAGGGCCATGTGTTGGATTTTTTTCTTTGCTTGTGCATACAACTTTCACTTTACCTATTAAACTGGACCTCAAACCGTTTTTTACACTTTTACCATTCTGATCCTCTCCTCTATCTCCCTGTGGAGAAGAGCTGAACTAGCGTCTGTGTGAGGCCAAACTGCCTGCTGGGGTTAAATCACAACCAAAAGCAATTATGTAATCTTTTCCAATTAGGTATTGATGTACTGCCAATAAATAAAAAACTGCTCTTGACCACGGACTGTAATTTTTTCTGATTTCATATGGCTTGCTTAATTAAATTAGCAACATAATTTGCATTTGTTGGATACAGTCAGTTCCAAATTCCTGCCAGAAGGAAAAATAGTAGCAAGTTGTACCTCTCACAGTAGGGACAGCAAAGATTTCTTATTTTTATTTCACCTTGACCCAGTGTGAGCAGCATTCCCCAGCAAGTCTACCATTCCAGTAGGGTCTAGAGGTGAGAAAACATTAGCGGCTGCAAATTTTATCCAAAAGGCACTTAGCACTTTTTTCTGCACAAGTCTGGCTATGTTCTTCCTTCACTCGCATCCTGCAATAAAATTCCCTGAAATCAATGGAAAAGTTTCTTCCTGTATCCTGAAATGTATCCTTTCAGTCGGCTGAAATCTATTCATAGTAGATATATTACATTTTGTGTGCTTCCCTAAAAGTCCCTGCAACTGCAGACACCTCTTTGCCCTAGAATTTTAAATTGTCTATTGCATTGTAAGAAACGAAACCCATGAATGCTCTCATATCATGGCAGTATCTCAATATCCATTCATTATCTGGCATTTTCTCCTGGGAAAAATAGACTTCAAGGAACCGACACTGTATCCCCCAGCCAGGCCAACATGGCCAAGGATGCCTGACAACCCCACAAAGCATAAAATTCATTCATGCCTTGTAGCCTTTTTCAGCTTCAAGGCACTGATAGGGGAACAGTGTGTGTTAGCAGGGTCCAAGGGAGCCCAGCTGTGGGTACTTTCCCTGGTGCTTCAGAATTGTAATGGGTTTGATGACAGAAAAATGTCAGTAATATCAAGAGCAGCCAAAACAAAACCAATTCAGAACCAGCACACCCAGATTTTCCACTACATTTGCCTTACTGTTAATTGTAGTCTCAATCTGAGTGTGGGGTGAGAAGTGAATTTCAAAGCCTCTGCCTAGCACATTCCTGTCTCTGCTTCAGACTTGCCTATTAGTGGTGCAAATTGTTCTCTTTCCCAATATTTTCAGAGTTCTCTCAGCCAATGCATCTGAGTACTCTGTAACCTGTAATGTGTTTACCCTCACAGCACCCCTGAGGGCAGTACAGTGCAATTATCCCCGTTTCACTGATGGAAAACTGCAGTATAAAACAGATTAAGCCATTCACACAAGGATCAAGAGCTCTTTGCTCTACTTATTGTGGGCAGGTCATCTTGCTGCTCGTTTTCCATTTGGCCTGAATCCCAGTCAGCAGTTGAGCACCAGATCCAGCCGAGAAAATCTTCTCCAAGAAATCACCATGAAACCACAAACCTTAATAAAACAATGAAGGTATAAATAAATGTAATTTCTCTTGGGAATACTTTGAGCCCATGGATAGTTGCAACTCAGTCTCTCACAGTAAAGACACCATGATGTGTCTGTCCTAGGACATGTAGCTGCTGTCTTCCCCTCCTTTCCCAGCTCACACTGCCGGCCCCTGGTTCCAAGAGGGCCCAGTTCTGCTGCTGGTTATGGGATTGGCCTGCTCCAAGCAGACAGCACTCACTACTGAGAGAAAATAGCAGGGACCTGGTCATCACACACAGACCTGGAGGAAGCAGGAAACACCACAGAAGTGCTCTCTGGTCTGTCTGGCAGAGCTATGAATTTTATATACTGGGGATAGAAATTAAATCTTGTGTTGGAAGGATAAAGTCCATCACACATGAACAATCAGGAGTCAGTGTGATATGGGTACACGTTCTGCTCTAGTATTTCCCTCTAAAGCATCTGCTATGGGCATTTGGAAAAGTTTGCCTTTCTAGAAGGTTTAGTGCTGAGCCATTTTAACAGGTTTGGAATTTGTTCTGCTTACTATGAACATTTTGATTTGAACTCTCTGTAAGAGCACCAAGAGGAATCTCATGGATCAGGAACCAGGAAAAAAGGAAAAGGAGATTTTCTTCTGAGGAATGACTAAACAGTAAATTGTCCAGAAGCAGGATGTATTTATTAATTCTATTTATCAGTACCATGGACAGAAGAACATCCATGTAAAAAAAATCAATGTAATGCAAAGACAACCTTATTCTTCATTGGGTTTTGATCCTTTTTTATTTTGTTTTATTTTCTCTTTTAACTTAGTGCTACTTAGCACAAAGACATGAAACTGTGAATGATTTTTGTTGCTGATCTAAATCAGCAAAGAAAAGACAGCTTAGATGTGTTAGTAAAATCTTCATCTCAGTCTGCCTCAGTGCATAATTATAATAGGAGTTGTGACACTGTTTATATCATAGAGATTAAATTTTGCTTTCACATCCCAGACATTTCACATTGTAAATCTTTGCACACTGTAAATCTCTTCACAGCTTGCTTCGTGTCCTGGTCTCAGTCACTCAAGATCTGCCATTCTGGGTTAGACCATGGTATCACTGTGTGACAAACACTGGCAATGGGGTTTGTTGTTAGCACTCCCTCTACAGAAAAAAAGGGGAAAAAAATAGGCAATTTTTACCCTTCCAAACCATGTATCACAATCTCGCATAAAGGACAGGAATTATTTTATGAAAGAAGGCATCTGTGGCCCACGACTTCATTCTCATTCTCCTTCCTCCCTCTGTTCACTTTTATCACTTTCACTCTTTCTTGACAATAACTTCACATCTAGAAATAGTAAACTGTGTTACAAAGCCTTGAACAATTATGAGGTGTGTAGGGTCCTTCTGAGGTAGGATTGCCTTAGAAGTCATAAAATATTTCCCACCCTTTCCCAAAAGGAAAATTTGTAATCAATTTAAAAGACTACATTTATGCTTAAGTGCTTTCCTCAATAAGGTAGATTTATGAAATACCCAATTGCTTCCCTGGTTCAAGGTATTAAAGGACAATACCACCTCCATATCCACTCTAAAAATTACTCAAAAAGAGTTTTCCTGTGAAATTCATCTCATTCTTTTGGTTAGCAAAAGAATTCTGCACCTGACAAAGAGCTGATTCCTTTTCCTTTGGGAATTGAATGGATCAATATTTGCTGTATGAGTTTCTTGGCATCAAGTTGGCAGCAAGTGTTTTAGTTAACTGTACCTAAGCACAATTAGATTTCAGACACACTCTAATGCTATTCTTTCTTTCAGGTCAGTGATCAAACATGGTAAAATGAGTTGAAAGGCAGCACATCCAAGTCTTATTCTCTAACTCAAGATCGGCATCTATTCCTTTGCCCTGTTGTGAACTTAATATTTTTTTGGTGGCCATTAATACATTTACAATTGCTACTCCAATAACCATAGGAATAACCTTTCCCTCATTCTCCCATGCAAATAAAAACCTGTTTTTCTGAAAAAGGTCTCCTTCTTTTCTTCATGTGTGACAGTGGCAGCTCCTAATGATCTTTCTGTTCTACTCACCATGGGGAATGATAATAATCCCTGTACTCCTCTGCCAGCATGACAAACACCCTGATTTACTTAATAAGAGGCATTTCTGTGATTATTTAGGACCTTGCCCAAGGGTTTTGTGTTTTGCATCACTGAGAGAAAGGGGAAATACATGTGTGAGTTCATACATGTCTTGAAGTGGAGAGCTGCCCCCCTATTTTTTAACTTCCAGTACCACAGAACCATTTAATATGAAATTAATTTCTGAACTTTGGGGCATCTCTACTTAAACACATAAACACCTACTGCTATTTTTTGCCAACAGCTGCTCATCTTCTCTTAACTGTTTATGCACTGCATTGGTAATCATTAGATGTGATGTTAATTTAAATCTCAGTTTCTCTAATGTCCAAGGAGTTGCAGAAGGAACAGATTAGTGAGCAAAGTCACAAGCAAATGTGCAAAACCAGAAAATCTAAAATAAAATACAACACTGAAAATGAATGTACACACTGTCAGGGGTTAAGCCATAAACTGAAAAAGGAAGTAGCACCGCAAACCACAGTGTACTAAAGTTGACATTTTTCATACCTTCAGATATGCACTGATACTGCACATTTCAGACTTATAAAACAGAGCAGGTTTGTCCAGTAGATTTTCAGCTGTGTTTCAGTAATTTATGAACACAAAATTGAACAAATTTTTTTTTAGAGTTTTTTGTTTTTAACAAACTCATTCATTAGCAGTAGTTCATTCTAGAAAAGGAGTGGTGCACAAAGAGAATCAGTTCGATATTTTGAAAGAAATATTCAAGACAGACACTTTAGAATGGAATATACATTTTAATCCCAGTAAATATACCAACTGAAAAGTCACTTAAAAGGCCTTCTCATACTTTTTAAAGTCCAGTGAATCTAGTAACTTCTGAGCTTAGGTTGAATTCTAGAGCTTGTGCTTGAATTTTTTTGATTCTGCTTAAGAAGATGCAAATAAAGTGGGCAAACAAAGCCAAACTGACCAAACAAAACACTTTCCTTTAATTCTAATTTAATATTTTATTTTTATAACATGTAATTTTTATTTATTCAAATTTATTTAATTTTATTTCAAC
>VWZU01019186.1:979299-1022040 GCA_013397095.1 Sterrhoptilus dennistouni | reverse complement strand
TATATATATATCTATATATACCTAAATATCTTGCAGAACTTTGTACTCAAGCATAGTAAAAGGTGACTTGCACTACAGTACATGCTCTTAAAGAGGGATGAATGTTTAATACATGCTGTTGATCAAAGTTTTTAGTCTAATTAGAAGATGTGTCAGAGGACTAGATTTTTTTTTTCTTTGTATAAAAAGCACTTTAGGGTAACTAGGATCCAACAGTTACAGTGACACTGTGTGCTCAACAATACTGAGTAAAGATTGTGCATGCTACCCAGCAACTCTGTGGACACTGTAGGACAACAAGTGGAGAAAAATGAAATCATATTCAGCACAACTCCATCTCAAGGAACTTGCAGGTCAAGCAAGGTCAGCCAAGTGACACTGTTGACAGCCTTGGGTCCCATTCAGTGCCTCTCTCAGGGAAATGCTGTGTTGCCTCTCACACAGTGAGCCAGCCCTACCCTCCTCCATCATTTCTCTGACACCGTGGCTTCAATCATTTGCCCTGCCAACTGTTTAAGCCACCTCAGCTGGGAGCCTCGGTGAGAAGAGCCAGAAGTTCACCTCTGCTATCAGCACTGTGAGCAAGGTCAGCCCAGGGAGAAAGCAAATTACTGCACAACTTTTATTTTCAATGCCTTAATCCTACCATTGGTCTGCACTGTCAACCCCTTGGCATTGTAAGATGAAATAGGCAAAGTACAGGCTACCTTAAAGAAAGAAGTGATCCTTTTGCTGAAGTGCCAGTTTTACTTGCCACAGTTGGACCTTGTTGGAGCCCTGGAGGCTGAAAATTTCAGGCTTTCTGAGCTGAGGGGTGCTGAGCCTCAGGGAAGCACCACACTTGACTCGAGGCCTTGGAACAGGCTCCTGAGATTGAGTGATAGCACAGGGATTGTGGGTGTGTAGCTTGAGTGGCATTGTGTGATCTCACAGGGTGAAAAACTTGGATTTGGGGTTTCAGTATATAGTAATGTGCGTGGACCAAGATGGAGGATTCAGGATTATACTTTTGACCCAATAATGACCACTCAAGGTCTTCAGTGCAGACCCCTTTCACCCAGTTAGAGAAAAACACCCAAATCCATGAAGAAGTGTAGATATTTGGAGTGAGGTTTGAGCTATCCCAGCCTGGGCCCCACACCAAGGCCAACTGTGAAGCCTGTGGCGCAGTTAGAAATGAGATGTTAAGGTGTTAATGAGGGACAGTGGGTTTTCTAGAGGCTAATAGGTATAGTTATTAGTGTGAACACTTTAGCCACCTTAAGGATAAGCTAAACAATGTTTGTTTGCATTTTTCCCTGTGCTGTATGTCAATGAGAATGTAACTGCAATTGTAAACTCTATCAAAGTGTATATAATCTGCCATTTTAGACGAAATAAATGGAGAACATAGCATTAACCATAGTGATTGGATCTGCGCTTACTCCTGTCCAGCTTCCCATTATTTTAAAGGTTCCCCTTGCTTTAAAGAAGAGGGAAGAAGAAGGTGAACAAGAAGGACTCAGACAACACCCAAAATCCTCCATCTGACTCATGTGTATTTGAAATACCAGTATTTTAAACATTAGCTGTAACAGACTCAAATTAACGTTCCAATAATTGTTGTGGTGTCCAAAGATTAATTCTTCAACAAACCTGTTTTGTTAATGTCTTGTCCTTTCTGCTTTTGTTAAGAGAAGTATTTTAACTGGCATGAATGTTTGTAGAAATTTAACACCAAAAGATATTATGAGAAAAAAATCTTGCTGCCAGTTAATTTTCCATTCATAATGAAATTTGTTGACAGCAGAGGTGTTTTAAGTGTTCATTCACCCTGAAATCAGGAGCAATAACACCTAACCAATAATGTAGCTAAAACTACAGCCTTTACCCTGCCTGTAAAAGTGAAATGTTTGTATAATCATTTTGCCATTAATAAATGAAATTAAAAATATATTCTAAGACATAGGCATACAAACTTAAATGTTTCTGAATAACTGTCATGGTTTAGCAAAACAATGATCTACATGTACACATCGTACAGCACCACAAAAAGAGTAAAAGCATGGATATATTCAGGTTGTTGCAAAAGATTATTTCCCCAGAGTCACACAAATCTGAAATAAACTTTTTTTTTTTCCCCAAAAGAAAACCAAGGGAAATCACAATGCAATGTGCCAGATTTTTCAGGGGCAAAAATCTCTTTCAGTTTAGATGCTTGTCACTAATCTTTAAGCATCAAGTTTCAGTAACAGCTATTGCTGCTGCCTTACATAACACCAGAGCACTTCTGTGCTGAGTTTCTGTGTAAATGGAAATGCATTTTAGTACATATCAAAGGAAGTGCAGATGCATCTCTAACTGTTTCAGCACAGAAGGGAATTTTTTAATACAGTTATAATCAGCTTAGACATGAGTTAAGGGATACTTAAAGTGTACTAAATAACAAAGCTCATTAAGCTTGCAGGTCCTAGCCCATGGTTATCCATCAAAGATCATCTAGAATTTTCTTTCAATTGCTGAAAGAACAAATATTTGAATTCATAAGAAATGGGCCCCTAAAGTCTTTTATAGCTATTAAAATACAGATTTTTAGCCCTTACCCACTTTCACTAACATTCAATTTTATTTCTTTCACTCATTCCTTACACAGCAGGTTCCTGTTTAGGACCACGGAGAGCTCTGTATGCCCTGTAACAATTAGACAGAGTCACAGAATGGTTTGGGCTGAACTGAACCTTAAAGCTCATCCAATTCCAAACCCACACCACAGCCAGGTGGTTGTATACATACCATTCCACCATCCCAGGTTGTTCCAAACCCCATCCAAGCGGGCCTTGAACACTTCCAGGGATGGGGCAGCCACAGCTTCTCTGGGCACCCTGTGCCAGGGCCTCATCACCCTTCACAGGGAACAAATTCTTACAAATGTCCCATCTAACACTGCCCTCTAGGAGTGTGAAGCCATTCCCCTCTTGTCACCCTGATCCAGAGTCCCTCTCCAGCTCTTTTGGAGCCTCATTAGGCACTGGAAGGGGCTGTAAGTTCTCCCCAGAGCCTTCTCTTTATCCAGGCTGAACAGCCCCAGCTCTTCTCTCTGCCTGGCTCTGAACAAAGTGCTCCAGCCCCTAAACCTCTCCCTGGCCCTTCTGCAGCCTCTGTCCCAGCAGTCTGTGTCCTCATTTGGGAGCCCCAGAGCTGGACACTGCTCCCCAGACCTCTGAAGATCTAGATCCTGACCAGGAGTCATTGGAGCAAAGAATTTGAAGAAAACCTTTCTTCAGTAATTAGACCAGTCTTACACACTTCAGTGCATTCCAAAAGCAAATAGAGACAGTGTCAATCCCCTCCTGACAGGAAACCTGTGACAGACCATGTCCATAAAGGCTTTCCAGTACTCAAATACAAAATCTTCCATAGAAATTTCAGTTGTTTGGCTGTGACTTTTGCAGTTCAGACAGGAGAAACCTTCCTTCACAAGGGATATGTTTTTGCCACTAGGTATCAAATCTGCCTGGCCTTACTAAAGCTGCAGAATCCCGCAGGGTGCAGACTTCCAGTGTGAACACCACACTGCCCAGATCCCTCTGCATTTCCACTGCCTTGCCACACACCTTGTCAAATTTTGTTAAGTCCCTCAGATTTCAACCAAAAACCACAAGAGCAGGCAGAGGAGCGAGGGCAGGGAATCTTCTCACACTTTTAAACAGTGTTTGAGACACGTTTGTCAGCTGTGTTTCCTTTTTTCTCTGTGTGCTTGAGGGACAGTCTCAGCAGCTTTAGAGCAGGAGCTGAGGTATTACCTTTTACTGTGCCAGCCACACACCTGTTTTGGGTTTTCTAAAGTTCTGTATGATTTTTGTCATTGAGTTTCTGTAAAAGTTCATCCACCCCCACCCCCCTTTCCCTAATCCCTGTCATTATCCACATAATTGGCCTCTCCCTCCCCACTGTACCCCCTCAATAGCCTCTCTCAGTCTATTGTACCTTCTACTGTATCTTATCAATGGACACACCCTGGTACTTGATGGCCCTGGCAAAGCCAGGTGGTTCAGCCAAGGCTTCAGGTATCCCCCCACCCCTTCTGCCCCAAGATGGCAATGTCAATGCCCCCTGTACCTAAATCACTCCCCTCATTTCCAACAGTAGCACCCCTGTACTTAAGGGGAGGTAAGAGCCCAAAATCCTCACACTCACACTCTCACTCTCTCTGACACCAGGGCTTTGCCCTAAATAAACACTTTCCTAATTACCTCCAAGGGTGAGTCTGCTCCTTTTCTTCCAAGCAATATCACATCTCTGTCTGAAATCTGGACCCAAAGGAATAACTCGTTTATATGGTATCTGAAGAGCAGAGCTGGCCGGAGAGACAAGCTCGGAAGAACCATACACGTCCTCCTTGCATATTCATCATTCATTCAAAGCCTGAATCAATACATCCATGGCTACGAACAAAGTCAGGTTGCACAAATATCTGCCTCATGAAGTAGTTTTCTAAGCTTTTGGCATCAGACACCACATACTAATGATTTCACAGTTCCTGTACAGCCTCTCAAAAGTGCCTGCATCTTCAGGTTCAGTGCATGCCATGTGCTCTTAGCTGGAGATTTAGAAGTTATTAGATTGTCTACAGAATTGAAAAGGAACAATGATTTGATATTGCTTGTCCTTAAAAATGAGTCTTTAGTGAAACACAACCATACCAGTGTAAGTGAAAAGCCTAAAATGTTATTAATACTAAAGTTTGCTGTGATCAATCAAGTTTGTAATAGTTTTATGAAGTGCATGCTATGATAACTATTCTTGACATTCTGTTTGTTTTTTGTTTTGTTTTGTTTGTTTGTTGGTTTGTTTTATGTATTAAGCATTTTTTCTCACCATCTCAGTTTAATTTAAAGTTGTATTTTAATTCTACTGAAATGAAATTTTGGCATATGTAACAAACTTTGTCTCCCAGGTTTTAAACATTAAACTGTCTCAAAATTTACTGTTTTCTGACAAATGAAGATTTTTGAACTGATAAATTTTCCTCCTGCCTGTAGCATTTTAAAATGCAGTAACAAGTCAACCACTCAGCACAATATCTTTGCCAGAATTTATGACCACAAAGCTGCACAACGCTGGAGATTACTTCAATCTAATACAATAATTAAAACATGATCCGTATTATTTAAAATTCTAGGCATGCAGTATTTCTTACACACACGGTATTGGCATTTAAAGATGAGCTTCAGAGATGCATAAAGATTTTATATGCCCTCTACTACTAAAGCCTTAAGTCTGAGCTTCCATGTATTTCAGGTTCTGTGCTGCCCAGGGGTGCAGTTCTGAGCTCAGGCAGTGTCACTCAGCTCTGCACAGAGCAGGGACACAAAACAAATCCTTTTCCTGCTGCACACCAAGGACAACTTTCAGGCCCAAAAGCACAAACAAGGGTGGGCTGAAGGGAGGAACAAGAAGGATGGGCCCTCACAACCTGGAGCTGGAATTGGACAATTAAACCCCAATATGCAAATGGACCAAAACTTATAAAAATGTGAGACGTTGTGACTGTTTGTCCATTTTGTGACCATTCTTAGTCCACCTTGGGTGTAGCCCTGGTCAGGCCCTGTCCTGCCCAAGGTGTACCCTGGAGGACTTTTAATAAATATCCATTTTATTCTCCAGCTCTTTGCAGTCCCTGTTCCAGGTCAGCCTTCCCAAGGCATCACCACTCTGTGCAGTTTGTTTGCACTGCTGGGTTTGACCAGGAGGAGCTGATGCTCCACATGGTGTTCCTGTATCCTGGACAGGCTCAGTTTCCCAGTTGAGATCAGGCCAATGAAGGGGAAACAACCACACTCTGCTGCCCTAACCTGCAATTAGCGGTTCTCCAAGACATTTGCATAGCTGTGCTCAGAGCAGTGATGGGATCACGTTTTCCCTGACCTGACAGTTTCAGGCAGGCTCTACTGACATGTTTGGCTCCCTGACCTTTCATGATTTGATTTTGAAGGCAAATTTCATCACCCTCAGGAGAATTGCATTCTGGAAGTTGCCAACTGTAGATGAAAACTTCTGTCAGTGTGACTGTGCTAGAAACCACAAAGTGAAATATAAGACCAGCTGGGTTCGAACACTTTAGAGAATGCTCCAATCTAGCATTTCATTCCTTTGCCCAAACAGGATACCCACAGTATGTCTAACAGCTTGGACTCAGTTTTCTTGGCCTGGAATAATTTTGCATCCTGGCAGGATACTTCATTCCCTCTGCAAATCTCTGTCTTTCACTTAATGTTTCCAGAACACCTAATTCTTCACACCATGCTTTGCTCATTATTTAGGGAATCCTACATTTCCAGCAGGGAGAGCAAAATAATTCAAAATAGTATTGCATTAAAATGTGCCTGTGATTTTAAAAATCCACATAATGTTCCTTTTGGGAGAATTTCAGACTTCAGCTTCTACTAAGCTTTTGATTCATTGTGAAATCTGCTTCCAGCATGAAGATTAAAAGTTGTTCTTTTAAGAGAAGAAGTAACAGATATTGCAGGGTTGATATGTGGCACAGCTAATTCTAAAACATTATACAAAATACTAGACTTTTAATTTCTCTAGTTTCATTCCAATCTGAATTGAATCAAAATGCATTTGGATTCCCCACTGCAGAACATCCCTATAAGTAAGATAAACTCTTTTTTTTTCTTCTTTTATTCAATGGTGAAAATGGCCAACTCTCATTAAACAAAATTTTGACCTACACTGGTTCATGCTGCAATTTTGAGGAGAGGAAGCACACTGAAGAATAAGAGAGAGTAAGAGTAGTTAAAAATGTTAAACTTGGCATACCTTCAACCCAATAAAATTAAAAACATGAATCAGTGAGGAAAAAATATAGCATGATAAATAAATAAATATTCCCACACACACTAATGACAGAGTAATTTCAAAATCTAATGTACTTTTCTAACCAAACTGTAGAAGCACTCCCCAGTTATTTTTGGCCAGGTATGCCCCCTAGGATTGAGCCTGCTTCTTGAATTGAGCAATCATTTTCCATTAACATTTTTACCAGTGCAAATTATTCACTTAACTTTGTTGAAGGATAAAGCAAGAAGCTCAAAATCATGACTGACATAAATGTATTCCAGTCATTTGTGGATTAGAGATTCTTTCTGGTGATTTCCACGAGACAGATTGGTTCCAAGAAGACTTATTACCCAATACCATGTCCTTATGCATAAAGATACAATAATCTCAGAATATGGAAAAAAGTGAGGTGGAAAGGGTGTTAGACCATTTAATCCATTCATTGGAGCTTATGGTTCAGAAAGAAATTTGCATAACCTGCTCTAAAAGACTTTCTATGTAGTGGTGCTTCCTCAGTTTCCCAAAGTAATATTTCAATGCTTCAGTTCTCTTACTGTTAGAAAAGGACTTTATAAAAAACCAAATTTTCCTTCAAGATATATTCTTCACTTTTTCCTAAATAAATATCAGAATACATCTTAATTTCTCTTTGCAGTGGCTGACTACATATTTAAAGATTTTGATGAGTCTGTTCCGTTTCCACTATTTTAACCCCAACAATTCCAGTTCCTCTCCTCTTAGGAAATATTGACTCTGCTATGTATGATTATTCTTTATCATCTCCTAGTCCTTCTCCACACACTCATAGTCTTTTTTTTTTTTTCAGGCACAATGCCCAAAACTGAAACAAGTGCTCTTTACAAAAGGGCTGTGTTTTATGATTTAGCTTTATGCCAAAACATGTTCCTGAGTGTTGCTCATTTAAATAGAAGGAAATAAGTGAGATCTCAGGTTCAGCCTCCAGGTGTACATACAGTGTGTCTGTACTCACTGGAAGCTCAGCACTGCTAATGTGTGCACTTCTGCAAAGAGCTTTTTGCCAGATAATACATACTCAAGTTCAACCTGGGGCTTCATGAAAGAGAACTCTTCCTGCTCCACTGTTTTAGGGTTGATCCTTTTGTTTAATTTATGTGAGGAGATAAGATTTGTCAAATATTTTAGGTAAATTTTTCCTAGATTTTTTAAAAATATTGCTGTTATGTAAGAAGATTAATAAATTTATTTTCACTCCTGACTTATAAACTCCTATTAAAAAAACTCCAAAAAACCACACAACAAAAAACCAAAAACAAAACCAGAAAACCTAATGACCTTCAAGTGGTCATTTTTTCCAACTACATATTTGAAAACTATTGTGTGAACACCTTTTTTTATTTTTAACAGCAGGAATGCACTCTGTACTGCAAAAGCCAGAACAAGTAATTATGACTTGCTGGGGAAATAGAGGGATATTACAAAACAATCAGCTTCCTTTATTTACACTTTGCTCATACTCCATATATGTAGTTCAACTAGAACTGTGAAAGTGAAAGTGCTTCTTTGACACTGCCACATTTATTTGTTGAAAGAAGATTTCTAAATTAAAACATTTGAAAGCAAACATTCAAGAAAACCTTGATGCAGTTTGACACTATCGTAAACCCCGTTTTAATTTATATTTAATTTATATGCTTTCTTAAGCTCTTTTATCCAGCACTGTTTCAATAAATCAGTAGTTATTAACACTTTTGAGCAAGTAAGAGTTCATTCAGACTTACAGTTAGAATGGAATTGTGTGACTCTAAGTGACATATTTCTTAAAGCTGGAATAATCCAGAAGGATTCAAGCTAATTCCCTGAATGCTAAGTGAAGTGATAGTGCTTCATCATGCATTTAGCAGTGGTGTTATACAACCTTCACCAGTCTATGGCATGCATGCAATTCAACACCTTAAGCATTACAAATGCTTAATGAAATCAATTCTCTAAAAGTTCACATCTAGGTTTTATATGCAAGCAATACTTATTTTTAATCCTCCGTTTACTCACATCCCTCTCACAAATAAAGAAATTGTTTACAACTTCTTAAACAAATTAAAATCAATCGTGCGTGTCAAACAATTCAAAAGAACAGCAGCCTTGCCAGTAACTTGCTGCATTTTGAGCATGGATGTTGTTTGGGAGCAGAGGAAGCCTTAAAGTCAACAAAATTACCCCAGTTCTACTGGTTCAACTTCACAGGAGTCGGCTGACTGCCACAGCAGAAGATAATTTGTTCCAAAGCATTTTAATGCTATAGAGGCACACTCAGTAATGTTATCTCGGGCAGGAAGGGCACCATGAAGTCTGTCTGAAAGCACCAAATAGCATCTGCACTTAGTGTGAAAAATCTAAACCTACTCTTTTTTCACACTCAAAGTCCAGCCTCTTGAAGGAAATGTATTTTTAGCCTTATCTCAAAGAAGGGCAACTGAGCAGTTTACTAAGTTGCCATAAAGATGATTCCGTCTCTGAGTGCTAAGCAAATGTCATTTGCAAATGATCTGAGGACATTATGAAGGCTCACCTCTGTGGAAACTGAGAGCAGCTTTGTTATCTTTTATGAACATATATATTGTCTATGTGCATATAACAGTGACTGATGCACTGATTAATATGTCTTTTTTCATGCCACAAAAGGCCAGGAACTAAAAATACCTTGGGAAGGCTTCTTTGTCCATACAGTTCAGTAAACCCATTTAATCTCTCACTCACATAGATCTGCAGCCACTGTACAGATCAACAGCATCCACAGAGCTTCCTTGGTGAAAAACAAAAGTATTTCCTAGTTCCTAAATATTAACCAAAATCTTGCACTCATTTCACACACTCTGAGAATCAAGGCACAACTGTACCCTCTTGAAAAAGGTCTGGAAAGAGGACCTGCAACAATTCCTGTGAATTCTCTTAGAAGGACTGGGGCTTGAGTATGGGCACAGAAACTGTTTCAGAGCAATTCTTTGTTATGTGAATAATAGGGAAACAGGAAATTGTAGCTAAATCAGCAGTTCTGATCAAGTTTAGACTTTTGAAAATACCTCTCAAATCCATTACTGTATTTTAAAAATCCAGTTTTAAAATACTTATTTTTCTGTGAATTCTGCTTTATCTGGATGAAGGGTATAAACAAGAAGTTTAAGGTTATTTGTTTTTTCTTAATGCAATGATACCTCTCTCTTCCTGTGGAGGCAAGGAAGGATGGCACAGGAGCAGAGAATTTAAGTAATGGACTCTACTACCTTGAGTGGGCAACTACTAAGGATTTTATCATCATGCAATTGCACTTTGTTGGATCCCAGTGTCCTGACATGACTTTTCCAGAACTCTATAGCATGAACTCTGTGAAATATCTTTTGCTGGTGGTTTATGCTCTCATATGTATTTACACAACACTGCTTCTGTCATCGATTTTCTCATATCTGCTACAAAACGTCAGATGACTTAACAAGCTGTGGAGTCAGATACTACTATTTCAGATAGAGCATAATAAAAGGAATAGTGCTTTTGGCCTGTCTTGCTCCCCTGCCCCCAGATTTCACATTCAGAGACCAGTAACCTTAAACTTAACACATGGAATATCATAAATATTAATATATATATATATATATATATATATATAGGTATGCTCCAATTTACTGGCGCTCCAACTTACTTGATTACTAATTGGGACTTATGACCTTCTTTCCATGTAAAAACATTAAAAAAACATTCTGACCTTAAAGAGATACTAAATAAATCAGTTAACATATTTTTATCTTAAAACTGTCACAAGCACTTCACCTTCTAACAAAGTCAGAGCTTTGAGTCAGAGTTTGATCATATACTGGTTTTATACTGATATTGTTTCGTTATGGTCAGAAGAGCTCATCCTGCCTTACAATACCCCGAGATCAGAATCTGCACCTCTGCAATGGTGGGAGTTGGCCTGACTGGGACACAGGGTCAGCCAGACTTCACCCCTAACCAGCCAAGCCTTGGCTTCAAGCCCTGGGAAACATTCATCAAAGTCAGGGTGAGCCTGGGATCTGCTCCCAAGAGCCTTTGGAGTTGTTATGTTAATTAGTCCAAGTTCTACTCCCCTATTGGTTACTTGTGTTCCATATATGATATTTTTTCTAGAATGTTCCACCCCCAAAACTATACACTGTTATTTCCCCCTTGTTTCTGGGCTTTGGAGTTTTCCCCTATACTGTGTTTGCTTTCTGGGCATCGTCCCTATTTTTATTTCTCATTAAAGTAACTTTCTTTTTGGATACTCCATCATTCTCACTCCTTTTTCTTACTTTCTTACTTCATCCTGAAGTCAGGGGACTCACAGATTTGTCACAGCCACCCTCCCCGTGACATGCAGCCTTCTGCAAATGTGAAGAAAAGCCAAAAGAGAGCATGCCTTGACTTTTTCCTTACACTTCCAAAGGAATATCAGCCTCTATCCAAAGTGACTCCACAGTTTGGACTTTCTCCTAAGCAAAGGTTTCCACAGACAGCAAGGCCTTGCACACAACAGCAAGGATCAGGATGCCAGGGCAGGGCTGACTTCTCTCAGCAGCATTTGATGTTTGACAAAGCAAGAAGGTTTAACTGAGGTCAACTGGAGGCAGCCTGCACCGGACTCGAGGGTTGGGTGATAACTGTTTGGGATAGACTGTGTGCAGACTCAGAGATAAGCATCACTGGAGATCAATACAGCAAAAGCAAAACATCAAGAGTTAAAAAAATCATACAGCAGCAGCTTAAAAAAAAAGAAAAATATTTTTTTTTTCCTTTTTCCCTATCCAGAAAGCTACTAGCAAGATTATATTTGGGTCAATGCCTCTCAGACTTTTCAAATCACTATACCTTCTTGGATGTGATATCATACCTATTGCTCCCATAGTCTCATCTCCTCCCTTTTTCTCTCAAAAATGAGGAAAGCTAACAAACCAGAACCAAGTGTAACTCAGATTTCTTCTTTGGCACTGCAGCTTTCCACTAACCTTCACACAGGACTCTGACCATGAAAGTCAGTGTTTTGATGTGTAGCTCTGCCATCCTACAGCCAGGACTGCAGGGTAGGATGTTTTACAATATTATTTGTTTATCCTTTGACCCTGTAATTCTGGTTCTATTGAAATAGATTGGCCATTTTTATACTATTGAATTAGGTAGATGTAATACAAACTGGAAATGTTTGCAGTGTGTCCTAAGAGGGAGCTCCCTTAGATGAGGAGTCTTCTGTTTTCAGAATTAGAAATATAATGTAGAACCCATTAAAAAAAAAAATCATTTTCTGCTTTATAGTCTCACCATTGGTGCTTCATTCACAACATTTAGTGAAGCCAAAAGAATTAAATTACAAAAACTGTAATTTAAATTTATTAGAAGAAGAAAGTAAAAAAAAAACCACTAGAACTAGAACCAAACTAGAAAATTAGGGGTCAAAAAAGTTGAAAAAAAATTTATTGCTGTAGTATTTTCTACATTCTCCACCTTTACAGCTCTAGAAAAAGAAGAAAACATATGATCTCTGAAAAACATTTTCTTCTTTCCTTACACAACATTTCCTCGCTCCTAAACAACAAAAAGAAGAAAAAACAAAATATCAGCAACAAATCTAACACTGAGTCTCGGACTGGAATTTCTTCTTTATCAATTGAATTCCCCCACAGATTCAGCTGATTTTTACATCAGTGCCAAGGGACTGGAAGAGAATCCACCCACACTTGGCTTGAGGAACATCCAGCTGCAGGAAGGGCCCTCAGTGCCCTGTGTTGTCGCAGTAGGACACAAAATAAAGATGCCTGACTCCAGTCAGGAGGCAGTAGAAATCAGAAGGTTTATTTACAATCCATTCAGCCCTTTCATAACACGCTGTGCTAAAGGCACGTTATTGGTCCATAGGGCTGACACCTCTCCATTAGCTCAGTAACAGAAATAGCAAACAACACCTGTTGGTATGGGAAAGGAATATTGTTCACACAATGTTGTTTTGGGAAAAAGAAAAGTTTCCTTTGGGAAGAGCTCAGCAATTCTTAGGCTCAAAAAATATCAGGTCCACACTGTGTGACAGCCAGAGGCACCAGGGAGAGACTCAGGACAGATTTACACCCTGGGCAGCCAGAGTGACACAGCCCTTCTGAGGCTGCTGAGATTCCAGCTGGGACAAACCAATCCCTTTTCCTACAATCCCGAACAGTTGCAGTCCTGATCCAACCAAACAGGTTAAAGCAACTTACTCCAGAGCACTGATAATCACACTCAACACACATGGCTTAATCATTAGCTTAAGAAGTTTGCAGAATCACAGATATCATCTGTTCAAGCATCAGAAAAATTTAAGATGGAGAAAAACATTTCACTGTGTTCTGATTTTCACCCAGATTAAATGGCAAGTATTTTTAACTCAACTACAGTTTTCTCCTGTTAAGAAGAGTTTTTCTCCTATAAATAAAAAGCTTAAAAGAAAGTTTTAACACATCAATTTGTGGTCAAAAATGCAGAAAAAAAACTGCTTCATATGCTGCTTATAAATAAAATTCTGTTTTTACCAGACTATTCATCTATCTTCTTTTTCTTTTCCTATCCATCATCCAGGGCTCCTGACACATGATTTGTGGAATCCCAATTATTCATCTGATAGCCCACAACTGCATGTTCTCAGCTATTACATTATATAAATTGTGCCTTTGTGTAAATTACACATCACCAAAATTCCTGTCTCATGCATTCAGACAGGCATTTCTTGATTCACTGTTTCTTTGATTTGAGTGCTTGTATGATACCATGTTCTCTTCCATAACTAGAATTTCCTTTTTTTTTTCTCCTTCAAACTTATCCTGATTACAGTTTTATTTCTCTTTTCACATTATTCAAAATTCCCAGAGCAAGAAAGACTATGGGTTGGATGATTGAACAGTATAATGAAGAAAAAGGGAAGAGCAAGAAGCAGACGTGGTTTGGATGAGCTGAATTTTAAAGGCTAGAACTGCTATGCTGTTGTGGTGGTGGTATAAGCAGAAATTCACAACATTTCCTGAAGACATTTATTTCATCTTCACCACTTTTTATAATCCAAAGTTGTAGCATCCCCAATCTTAAACACCTTAAATATATATTAACATAGAACTCATGTTCCTGTTCCTCCCTTAGCCCTGCTCTGGTGGCTCTGGGGCAAAGCACAGCACACAAGAGGCCCTGGACAGGTGTGAATTGTTCATGGCCACCTGCCAGCCTGTAGCCCTGGTTCGTGCCTGAGATGTTTTGGGTTTCTGAAATTCTTTTCCCAGGGAATTTTCTGTAAGCAAGAGAAGTGGTTTTGTAACTATTAAATTTTCATTCCTTTCCCTCGGAGGGACTTTTTCTTGATGTCCCTCTGGTCTGACCAATGTGAGTGAAGAGGTTTGTCTTTGTTTCACCAATCAAATCGATCTGTGTAGAATAGCATAAAAGAGAGACACATCCCAAAAATAGAGGAGTCATTTTCAGCCTCCTGAAGTCAGAGTCTTGTGCCATTGTGGTGTAAAACAGCATCACCAGCCCACCCTCTCTTGCCTGGGTTTCAAGTCTGCAGGAGCAGCTCTGCTACAAAGGGGTTCAATGGCAGAAAGGGCTAAATCAGCTTCATTGGACTAAATCAGATTTGGAAAAGATATCAATCTCCTTGAAAATAGACTGGTTTGGTTTGTTTTCTTTTTTCTCAAAGTTGATTTAATGTACCTGTTTAGACACTTGTACTAAACAAGTGTTTAGAACTTGTTCAGAGCTTGTTCTTCAGTGCATGCACCAAGTGAGATGGTTGGTGCCAGTAATAAACCTAAGAAAAGAGTTCAAGGCTTTTTGGGGTTTTTTATCCCCTAAAGAACAGCACTTTACCCCATTGGTTTTGTCTACAAGCTAATCTCTCCTCCTGCCCCGTGCAACAAGCTGCTATCCAGAGGGGCCACAGCTTAAAATATCAGGTATATATAGATTGTTAATCATTGTGGGATGACAGAGGTAAAATAAGGTTATGTCATCAGCTCCTCGATGTCTTCACTCCAACAAGAGGTTTTTATAAGACTAAAGAATTTTACAATTTCCATAAAAGCTGTACAACTTGAACTATCCATTGAACTTAGCATAAGCACTAATTGCACCAATTATTTCTCCCTATGTGACAAAAGTGTTGATAAATATGTCACTACAAAGCCTCTTTACAGTGCTACTCCCCTAAAAAACAAAAGAGCAGCTCTATTTCTAGTTGAACATTACTACAGGTTCTTCTCCCCCACACTTAAAACAGGCCTTCTGTAATCATGACTATGCAAATGTCTCTTAGCTACATCTCTGACAAATGATTTATGGTACCTGGAGAGCTGCTGCAGGTGCCTCTCCTCCTCTGTATGATATTTAGTTATTAAAACAAGGTTGTGTTTTTTCCAACAAGTGCAGAGGAAAGGAAAGAGTGATTTCTCATTTACTCACTCACTTTGAGGGGAATATTTCCTCCCCAGGAGGGGCCATTATTTATAGCCATCTGAAGCTTCCATATTTCCACCAGTAAAGGACAGAAGTTAGAGTCATTGCTTAGCTGATAATATTAATAGCATTTGAGATAGAAGCTGAGAAAGGTGAAAATAACTTATCCTTCTGATGAAACAGTGGTTGGAAGAAGTAAAATACTGTAGGAATTTGTGCTGAAAAGAAGCAAGGAAAGCTTTACACAGGTGTGCAGAACATGTATTAAAAGGGCACTATTTTACATGCTATTTCCCTTTCATGTTTTTCAAACAGTTGCCACTGAATCCTGCACAGAGAAAATGCATCAATTACTTTAAAGTTGACTTTTTTCCCCCACCCCGTACTCAGCAATCTTTCTTAGCATCTTTTTCATTACAAAGTCTGTGATTAACCACCACAGGCTGAATATGGTGGTTGAGAACATAAGCTGGTTTAAATCAGCACCAACCTTGTGAAGTTGTTCAATAATGGCAGTTTTAAGAGACAACCCCCTGTCATTAGGTGTGTAAAGCTGCCTTATCCTTTTGGCATTGTAAAATTAGAAATAATAATGTATAGGGCTGGCCAGCTAGGAAAACCCTTGCCTTGTTTTTAATATAGGCCATATATTCTGGGAAGAAAAAAAGGCATCAAAAAAACTTTAGCAGAACTTGCTGCATTAATGGAACACAGAACAGAGTAAGATTTCATTCCACGGAACAAAGCAAGGCTACATCTCTGGCCACAGCTGTTGGCTTTGCTGTTCCATGGTGAGCTGAGTGAGAGCACTTGGAGTGCTGAGTGCCACTCCCTGGGACAGGAAGGGGACATGGTGACACAAACAGGAGCACTGTCCTCCTCCTCGTCAGTGGGATTGCAGCCTTTGGGCTGAGTGGGAATTTCAGGCTGCCACTGGCCACCTGTGAAACCTTCAGCTCAAAAAATGGAACTACATCCAATTTACCTTGGGACAGATCTTGACAGCAAAGTCAAACATAAGTTAAATCCTTCACAAAAATATTATTGAGGTGGCATATTGATAGCTGGTTTGGGGGGGTTTTCATCACTGTAAAAGTGTCACAGATACACAAACACAGAAATTGATGCAGGACAAATCATCCTTTTTTCACCATAAAATACACTTGCTTCTGAGAGCTGATTTTTCATAAAATTGAAGCAGGCAATTTTTTTTTTTAATAGAAGCAAAATAAACATAAGTAATTTTTCCAATAATAAACCTTTTTATCTCTGGAAATAGACCATGGAGAAATGATTTCTTTCTTGACATTAGCTAACCCAATGAAAAGTTGTGATTATTTCTCAAGTAATTTTATTATATTTAAATGAACAAAAGCTTGGAAAGCATGCTTCTACTTAAAGAAATAATTCTCTTCCTGAAACAATTCTATTCTAAACATATAAAAATGCACAGAAGAGGCAAAAATGTCCACTTTTATACCTGAAAATATTTTTATCAGCTATTAACCACTCCCTTTCGAAAAATAAAAGTTTAGACCCCAAACTCAGCTCTGCTTTTCCCAAAATTATTAATTTTTAATTGCTTGAATAAATTGGGGAAAGGAGAGGTCAGGGTTACTTTTAAGAAATAGCATGGCTTGGAAAAGCTATACATGTATAGCTAGTCATGCATGCCACCAGTACTTGATACAATTGGCCCAGTACAAAAATAAAAAAGACATAAAATTGTTGCCCTGGTTCTGTGCCTGAGGTGTTTTGATTTTCTGAAATTCTTTTCCCAGGGAATTTTCTGTAAACAGGAGAAATATTTTTGTAACTGTAAATTTTGTTATTCATTCCATTCCCTAGGAGGGATTTCTTCTTCATGTCCCTCTGGTCTGATCAATGTGATTGAAGAAGTTTGCCTTTGTTTCACCAATCAAATTGGTCTGTGTAAAATAGTATAAAAGGGAGACACATCCCAAAAATAAAGGAGTCATTTCAGCCTTCTTTATCTCAGAGTCTGTGTTGTTGTGGTGTAAAACAGCATCATGAAATATTGATGGAAATGTTGCTGTGAGAGCCACCATTTATCAAGCACACAGGCTGCTGCTGTTGGCTGCCAGGAGTCACTGTCAAGCTGAGGGAAGGACACTGCAGAGAGCTGCAGGGAAAACATCCCCCAGTGAGGGTCAGGAGGTGCCTGGGGTTCCTGCCAGGGGGAGCAGTGACTGCACTTGGGAGAGTAGAAGCTAAAAGTGTGATCAAGGTTTAAACACCCAGACACAAGGTACCAATTAAAGAGCATGTCAAGGGAGGGGAATGAAACACTTTTCACCCTCCTTTGGGGTCAGGAATCCCTTAGCTCCATTAGCCAGACTTTTACTTAGGACACCTTTTTTTTGTGAATGTAAGTGACTTCTGTTTCCACCCCTCCCCAGGTGACAAAATGACACGACTGGGGCAGGCACCACCCCGGTTGTACCAACTGTGAGGGGAGGGATTCTCCTTTGGTGTCACTTCTAATAAGGGAAAGATCATCCACACAACTGATTGTGGCTGGGAGGGAATGGCCTTGGCATGAGCTGGGGGAGCAGGGGAGTTCCCCTCATCCATAACAGGGACATTAATTACATCCTCTCCTGTGGCTCCAAATGGAGATAAGCAGAGGCAATCTGATCATCTGACTTAAACTTGTCATCTGAGAGGCAGAGTTTCATGTTAGTAGACGGGAAATAAATATTGAAAATATCCTTTTACACTTGCAGGCAAAGGCAAGACTTTCATAGTTCTTAAAGTGAAGCACTTAGTGTCAATATCAGTGGAAATTAATGAGCCATGCAGCCATCCCTGAGCCATCACAAGCCAAAGAAGAATTTCTGGCTTTGAGACAATTTCTTCTGGCTGCTCTGTAACACCTGCACGGAGACTGAAACACAAAGAAACCCAGACAAATCTTGATTCATAAAATGAAAGATGTCAGATTTTAAGACCTGATCAGATGACATTATTGTTTGTGGAAATTGTAAACATTTAATAACTTATCTATCTTCAAATTCCATTAAATCCATGACTGTCCCACTACAATGACCTTGTGGACAATGCACAGATGGAATGTGGTAATCACAAGGGCAGGGTATGTCACCTTCTGCAGAGGATTCTCCAGTAGATGATGGAAAGGAATAGTTCATGGCTGTGTGGTTTATGTTTTGGGCTTTTTTTTGGTATTGTTTTGGCTTTAAACTAGAAGTAAAATATTATTCTCACTGAAAACACCTAAGGAACAAGACTTTTTGAAAAAACTCTCCACCACAAGGAAAAGTTTCTTTGAGCATTTCAGATTGTCTGAACTGCCACAGGCTACCAACTCTTATGTTCAGTGCAAAGTTAATTTTTTTATAATACAATTCAGTAAGTGTTAGCTATAGCAATCATTAGAACAAAAAAACACAGACAATTTCTATTTGTTTCTTTGGAATTGTAGCAAGAGCCAGGAAAACAAAGCATCCCTAATGCATCCCTGTAATCTCAAGGAACAAAGGGAAGAGGATACCAGAGACAAGAGGTGTGAGCAATGTCAGAATGCCTGAGGTTAACAACACTGTAAAACAGGTATTGGAATAAACAAGTCAAGGGAAGTGCTTCACATTTGAATTCCTTGAAGCTTGTGGCCTTTTCTCCTTATATATGTGCACACATGTGCCTGTAAAATCAGAGAGTTTTCCAAGGACAGGTGCTTCAAGAAAACATTTTAATTCTAGAAACTTTTGGTCTTACTCTGCCTTTTAACTCTTCTAAATCTATGTCTAAACAAGTACATTAAATCAGATTTGAGGAAAATAAAAAAAAAACAACAACAAAACCACAAAACAAAAAAACCCCAATCTATTTTCAAGGAGGTTGATATTTCTTCCAAAGCTGATTTAGTAATGCAAAAACACAATTAACCCTTATAGAAAATTGTGATTGAGACAAAACTTGGCTCCAAGCTAAACATTGTAGTTCTGCTCAGACACAGAAAAAAAGATTCAGAGATAATTTTACAAGCAATGTCTCAAAGGTAGGCAAGATTTCATTATCTATTTTCTCAGCATTCTATTCTTATGTTTGTTATTTTTTTTTCTATATAAACAGAACTAATGAATCTGGAAAACTAAGTTTCACTTAAGGAAGATAATTTTGCAGTCAGAGAAAACTACCACACCTAAATAAAACAAGAAAAAAAGCTTTAAAAAGCATGGCCTGCAGAGTTACCAGAGATCTGATGGTGTAATCAAGCCTTGAAAACAATCTTATGGTGAATCAAAATAAATATAAAAAATAAGTACTTAAATAAAATTGTAAATGCTATTGATCATGTCATGAATTGGCAAAAAAAAAAAAAAAATTGCAGAGTCATCCTCCTAAATCCAAATTAAGGGAATCCAAACAAAGCCAAAAATTTCTTCATTATCTTTTCTGCACTTGCACCTCAAATGGGCATTTGAAAGAAGCAGCATCCCCAGAGCCCTGCTCGAGGTCAGAGCCCTGACAGCTCTGACCTTGGGCCCCTCTCCTCACCCACTCTGGTTCTGGTAAGACACAAAAGCCACCATGATAAGAAGGAGAGAGAGCACATTTACGAATTCCTCTAATCTCTTTAAAGTTTTTCAACAGCCCTAAATTAAATCCCTTTCACCCTTATCACTTTATCCCTCAGAAAATCCGGAGGATATTTGGATTCAGACATCCATAGCACCAAAGATCTTTCATTACAACACACAAACAAGCCCTTTTATTGAACAAGAACCCAATTACTTAACCCAGTTTCAGATTTCATTCTACCCTGCTGCTTCCACCTCGACATGGACCTACTAATCTCTTCTGACGGGCATTGCTACATATCAGTTCTGATACACAGAGATGATTCCTAACCTCCCTTGCAGAGAGCTCCTGATTAAATAAACTCAGATGCCCATCTCAGTTTCTTTGGACCAATGAATAACAATGAGAAAATAAAGTTGGGAGATAGAGACCTTTTTCCCTTTAATATGAACAGCATTCAGAAATAGGCAGAAAATGAGGGAAATAATTCAGTAAAGGAACCAGGAATGGAAACAGCTAAGTGTTTATTGTGCCCTGTATAAATGATTCATTTATTGTATCAGCTAGAGGTTATGCTTCCTTCTTTTGTTTCTCTCCTGCAAATTAGTAAACTGTTTCTTTGCTACTGTACTGGATAAATGATGGTATAACTTCAAATTTACCAAGCTGAGGGTTATGAATATTGGAACAGAAAGACTTCAACCTGCTCTGCAGAAGAACTCCACTATGAGACATGAATGCCTGGTTTTCTTTCTGGCCCCAAATGGAGACAGAACCATCACATGTTGCAAACATCTATCACCCAGATCACAAGCACAGAGACGAAAGTCTGTTGCTAATGAACTCAGGAAACTAGACCAACTACATGTAGAAAAAAAGAGGGAGATCAATTATATGAACAAACAACCTCTCTGCAAATCAAATCAATTATTAGAAAAAGGTCGTTAGAGGCAGACTTCTATTAACTTCAATAACCCCTGGTCTCCAATTCCAGTGTGGTGGGTACAGCTCTCCTGGTGAAGGAATGTGCAGCTGACCTGCTTATATAAATAGACTGATTTCTAATTCAGTGGCCAGCATGCAAAAACACAAGAATCTGAGCAATGACAAAGAGCCATTGTAAAATATTATAGATAAGAGCATGGATATAAACATGGAAAGTAAAAAAGAAGAGCTGAATAAGGACAGAATGAGACAGATCAAAGCAAAGCAAGCCAGAGAACTAAATATGATCAGTGATAATGTAATTATACTGAAGAAGTAGGAGAGCTCTAATTCCACTTATGTCAATCCAGAGGGAGTTACCAAACACCAGTGAGCAGGATCACAGAGCTTCTAGGATCAATTCCCTTCAATTACTTTAAGATTCATATTGCTAAACTATTTCTTTTGAGACAAAAAAGGAAATTAAAAAAAAAATTCTACAGTTTTACCCTGTGTTTCTGAAAGAAGTTTTAAAACAAGGTTTAGAATCAGGGAAAAAATGTGAACAGAGCCTTACCTATTTTATCTGTGGAGGAATATATTTTGCTTCTATCAAAATATCTACTTATCTTTGCTACTGAGATGCTTCTTTCCTACAATTGTATTTCCAATAAAAGTATTATAAAGGAAATATAAAAAAACTGTGTTGTCTCTACGTTTGTTGTTGATAAAAACCTTGTGTCCCAGCTTTTCCTGCCTCTGGTGGCTATTTTGTGCTCACTTGTTTTGTCCCATTTATATCTCTGGAACAGGGAGAATTAATGACTTTCTTTATTTAGTTGGAGTTATAGATGAGTATTTTTCATGGAAAAAAACTTAGTTCAACCACAAGCTGCACGAAGGATTTTTTTAAGGAAATATTTAAGCTTCATTATTGTTTATAATTTCTCTACAGAAACAATCCTTTCATTTGAAAAAGTCCATCTTCTTCCTGGTATTTCTACTCAGGATCTTTTCAGGGAAAGAAAGCTACACAGGAAAAAGTTTTGTGAACAGCCATGATAATGTTTATCTAAAAATCATTTCAAAAGATGCCTGCTGTCTTTCATGACTATGTAAGATATTTAGATAATTGGAGGTGCATTTAAGAGTATTTTCTGTTTACAGGAGTGTGACCCTTTAAGGAGCAGCTAACACAACCACAGCAATGAGATACTCACATTACCATTGCAGATTTGACTGACCCTTGCTTCTGGCCCTAAAGGAAGAATAAAGGCTTCTCCCAAGCAGAGCATCATGTATGTTCATCGCAATGTTGGTGCAGATCTCCATTTAGCCTGTATTGCTCACATTTCTTATTACTTGAAGTCACATTTGTTTGCCCTCCTACTCCCTCCATCTTTTAATCCAACATGTATTGATGGCACAACCATTCTTTTATTTGCAGAGCAGTTATAGTGTGCATATTCTCCACATAGTTACATGGGAAAATTTGCAGTAGGGGGTAGAAAGGAAGTGTCACAGGAATAACATTTTTTCTATCACTAAATTGTTAAACATATGCCTTCACAAGAGAAAAATAATTTATTTCAAATTTGACAAGTTTCAACCAGCACTTATCACCTACTCAATGAAAATCTATAACCTGCCCCAATGAAAACAGATTGCTGGTTTTGAATGTGCTGTGTTCTGCCTGCCATCTGAGGTAAAAAGAAATACATCCAAATGCAAAATAGTGGTTATTTTGTTCAGATTCTCTATTCTGGACCTCCACATAACGTAGGCAAAGTTTCTGTTAGAACATTGACATTGTTTTTCTTCCTTTTGTCACTGGACATAGAGTACTATGTCTTTCATCATATTTGGAAACAAATTACAGCCCTTGATTATATTAATTAAATAGAGGTTGATTGATGTCATCAATGCAAATTAATTATGTCTAGTTAATGTTTCTGTGCCAGATTTCCTCAGCTAATAAAGTGATTGGAAAATGAAGTGTCAGAAAGGACCATTATCTTTTATTTTCAAGGTCAAGTTGTCAATAAAGCTTTGACATGAACTCACTGGGCAAGGACAAGACTCATTGAAGGAGGCCTTTTAATCGTGTTTATTACTTTTGCCATCATGAATATATTACCTAAACCTGTTGTAATGATCTTCACAAGCAAGCATTAAGCCAAAAACATCTGTTTGTTATTGCTGCAGGTCAGTGTGAGAAGCTGCAGATCTGTTTGTGCATTTTCATCAGAGTTCAAACCCACTTGTGTTTGCCAGTGTCAGACATGAGTCTGTAGAGGTGACCAGAAGTGCCACTCCTTTTCCATCTGTTTATGAGACTGAAATATCCTTCTTATCCACACCGAGGGCAGGCAGTCTGCATGTAGGACAAACACTTCCAGTGGCTTTGCAGACACTTTGTTATCTCCCATTCAGGTTTTCCTTTTGAAGATGTAACTTTTGGAGTGGGCATAAATTTACTCAGAAATTGTGAAAA
Source organism: Sterrhoptilus dennistouni (assembly GCA_013397095.1). NCBI lineage: Eukaryota > Metazoa > Chordata > Aves > Passeriformes > Zosteropidae > Sterrhoptilus > Sterrhoptilus dennistouni. The sequence goes on along the minus strand of VWZU01019186.1, from coordinate 998,774 downwards.
TAACATGGGTGAACAGAGTTCATTCCAACTGGTTTTCCCAAGTTTCTGTGTTGAAAGACATGCATGGCAGCCCTTACAAACATATGGCCATACATTACAAGGTTAGAGTGGTGCATCACCAAAAAGACCTTTGGTCTCTACCAAGATTCAAGCAAAACCACTAAACCATATGGACATTTTTGAATTTATTTTGCTGTCTTTCTATTGTGGATCTACATTCACAGTTTACACTAAGAGATCAACTGAGGCATCCTTTTATTCTAAAACCTCCCCTTAGCAGTAAAATAATAACCTTGAAACAATTCTATCTAATGAAGATGTAAGACATCCAAAGTATACACCCTTCAGAAGGATCTCACTGGGCTGTGCAGATGGGATGGAAGCAACCCAGAGGAAGCCACAGAAGAATTTTTCACCTGACTGCAGTCAGTGCATTAAACACAACATGGAACAAGACCTCATAAATCTGAACCTGTGGTCAGATGTTCACTTCAGAAAGAGCCTTGTCAGTTAAAGATGCAAATTAATCTCTCCAGCTGACTGTCACTGCAGCTCCTTCCTGAGAGCTGGAGCACTGCCTTGTGTGAGTCCATCCCATTCATTTCAGGAGTGGAAAGCCATGAAAATGTCAATGCTGGCTTGAGAGCATGGCCAGCCCAGACTGGGAATGGCAGCACCAAATTCTCTAGCACACCTCAGCAGCAGAGCAAGTTCAATGGCACATCCCTTTCTTTGGCCATTTGAAAATATGTTGTGGAGCTTTTCTAGAAGGAAGCAGCCTCCCTGCTGCTCATGAGTGGATAGAACAGAGACTTTGTGCAGTCATGGAGGGTTTCATAACAGTATTTTATTTTTTTCATAATAAAAATATTGATGCTCAGGATAATATTAGGCCCCAAGTACTACCAAGAAAGTCACTATCCTCCTCACTTTGACTTTGCTATTACTTTTTGATTAGAATTCAGTTGACAATACAGCCTGAAATAGAAAATACACTCAGATCCTGCAATACAGAGAAGTTAAAAGAGCAAAAAAAAAGAAAGAAAGAAAAATGTAGAAGACCCCAAGCCTTTCAGGGCAGAACATGCACACATGCTACTCCTAAAACAGGCAAAAATAACACAATACAATATAGTCTTTATGCCAACTAAGAGTTTTTTCTCCCATTTAACCAGTCACTTTTCTGCCTGGTGCTGCACTTTCATTTTGAACCATCCCATTGAAAATATTCTCTGATATGACCCTTTTAGGAATTAATAATTCATGGAGGTTTCACTGCATGGTACAGTTCTAAGATTAGATAGCACTGAGAGAATCTATTACAGCATAACGTAATAGCCAGTAAAATATATTTTTAAAAATTACACTATCTTGTTTATAAATGTATTATTTTCATATATAGTTTTATACATATAGTTGTCAAGAAAGAATAAAAGAGACTAGGAAGAAGGGCTTGCCCTACTTGAGCACATTATCCTGTGTACAGGTTCCCCAAACAAAAAGCATTTGTAGATGTATGTGGCCTGTCCTCATACACACGTATATACACACACAACATTTTAACATTTCATCCACATCCCAGCCCTCTGGCTTGTTCAAACAGAGCCATGAAATGAATGCAAAATTTAGGTGTGGAAAAAAAGGAAAAAAAAATAGAAGAGAAATACTAAAGTATTCTCCCTTTTGCATTTCTGCTAAGACTTTTTAGTAATACTACCTAGAGGGCTGCAACAACAGAAGGCAGTTTTGCCCAGAGGCTGACAAGCTGAATATATTTTTTTGTTTTATTTATTTATGACTTGGAAGTGCTCAGCTGTTAATCCAAGCAACTCCAAGACCCTAGTAATATCTCTCCCTGCCTGGTTTAATCTTATGGTGTATTTTCATGCTTAACAGGAAAACCATAGCAAGAGAATATCAGATTTATTTCACTGCACAGAGTTGGAAATCTGTGGATAGCATGGTCAGTGTAATGTTATCACTATGCAGCTATGAAATATATTAGCATGTTTTTCACTCCTCTTGATTATAATTGACTGCCTGCTAGAATAAACTTGTTGAAATTAAACTGAAATGTCCTTACATTACAGCATGGGAACCCACATTGCTCACTCTCAGTGTTTCCAGCAAAGCAAGAATAAAACCCAGCCATATTTTTGCACTAATGTTGAAAAAAAACAAGTACAAAACAAGATTCTGTGCACCTATGTCAGCCTCTATGTGTTTACACTTTTGCAAAACAGGTACATCAATGTCAGTGATGAATTACTACATGCCATAATCACATCCTCTTCCCTACTTTTTCAGTTGCTGACATCATTAATAGCACTGCCTTCAATTTAATAAAATTGAAAAGCCCTTTTTCCTTCTTTGGCGACACTACTGCAAACCAAACCTTGAGAGAACAGTCAGTATTGCTCAGAGTCCACTTGCCAAAAGCCACAGTATCCAAACCAGCTCTATGTTGTGTACCCATGAAAACTTGCATGAACTTCCCACCAAGCTGCAGAACAGCCACTCCTGGAGCTCCTGGCTCTCCCTTCCAAGCATTCCAGAGCAGGGATTTCCTCGCCTTCTCTGGATCCATCCACCACAGTGAGCAGCAGGCAGGAGCACCAGCTACTGTTGCTGCTGTTTCTCTGATCAGGGTGGGTGGGGACTCTGGAAGATTTCTTTTGCCTGTTTTCTCTGTTGAAACACACGCTCACCACATATGGGTTGTGTTTCTGTGTTTGAGATTAATTCTAACATTGCAGACTGTCCTTTCCTAGATTCAGATATCAAAGATGGGTTCACCTACACCATGGTTTACTGGCAAAACTTCCCATCTGAAAGCACCCTTGTGGCTGTGACTGTTTTCTCTGAAAGAGTCACCATATGAATGCAGAATGTTATCCAATTTGGTTTATCTACACCTATTTTTTTCTTCTGGTTTTGTACAGCTTGAGTTCAGTGACAACCAAGCTAAGCTAAAGAGAAGGTATTCAGAAGCTTTTAAAGAAACCAAAAGACCTTGAACAAAAATCTTAGAAACTTAGCTTTTCTCTCTTTTCAAGTGCAAACATCAAAGTGCAGCAATCTATCTTCTTCCATTAACTAGTTTGAAAAAAAACCCCAAAATTGGACAACAAGCTTCCATCAAATATCAATTTTATTTAACTAGAAATAGACACACATCCTGCTCTATTGCCTGTTAATATTTGCTTCACCCCAGAGAAAGAGGTGCAGCAGCTTTCCCAGTTGTTGGGAATGATAAAACTTGAGGGACCCAGGCCTGAAGCAGCTGCTCCCATGTCCAGGTCAGTCTCAGCTGCAGCAGGGATGAGCTGGAGGTTCCTCTCTGGAGCACAGGCCAGTCCCAGCCTGAGGAGAAAGCAGAAGGAAACCAGCACCAGCCAAAGAGATTCTCTGGCAGGCAGGGGAAGGGGAAGAGCTGCTCAGTCTCCAGCTGCAGGTGGACTAACAGCACCTTAATTTGAAAAACTTCTGGGTGCTGCGGATACCACAGGAAGCATGCAAAACCAAACAAGTAAGGAAACCTTACAAGTTTCCTTCTTTATTCTGTGCTGCCTGTGAGTCCTTGAAAGAAAATTAATGATCTGACCATTTGAAAAGTATTTTAGAATCAGGGAGTTTAAAATTGGATGCTTGGGTTACAGTATTTTAACTTGAAAGATTAATTAATATTTGGAGAGGGGAAGGTTTTTTTTCTTTCAAGATTCAGTGCTCAGCTGCTCATTAAGCACAAAATTGTATCTTCAGTAATTGCTTGCAAAAACTGAGAAAAATGGTAAACATTTCTGTAGAACAAGCAGGAGAACATTGCAAAGCATGGTGCGAGACTCCCTCATTTGGGAAAGGAAACAAGAAAAACAATAAAGGGAGCAAGCCAATATTTTTGAACTCTTCCACAACTCAGTATCGTCTTTATCTGCCTGTTCCCTAGCTGAGGGATAAACAGCCCAACAGCTCCTGCAGGACTGGAATGGTCTGTCTGGGGAGGTGGTTGAGTCACCATCCCTGGATGTGTTAAAAAAAGACTGGACGTGGCACTCAGTGCCATGGTCTAGTTGAGGTGTTGGACTCAATGATCTTGAAGGCCTCTTTTAACCCACACATTCTGTGATTCTGTGGCTGAGATTAGGAGAAGAGGGACCCCAATCTCTGCCCAGCCCATGCTGAACATTTAAATGCCAGCCCAGGACCTTTCCTGCCATCAGGAAACACCAGCCCTTGGGCAGCTCCACTGAGCTGGAGCATTGCAAACAGGGAGAGGGTGGAAGGGCATTCCCAGCAGGGTGAGCACCTGCAGGACGGTGATGGGGAGGTGAAGCAGCCTGCCCAGGGTCACAGGTGGAAATTTCCATTTCCACGTTTCTAACAAAGCCCCAGCTGCAGAGAGTTGGGAAGCATTCCTAAGACAGCAGAGATATGGAATTCAAACAAAGTATAATTTTGATACAGCCAGACAACATATTTCTCATTCAAATAGTGTGAATGAGAGCTGATGCTCATACATATAAAATAATTTACATTTTTCTATAAGAAAAAAATCCCTTAATTCCTGCTTAAATATGAAATATTCTGCTCCAGAAGGATTTTTTGGCTATGAAACCAAGTGACCTTTCATATTAACATTGATTCAAAATGATATTTTTATTTCATTTTGAAATGTCAATTTGGTTTTTTAGCCACCAAATCAAAACGAAGTGACATTTTAACTTAAATTCATTGAAAAAGAGCTGTTTGCATTCAAATGCCAAACTGAAATAATAATTTTTTTAAAAAAATCACTTCTCATTAAATTATTTTTTTCTAGAAGTTTAGAAGCTTTTATTTCTTACAGCAACTGAAAAATGTCCTGGACTTTTGTTTCAAAATTTATGTCAGAAAATACTGCTTTGTCCAAAGACCAGTTTTTGCTGCAATTTCAATTTATGGATCGAAAAGACAAGAACATTATTACCATTACTAGCTTCAATGTTCAATCCCCAAACAAGCAAGTCTATTCTTTTTCACCTGCTCTGCAATTCACTAAAACACAAATTCTAAATCAACTCCCCCATTACCACCCTGCCCCACCTTTAATTTCAAGAGAAAGGGGAAATTCCAATAATTTCTTCCGCATCTTGAGAAGGCAAATTTTATCACTTTTGCTATTAAACTCATAATCCTATTAAGGTTTATCTCTCACATGAAATATTTCTCTCTCCTATGACTTTTTTTCTTACGTGCAGTAGAAAATTAACGGGTAATTCAAAGCTTAATAGTGAAGCAACATCTGTAATGCTATTTCTTTTAACAACTCATCTTTCTTTTTTATTTCATTTTACAGGGGTACTTTTTTTCTTTTCTCAACTAGTTGCTTATATATAAAAGATAATCCAGTGCACATGTAGATATGGAATGTAATTGATGCAGACGTCAAAAAACGTTTTCAGATTTCAAAAAATAATTTCCTAATGGAGCAATCCCCAATAATGGGAGGCCATCACAATGTTCCACAATAAAGCTTGGACCAATATTAAAATTCTTGGACAATCTGAGCCCTTGAACCTTGAAGTACCCAACAAATATTTTCTTGTTTGAGGTGCACCCAAAGTCCTGACCTTAATTTTCAGGTGTTGGATTTGCAAAATCATGAAGCCAAACGATGGAATTGTTTAATGTCACAACTTTTTATTCTGAGAACAATGCAACAGCTGATGTTGCTGAAAGCCACAGGACAGGTTTAATGTAAACTGAGGGTTTGTTTCTGGGTTTTTCAATATTTTTTTATAAATATCTGCAGCACACACACACTGAGCGACTGCTCCACTTTGGTCCATATTGCTTTCCCCAAAGGAGGAGCCACAAACCACATGGATGTTCCTGGAGAAATAAAAAGCTCAGCAAGACAGGGGCTGGTCTGTGGTGCTATTATTTGGTGATGCTGCAAAGAGAGGATTATGATCTTAATCTCGTGGAGAAAACAAGAGAGAAAATGGATTATAAGAGTAGCTGGGAAGGAGAGCAGGGGACAAAAACCCAAACCCAACAAACCAAACCACTCCTGCAGCACAAGCTTTCTTCTAAGGAAATGCTCTGAGTTTCATTAAGCCAAAGTAAAAGCTGAGGGGAAAGGGAAGGTGGAGGTAAAAAAGAGGCATTATCATAAAAGTGTCCTAATTTCTACAGAAGAACAGCTATGGAAGCACGTCAGTTCTCAGGGCAAATACCAGCAAATATGTTCCTGTTTGGGCTGTAGCTCTTGTAGCTCAGCAATGGTGCAGTTATTGAAGTGAAACAAACAGCACCTGACTGCTAATTGCTGGTGTTTGCCAGGGAGGGTGTGATCCAACCCATCCTGAGCCATTAGCACATCTTTCTCAGCCCTCTTTTGTTTGGCACTGACAGCACTGTGATGGTAAGTGGTGCTACCTCATTTCCTTATTGTTTCTCAAGGATTAACACAAGTGGTCCTCAGTAAAACTTCTTCCTACAATTTTAATTGTTCCTTTAAAGTTATTAGTATCTTTTATTAGGGAGCATTTCTATGAAAGCTAGTCATTAGTAGAAATCTGGCATTTTACATAAAAACATGAAATTGTGTCAGTCTTTTTAGGATGGCATTTTCAAGAGATTGAAGTCTAGAAATGTGAGCCCTATTCCATTACACCATTCTTCGTGGTTTATAAACCTTTCCATCTGCTGGGCACAAAAAGATTCTTCTTAAAAATGCTCAAAGTGTAAATCTGAATAGTATAAACCCCAAATTATATTCATAACTATGACCTGCATCTCTTGCTATCCCCCTGGTTAAAGCACAGGATCCCAATTTGAGGGCAGTTGAGAAATTTTTGGCTCGCAAAAAGTAACAGACAAATATTGCAGCTGTGTTTTATTTCTGACCTTATCCTAGAAAAACTGGGCTGCTGACAGCTTTTCTGAAAGGAAGGAATCAAGATTTTTTGGTTTTTTTCTGTGTGATTAAAGCAACTGAGAAAGTACTAAACAACACCTGAGCATCACATGGAGTAGTTTAAGAAAGACTCACCTATACCTTTATAATCATATTTAGAATTTAGCTGCTCGTAAACACCTGCAAGTTCCCTCATGACAGGGTTCTTCATTTCTTCCTACTTTTAAAATGCAAATTGCTCACAAATAATGAGGAGAGAACTTCACAATGAGACCAGTGGGGAAAACTGACGGGGACATTGACACAGAAGAACTGGTACAAGCCTTCATCCCCCAGAGGGGTGTGAGATGTAGATACAGGAGCAGCTCTTCCTGCACAGATAAAGATTCACCAGAGGAGGAACACAATCCTGGGTTCTAAGGAGAACATCTCCCAGCCTTTCCTGCTGATCCCACTCATGTTCTCTGGGACTGAGACCAAGGGCATTCCCTTCCCCAGGACACAGCACTGCTGCCCCCAGGAACTGCAGCCCAGGGAGAACACCACACATCCCACTGCTGGAACACACTTATTTGTTACCCTGCACAAGAAATCCTTGGGATAACAAACCCACAATGATCATATTTGACAGGACCAGTTTAACTTTCCTTGAAGTTAACAGTAAAATTAAGAGCTTGTCCCTACAAAACCAAGGAGTTTCTGGAAAATGGACTTAAATGGAAATGTTATTTCATTAACAGATTTCAGCTGAATGGAGTAGCACCAATCCTGATACTTTAATATAGTATTTTCTTTAAAAAATAAAGACATTAGCTACTATTAAAATTATATTTTTTCTTAATTCTGCCCTTAGAATCTTTAAAGTTGATATATTTCAAATTTGAAAAATACTCATTTTAAGACTGTAAACAAAATCATTAATTGCTTTATGCAGTGAAAGGGTAAACAGATCTATTTAAACAAACATCTGGACAAACAGGTGCTTCCTCATTCAATATCCTATTAATAATTCCACTTACTTCTCTTTCCTGCTGATGCCAAACCATTTGTGAGGGATTTAAATCACAGTGGTATCAAGTGTCACCTGCTGATATCAACTTAACGTATTTGGAATATCCAAGGCATCCAAGTTTATTGTGTGTCTCAGGCTAAAGTTCTGTCAAGTGCTGTGACCTTATTGCAGTCAGTGTTGGAAAGACCTCAAATCAATCCTGGGTAATGCAGAGATGTATCCATCATTTAGCAGGGGACACTTGGTCATTTCAGGCACAGTCCAGTCTCTAAGTTTGCTTTGGATTGTTTGAAGGGGTGGGTTTGTTCTTTTGAGTTTTGTTTTGCTTAGTGATACTTATTTTCAAGGCAGAAAATCACATCACTTGGGAATGACATAAAGCATTTTGTCTATTAATCCTCTTCATATATTTCTCTTGCAGCACTTTCAATTCAGTAGTAACATGCCATCTCTTACAAATATTTGCATCGTAACAGAATCACTGTCAAATTCCAAACTTTGCTGTAGTTCAGAGTCAGTTTGAAGGGCTGACAGTTTTCAGAAGCTTGTATTAACCTGGTTTTGTTGTTTGTTTTGGTTTCTTTAAACCTGAAATGAGTTTACATACTATACACAAATATTTTACACTGCAATATGAGGTCACACCTTTAGGAGGGGATCGTTTACCTTTGCAGGCTTCACAGTTCTCTGAAGGGATGGATTTAGGAATTGCTTCCTTCCTGTAGAATTGCACGTATGCAATTTTTATGTCTGGGCCTCCTTGAGCCCCTGGAGTGCTGATCAAGTTCAGCACTCCATTTGTAAACACAGAATAGTCAAAAGCAAGAGATGATCCACAATATATTCCTTTATAGTGTTTTAAACAATTTGAAGCAGTAGCTTCCTCCCTCCTTCAGTTCATTGGCAGGAAAAAAAAATAAAAATTGCTGGAGCATCAGGACTAAGTGCATTAACAGTATTATACACAACAACATGAAGGTTCTTAGCCAAAAAAAGAGAAGGCAAAAAAAGACAGAACTACACAGACAGTGCTCTCAAAACCATCCCAAATATAGCATAAAAATAGTATATTTTTTATTTAAAAACAATCAGTAAAAAATAGTAAAGTTGGATGCAAAAAAAAAAAAAAAAAGCAAACTAGAAACATAGTGTGGTTGTCCAAAAGAGAAAGGATGGGACATTGATGAAAAATCTCTGTGGTGTGTTCTTTAAATGGCAAGACACAGTGGAGTCAGTTGGGTGTCTCCTGAATATTCTCCTTTTCCACAGAAAAAAAATATTATTATATTATATTTGTCTTTCTAGGGCAACATGCTCAATTTTGACATCACTAATGATGCCAAAAACGTCACAAAATGAATAGAAACACAAGAGGATAAATAACAGTAGCTCTTGGAATACCTGGATTTCGCATACCACATGCTGCTTGTAACTGTCTGAAATCCTGACTGCAGGAAGATTTACAGCATTGTTCATGAAGTTGCAGAATAAATTCGGAAAGCAGAGGAGACAGGAACAAAGGAATAAAAAGAATTAAAGTGCTCCTGAAAGGAAGATGGAACTGTTAAATGCAGTTACTGAAAATGAAAAGCAACTGAATGTGTCAGATTCCAGAGAGCTACATTTTATAATGCAACTTAAATAATCAGGTATTCTTACCAGAAGGAGTGTTGTATTTGATGTACTCTGATAAGAAACAGCTAAGTTTTCTCCTGAAACAACACAAAATGAAAATTATGTCAGGAAAAGGCAGCTTGAAAATTCGCTGTCAAAACAGAAATTATTTAGATTGTTTATGTAGCATTAATATGGATTCATTCAGGAATAAGTATTCTTAGTTATAACAATATAACATAATATTCGTTTTAATAACAATCTTATTCTGGAGAAGGTTTTTTCACCAAGCTCATGTTAAGACAGACACATTTTCACAAGCGCAGAGCAGCTGTTATACCTTAGTTATTTACTATGCAGGTAAGAGTTTGTGACCCTGGTTCTAGCAGTTTGAGTGACTATGCAGTAAATCCCCCCCTCATTTAACACTTTTTTTCTGTCAACCTGCAATTATGAAATCCTGTGGAACAATCAAGTGATTGGCAAGGTGTGTTGGTGGGTTTGAGCACACTCTTATGACTAATCTGCCAGAATTTTCACATGTTTTGCCCAGTCGTTGCTCTGAGAGGAGGCACAAGGCTATTTTACACCCATCAGAAATTGCCCTTTTGTCGCCGTGTCCATCTGCAGGCAGCAGCTTTCATCCTGGGATGGCACATTTGTTTTGTCATGCCAACGTGTCTAATGAAGCAGTCAGATGCATTAATGGAGCATTATAGCAGGGTTCAAACGCTGCCCTGGCTGATGCTGAGGCTGTTCTGTGCTCCCTCAGGTAAGGGGGAACGAGCCCTTTGTGTCCATATTTCGAACGAGCCCTTTGTGCCCATATTTCCCCTCTGCAGCAGCAGCCAATTCTTCTCATGCCAGAGCCTTTTCTACTCTGAATGACTGCACTAACTCGATCAGGACACGTGCCTCCTGTCAGTTTGTGACAAGCCACACGTGAAAGCTTCTGCTTAATGGCAACGACTCACTTTCTTCCACATAATAACAGCGGAGCAATTCTTATCTTTTTTTTATAGAGAAACGAGTAACAGATGTCAGTTGCATTTATTTCAGTCACTAACGGGGGATTCCTAAAGTCCATCTTCTATGACTAATTTGCCCCTTTCCACACCTTTGGGCAAGTCACTTGGGCATGTGCCAGGACTCACAGACTCTCACCCCCAACCACCTGTTAGGCTTTCATGTCGTATTTCTACTAATTCTCTTTCCTGATTCAAGCCATCAGTACTGATTAAACAAAAGAAACACAGTCACTGGTCTCTCATGAGTGCATTTCTCCTCTATGCAGAAAGATGAAATTTAAGACCAAGATAGATGGGGCTATTACAGTTGTTGACATTGCTGCTGTTGTGGAGCCCTTCCTTGTCCCAGTGCCACATTACATTGCACTGAACAGAAACAGTGACGCATTTACCACTTCACAACCACCTCCTTTTCATATACAATGATATTGAGCAACCAGTGGTGCTATCCATTAAATTGTTAATTTAATCCATTAATACATTAAATAAATCCACGATTATACAATAGAGGAGGTGTATGCACTGAAGGAAATGAGGTATCCTTTCAGTTTGTGACAGCAGCTGGCTTTTGTTATCCCTGCAGAAATCAAGACAAGGCAGTACAGGAACTTACAGCACCAACCCTTCGCTGAAATTCAAAGTCAAAAAGGCTCCTGCCATGGAAACAGTGTTTCCGACCCCATCACAAAAACTTCAAAGGAAATATTTTTTAGGTACACAGGCTCAACTCATGCTCCTAAATGCAAACTGAAGAACCTCTAGCTCTATCTGTCCCATGTACCATCTGTAGAATTCAGTCTACATTTTATTAACTGGTACCAGCAGGAGTGGTTTTTTTAGACAATTCTGAGAAAAGGGCAAAGATGTTAAAGCTTTATGGAATTCTATTTATTTGGTGTAAAAAAGCTTTTGTAGCCTTTAAAAATCTTCATAATTTAAAAAAATACAAAGCCCTAGTTGAATTAGTTATGAAAATGCAGCCTCAATGCACTGAAAGTACAATAATTACAAAGGAGCTGTTACCTGATGTATCATTCACATCTCATTTTTCAGATAAAAACTCTCCAGAAAATATGAAAACATCTATACTTCACTAATTTACTGTTAAATTCAGAATTGTTTTCATGGTCCCAGTATAAAGGCGAATAATTTGAATTATTCAAGGAGAAGATATCAAATCCTCCAGAAACTAATGCATATGTGCTTCAATCATCAGCATCCTACATTGCCATCATGACTTAAACAATATTAAGATAAAGATAGTAGTTCAAAAGATCAGGTTAAGTGTGGTATGTCTTTCCCTAAGTGAATACCTGTCTTTGAAAAAGAAATTCACTATCTAAAAAGCGTTTTTGTTCTTTATCACTCTTTTGGACACATGTCAGACATTTGGGTAGATGTGGATAACACAAAAGATCAGTATTTCTTTTGATACAGTAGTTAAAAGAAATAGATTATTTTATTCAAGTGCAGTATAATTATTTTTTAAATCTGTTGAAGCAGAGAAATTACTATTGTTTGTATTAGAGTTGAAAATGACAGGAAAGCTTCTGTGCAGCTTCAGTGGCGTGGAATGTACTCAAAAAATTGAGAAAATCTGAAACACTTGGTAGCTTCAGATTTCTAATAGCTGCACGTATACTGTAATTAGAATCTCAACTAAAAGTGATACACACATGAAAATAAAACCTGGCCCACGCCAAAAATGAAAATTGTGATATGATGAGCTTTACAGTCATTATTTTTTTTCAAACAAATGAGTACTAAAAGCCACTCCATCTCTTCTGAAAGTGTAGCTATAGCTAGCTGGCTTACCTAATTCCAAAATATCAACACACTTCTCACAGGATCCATAGAACATTGCTTACCTCTCAGACAAACCCTACAGAAAGATGAAGGCTTTCCAATTTTCCTTGAAAATGCCAGAGCAATGGGGTGGGCAGTGCTGGATGGCTGGTGCTGGGTAGGTGCAAGGACCAGCAGTGCTTGGGGAGTGCATCCCCACCCAGCTGGAGCCAGCCTTGAGCTGGGGCTGGATCACAGCACTGCCCCACTGTCCTTACCAGCCTCCAGACAGCTCCTGCTGAGCCCAGAAACTCACCCAGCTCTCCAAAAGAGTGCTGCAAAGCACTCCAAGCACAAGGCAACAAGAAAAGTCAACTTAAGAGCAGGTTGGATTGCCTTTTGGAAAGCACACTCACAGACTAGTAGGAGAAGGAAGAGTAACTGCTGCCAGGACTGGAACAGAAATGGAGATGGAGGTATCATTAATGGATTATCTGGATCATGACAATTGCTCCCAAAAATTCCACCCAGCTCCTGGGCCCTACTCCTGGGCTGGAGTTTCACAGGAAAGAATGTGAAAGGGATTTTACAAAGTGGCAGTTGAATTCTGGCAAAGCTGAGAAGATCTTAGAGTGAGCATTCAGCAGATTATTTACAAATAAATGAAACCTGAACAATGCCAATTTTCAAAGACACATTTTCATAGAATATGGATTTCAGCATGTTCTCTGGAGTCTTGCTTTCACTTCTAGCACTACAGTGGTATGCATAATATTTCCATAGAATTGGTTTATTCTACACTCACCTTTACAAGAGATTTCTGGCATGAAAGTAAAGGTAGGCAATGTGGAGAGCTACTTTTCAATGTCAGACTGTCAGCACATCCAAGCAAAGACACAGAGACACTAAAGCTGTACTGAATGCAATTCAAAGGATACATTCACAAGTATTTATCTGTTTCTTGCTCTAGAAAAATCATCAAGAAGTTTTTATTACTCCTCAAAAATATGAACATATCGTATCTCTATCTTAAGAAATAATAAAATAGTAAAAAAATTAATTTTTGTTATTACTGTATTTTTGTATTACTGGATCTAAGGAAAATACTTCAGCGTTATTGGGTTTGCCTCTATACTGTTGGCTATTTCTTTACTTAATAAAGCTACAAAGGCTACTGCTGGTCACATCTTGAGAAGTCTTAATAAATTCTCCAGAAAGAATTTCAATATTGTGAACACTCAATGCTTCAATTATTAACTAGGTTCTACTTTGGGTTTTTCAGCCTGATTTGAGAAAATCCTTTCACAAAATCCAAATACTTTTGTGTCTCAGTGTCTTGATATATAAAAACACTTGGCATTATTTTCTTAAAAATTAGTCCTTTAGATAATAAATGAAGTCAGTAACCTCAGGAAAAATATTTTAGACTCTTTGGTTATGAAGACAAATAATCATAAAAATCAAACTTAAAATGTCAACACTGCAGTCTATACCAAAACCTAACAGTCCAAACTGACTGGTGTCATTGATGCAGAGTAATGAGTACATGTGCATTTAGTGTGCACTGTTTTATGTATGTTGGGGACTCATCATAATAAAATAAATCCAATACAGCAATGGAAAAGGTTATGTTATGACTCAAATATTTATAAACCAGGAAAACAGTAAAGTTGGGTTTGATATTCAGGAAAGAAAAGATTTATTTTTCATGAAGCCAATTCTTTAAGAGCGTCAGTGTGAAACATTTTTAATCCTTATATAAATGACCTTGATAAAATGAATAAATTGAGCAAGGCTATCACCTAGTGGTCAATGGGAGCAATATTTTATTTTTTCTTGTGAACTCTTCAGTTGGCTGGGGAGGTTTTTGGGGGCCTTTTTTCCTCTGTAGAGATTTGTCAAATACTGAATCTGCACAGCAAGATTACATATATATTACAGAGGTAGCAAATGAATACATTAGGAAACCCTCTTGCGCCAATATTTCATTACTTTAAATTTATTTTTTATGTCCAGTAGCTCTTTTAAAACATCTCAAAAAGCCCTACTAAATCCTGAATTTCACTTGTTGTTCTTTTTTTATTATTATTTATTTTATTTTATTTTTTATTTCTGAAACAAACTTAAATTTCTACCTTAAAAGTCTATTCAGACATTTTCAAGAGCATGCAGCATAGAGTTCAGGCAACGGTCTTTTGACCATGATAAAGGGAAGAAAATACCAAAAAAGATATTTCCAGCATATAGAAAACCTAAACTGAGGAGAAAAATGAAATCAAGTCATTCCTAAAATAAATAAATAAATACGAAAGGAAATAATCTGTGTCAATTCACAGTGAAAATAGGTTTGGGCGGTTTTTTGGGAGGGCTGGACTACAAGTCTTGGGGTATAAAAACAAAGAAAAAAATCCCCGCAAACACACAGACCCCCTTGAAGCTCTGCCCTGGTGCAGGATGAGCCCCGCAGAGTGCCCAGGAGCTCGGTCACAGCCCGCTGCTCTGCAGGCGACACCGGCACAGAACAAAAGCCAGCCCGTGCCCTAAGCAGCTTAGTCCCTACACCTCCACACTGGTATTAGCCCAGGGCTTTATATACAGCCTGTGGGATTACCTTATCAAGGGCACAGGGGCCAGAGCTTCAGGGCTTTAGCTGGACAATCAGCACAGTAATTATTTGTCACGGTGGAAGAGGAAGGAGTTTTCTGTCTTGGAGGTTTCCTCCATGTTTTCTGGCAGTTTTCTGTCTCAGCAGAGACAATAAAGTCAGAGGGTGCAATTTTGTCAGGAAGTATTGGTGCTATTTATCTTCAAACCATTTGGAAATGTTTTTCTAAACAGACTTCACTGCTTTCTAAACAAACAAAACCCCCAAACAAACCAACCCCCCCCCAAAACATACCAACCAAAATCCAACACCAAATCAAAACTCGAGCTGTTACAAAGATAAGTTTCAGCTTAGAAAATAAAAAAAGTTGTCAGTCTCCTGGACTACAGGGAACATCATGAAAACGTCATGACTGGGCACATTAGTGCATTCAAGTTTCTCAGGCCATGGATGGTGATAAATCTCTTTTCTCCATGACATCACACAATATGAAGTAAGGAGTCACTTAACATTACTTCCAGAAATAATACAGGAGAAGTTGACCTGAAATAGTGGAGAGTCCCATTTATTTGAGAGACCAAATTAAAACACTTCCCACTCAATTTGACCCATGATATTTTTTTCTTAAGCCCCATCATTTTGTTTGTCCTCACTACTTCAAACAGGACTTCTGTATTACACCTGCAACCACAAGGGTGATAAATCCTCTCTGCACAGTGGCTGATTGCAGTTGGTGACCCCAACCACAGCTTGTGCATCAAAGTACAACCCCTGATAAGGGACAGCATGTCAGGGATCCCCAGTGAAATACGAAACTCCACACAAAAAGAATGACAGAAGTCAAAGGCAAGTCTCAAATACTGCTCTCAGCTTTCCAACACACTTCTTTCTACATGGTGGTGGTAAGCGATATGTGTGCTATCAGTTTCTCAGTTGTCTAAAACCTATTACTTGCCAAAATACATCACCAACACAGAATTTGCATATGGTGTATCTGTATCCAACCAGTTACCACTGCCAGGTCTTCCCCTGACTTGTCACTCTGTTACAGGTATTCACATTTTTTTGCTGGAATACTCAGAATGGACACACAAGGAATTTCCACATGAACATATGAAGTGTTCACATATGAATGTCACTTCAGATCTGAGACAATATCTCCTAAAAGATTTCACAGCCATGATTCATTCATGGCCTTCTTTCTCCAAGGTTACAACTGTTTTCTGCAGTGTTATTTCTGCTAAACCTCTGAAATATAGGATTTGAGAGCAGATCTGCCTGGATCACCCCACCCCAGGGAGCATCCTCCCCTTACTCCGAGTGCATGTTTACTCCCATTGAGTTGTAATTAAGCATTTAGAGTAATTGCAGTTTTATCATGAGTTAAGTCACATTCAGAAATAGAATTCCACAACTATGGTGTGTACCCAGTTTTTGTTCCAGAAATAAAAGTCTAAGCTGAACTTCAGTGTGAAATTGAATTCCTCCTCTCTGATAGCATCTCTGATCATATCTGCAGGTGTTAATTGCTCTTTTAATAATACCAAAACTAACTGCATTATTACTAACAGTAGGAATATGGACTACTGCAACTTATTAAAAAGGTCCCAAAGTATAAAGACATACCTTGTCCCCTTTTACTCCTCCAAATAAGGCTGGTTAAAACCAGCACAGTGACCAATTCCCTGAAGACTTTATTAACTCAGGCCTGCAGTGTTAAATAAGTCAGGTACCAGATCAGACAGAATTAGGTTAGACAAATTAATCAGTGGAGGATGCATTGTACAATATCCAGTTCAACCTGCCTGCAATTATATTAAATTTAGAATTTAGGGACAAGTTTCAGTCTTTAAGGACAAGTTCACTTTTTTTTCTTCACATGCCACAAGTTAGCTGGCAATGTACTGACTGTGGAAACATTAAAATAAGAAAAAAAAATTGCTGCAAAGTAGTAACATATTAGGCTGCTTGGGATTCCCAAGACATAAAATACATTGAAACGCACTTACAAATTTGATCTGTTTAGAACCTTGCTGCTTTATCTGAAGTTCAGCTTATTTAAATTGCATCTTCACTTTTGCTACCACATTTCTGAAAAGAAATAGCTCAACAATATCTTCTAGGAAAATTTTGCCTCAAAGTACTAATTTCCCACCTTTTGTCCTGACCACTGCATTGTCTAATGGATCCCAGGCTGCTCCAGATCTAAATCTTTAATAATCTTTTCATTCACCCAGATCCTTTACTCCAGGCACTCAAAAGGTTATTTTTGTAAGACTTTCAATTAAGATCAACAGCACAACTAACCCTGATACTTCTTAAACAGCGTGAAAATGAGAAAAGGGACAAGATCCTCTACAAGCCAAGCCCAAACCCAAAAATAAGTGCAGCATCCTCTCTCTTTCAACTCTTCTCCCACTCTTCTCCCATATATAAATGTTATATATTTTAGAGACAAACTCAGAATTGACTACATACCCAAACATATTTGAGGTTGACCGTGGCAGCTGGAGTTCCACCCCAATCTTTGAGCAGGGGCTGCTGCAGCAGAATGCTCAGGAGTGGGTTCTGTTGGTAATGAACATCCCCAAGAACTCTCCCAGCTGTCTCTGCCAGTAGTCCCAAACCTTACAGCAGAAAGATCTTTCCTATGTAATGTATGTAATGAATTTGAGCCAAAAATCATAACTGTCACTGAGGATAACAGGTCTTTTTAAATGAAATCTCCTATTTTTTTGGTAGGTAGTAACAAGTTTTCATTCTAAAAAGAACAGCTGTGCAAAAGAAATCTAGGTCATGAAGATTCCATTATTTTCTATGAAAGAAAATGTCAAAGGAATTTTTCCCTCAGTATAAGTGAATTTTTAGCATTTAAAAATTTCAATATGATAAATCAATAGCACAGTTTAAAGCTTTCACTATCTAAAAAAACAAAAAAATATTGTTTACTCTTTCTCCTCACCAAGATACTTCTCTCTTTCTAAAATAAAATTTGATTAGAATTGACAGAGTTTTATCAAGTACTGAAACTTAATCAGAACTTAACCACATATGTTGAAAATCCGTATTTTTCAAGCACCCTCCAACCAGGAGCAAACAACATAGTAAGAAGCTGGGCATCACACACCTCCCAGTCTGTAGCAGGAGATAACAGCACATCCAAAATTAACTGAGCTTGTACTCGGTGTCCAAATGCAAGATCCTTCAGTGCTGCATGCAATGACTCAAATCAATGAATCAAAGTCTCCCTCAGAGTCAAAACAACTGTTCCTCTTGGCTAAATTCTGCAACAGTTCTCACTGAGAATTTATTTTAGCCATATTGCTTCAAACCTAAGAGGCAAAATACATGAACATGCATTGCTATTGCTAAAGCATTCCAGAAAGGGAGAGAAAACCCCAAATATATCTGTTTGGCTCCATCTCCAAAAGCCATGGGATTTGGACAGAAGATCATCATGCAAGGTTAAAGTTAACAAATATTGATGAGAGATGCAGTGTAATGTGATGTCTGCTAGGGGCAGAATTACAGAAGAGTACAATTTCATCATTTTTTGGTGGAAGGAAAGGCCTACAGGTGTTGAAATTCATAATCTAGCTCTGCAATTTTATTATTCTCCCTGTCTTGCTTCTAGCTTCAGAAATCAGTGCCTCAATTTTTATTAAAGATGATAAAACAGTGCAGGGTTTGCATAGTCTCAAGAAGGCAATGACACGAGAAATAGGATCTGTATTACACACATTTGTATGGATGGATTGGACCCAACAAATGAATTAGCTCAATCCAGCTCTTCACAGCTAGTACAGAATCTTGTTTTGGATTAATTTTCAGGCAGGAGAACTGTTTCACTCAGAAGATGAAGTGTTTTGGAATGAGTTTGAATGAGATAGTTAGAAACATCACATCTAATCTTTTCTTAAATCACACACATTTAAACTGCCACAGCCAAAGAGCCTGCTCACATTCTGCTCTCAACCACACTAGTAAAGAATCCAAGGGAAAAATATCATAAAAACCTTATCTGCTCTGTGATCCTTTAGGAACTGAATAATAACAATACTCAACAGTGATATAGCACTTTACTTCTTCAAAGCACTGCATAATCATTAACTGAAAAAATAATCTGACAACAATAACTCATCTGCCTCCCATCTGCCATCAGCACTGCACTCCAAATGAGAGCACTGCAAAGAGAACATTATTCAGTGCAGCCAACACCAACTTTCTTATTTTGTTTCTGACATTTAATTGGTACACGTCCTGCATGGAGCAAAACAGCCCTTGAGGGCAACACTACAGAATCACAGAACCACCAGGTTGGAAGAGATCTCCAAGATCATTGAGTCCAACCCAGCCCTAACACCTCAACTGAACCATGGCACCAGTGCCACATCCAGTCTTTCATTAAACACATCCAGGGATGGTGACTCCACCACCTCCCCAGGCAGACCATTCCAGTATTTAATCACTCTTTCTGTAAATAACTTTTTTCCTCATATCCAAGTATATTTCCCTTGGTGCAGCTTTGTG
>VWZU01019186.1:929772-979237 GCA_013397095.1 Sterrhoptilus dennistouni | reverse complement strand
TTCCTCACAGGGTTTGTGTTCCCAGCCCCTCACCAGCCTCGTTCCCTCCTCTGGACGTGCTCAAGGGTCTCAATGTCCTTCCTAAACTGAGGGGCCAGAGCTGGACACAGCACTCAGTGTCCATCCTGAACTGAGGGGCCAGAGCTGGACACAGCACTCAGTGTCCATCCTGAACTGAGGGACCAGAGCTGGACACAGCACTCAGTGTCCATCCTGAACTGAGGGCACAGAACTGGACACAGCACTCAGTGTCCATCCTGAACTGAGGGACCAGAGCTGGACACAGCACTCAATGTCCATCCTGAACTGAGGGCACAGAACTGGACACAGCACTCAAGGTGTGGCCTCACCAGTGGCCAGTCCAGGGGCAGAATGACCTCCCTGCTCCCGCTGGCCACACCATTCCTGATCCAGGCCAGGATGAGACAGTGACAAGAGCCCTGGGCAGGCCACAGATGACAAACTGCTGCTGCAGCTCAGGGGAAGGCTCAAGGTCAGCTCAGCTCACCCCACAGGAGCTTGGGAGAAATAGTCACTGTAGGAATGAGGTTTGCTTATTCCAGACAGGAAGAAATAGTCAGTGTTGGTATTTGAATTAAAATCAAACCAAACCCCACAAAATTCTTCAATTTCCAGCTAAGCACAGATTTACTGAAGAACTAGGAAACTCCTCTGTCTTTAGGAGGGATGTGGAAAGCGTGGAATAGCCTAGGAACAGAAAACTATTGAGTTTTCCTAATTCAAGTTTAATGACTCTCCTTCTCCAAAATGTGCAATTTAAAATTGTAAGTGCAAGATTTCCACACAGATTGACTCAATTACTACGAATATATCAGGTAACATTAAGTGTTTCTGCATTCAGTTTGGGACAAGTAGGGTGAAGCACTAATTTATTACTAACTGGCCACTTCTAAATCACTTTATCCATTTTTCACATATACATCCTAAAAAATTACTTTATAGAAATGAAAACCTTGACAAGTAATCCAGAGCATTCAAGAGGTCACTTTCTCAAAAATGCTCCCTGAGATAGGAAATGCACAGAAAAAGGATCCCTGATAATATCTGCTTGGGAAAGCAGCTGCAGCAAAGTAGATACACAAAAGAGAGAATTTTCAGATTTAATCTCTCCCCCACCTATTTATTCCTTCATTTATATCTTCTATATAAACACTTGCAACTGTGCTGTGTATTCTAGGTATTATGAAAGTAAATCCTTTATTTGCATTTTACCTTAATCTGGTTTGAATCAAGGGGAACTTCAAGGTAACTTTCCAAAAAGACATATCTCCTGAAGGCAGAGCAAGTAAAAAAAAAGCCCAGAATACAGGATTCCTTTACAAGTGCTTTGGCTTCTCAGCACATTCTCCAAAAGAGTAAAATCACTTGTCTAAGACAGTCAGGCTGGTTTGACAATGACCACTGCAGGATCAGAAGAAAATCACCTTTTAGTTAGTCAGGTATAATCTGTGGAACATTCCATCTTTCTGCTGGGATACAGCAGAGCTCCCCTCACTGTCAGATCCATGTGGCAAACCCCACCAGAGGTGTCATAATCACAGCAAAACCCACCACTGATGCCTTTACAGGCTGTTTTCAAAAATGTTTCCAAAAATGGGCCGTACCAGGCCCCATTCACTCCAGAAATGTTTTTATTCACAATTTATTTGCATGGCCCAACTTAATCTGGGCTTCATATACTGTAAATATCACCAAAATGATAAATCTTAAGCTTTAGTTATCTAGCAAAAAACTTTTAGATGCACCTCAGACCATCTGCACAGAGAACACCATTGCTTTAGGGAAAACTCCCAAGGCACCTTATCCGAGACCCACTAAATTAGAGGTCCCAGCACCTTGGGGAGGCACAAGTTATCACATGTAGTCACAGACACACAGCCTGGCTTCTTTTTATGAACCTACATTTTGTGGCATTATGGTTTCCATATCAACTTGAATTCTGCTGAAGAAGCCACTTGGCTGTGCACAAAATCAAACTGTCCCACCACCTTACAGAAATAAAGTTATCAACATTAGAAGTCCATTTACCACCTTTTGAGAAAAGGGCACAAGATTTTCAGTTCTCTTTGCCACAGCTAATTTCCGAAGCATTAAAGGAATTAACACTGTGTGAATCAGAAGTTATAACAGGAACAAAAAAGCAAAGATGACAATTTCTTTGTTCACAAGTTAAAGTGGGCTTTTAAATTATTATTTAAAGGAATTACTTTTTTTTGCCCTCTCTTAATGGATTAATGCAATAAAAACTAGTTAGAAAGCTGCTCTTTCCTCTTTCTTCTCCTCAATTATATCCCTCTGTTGTTGTTAGCTCCTCCAGGCTGCAGAACCTCGAAGTAATACAACACCACATTTCCATGGGCCCATAAACCCTGGCTAGGTGACAGTTAACCCCAGTGGCCAGTTTGCTAAGGAAGGGTCACAGAAAGACATTTATAATTCATGACTAGTGTGTTTGAATGCATTTCAAGCATTGTTTATGCCTTCTGGCAGTTTTACAGCTCTTCACAGCAAAGTTTTACTCCTGTAAATACTGAATTCTGTAAATGCAGTTTCACTGAAGGCAGAGCCTCTCCAAGGTGCCTGTGTTCTGCAGGTGCCCCCCAAACAATATTTGCACCATGAACTCATTTACTGTAGCAAGTCTCTGCCTTTTGTCAATAATGAACCCTGCTACTCATCTCTTCTAGGACTATAAAAGGGTGATTTTGTCATTGGACAGCCTTGTCCTTGTGTGCAGTCATGATAATATAAACTTCCTCTATTCCATAAATCAGTTTCTTCATGATCTTCTCCACTTAGATCATTGATCCACAAATGCAGTGCTCCATTTTTGTCCTTTAAGGCTGCTCTGCCAGATTGAGCACTTTCTCCACAGGAAAAAAAAAAAAAACAACAAACAAACAACAAAAACCAAACAACTCTAAATCATTCCAGTAAGAAATTATATTGTTCTTTCTTGTATGGTACCTAACAATGAATCTATATAACAGTGCAGCAGTGACTAGAAAAGAAAAACTAAATTCAGATTGAGATTTAGCAGCAAGGTTCATTTTCATCACCCCCTTCACATTACTTCTCTATCTCACATTCAACAAAAAACCTTGGAATTAGGACAATCCCAAAACCAGCAGAAAAAAAAACAAAATGACTTTATGGAAAAAAGCAATTTCACCAGGTTGTTTTTTCTTATTATTTCCTTTAAAAGAGTACCTTTAGAAACATTCTCAGAGATTTTACTTATCTAGGAATAAAAAAAGAAATCAAAGGACAGAGTTTTGCTGAGATGCACAAAGCACAGCTGTGTAAGGAGAAAGTTGGAATATCTGTTGGACAGCAGTGACTTCACTGACACTCGAGTGCACCCAGAGCAATCTGAAGTGGAAGTGGCTCCAGATTTAGGAAAGAGCAGCAACAATTTAGTCAATGATGAGATAGTCTCACTGTCATCCTCTGATCTCTTGCCATTAACACACCTCCTCTCTGTTCCTGGTAAAATCTAGCCATATGCTGCTATCACACCCCAAAATCAGATTCAGATACCCACATTGTCCTGTAGAATGTGCATTGATAATTCTTACTCATAAAGAATGTGCGTTCTCTGTACACCACACTTGCCCAGGTAAGAAACATCTTTGGGTCACAACTCAAAACAGCTGAATTATTTCTGCTCTTGCCTGTTACCAACTGAATCAGAGCTGTATTTACCTGTCCCTCAGAATTACTGTTGCCTACCTTCTTCTTGTGAGTTGCAAGTCTAATAACAACCTCACACATAACAGAAAAACATATCTAAAGCACACAATCCCACTACATAGGGTTGTACATAGAAGAAAACATTAAATTAAACCTCATCTGGTTTTTTTAGACATTGGGATTCCTCATATTTAGTTAAATACATTATCTACCAGCTGCTTTTTGAGCACAAAAGTCCTTGCCAGCAACCTTTCAGATTTAAGTGCCATGGTCTGCAGAACTATTCTCAACAAACACACACATGGAGCACTCCCTGGAGAAGCACTAAGTATTGGTGCAACACGGTATTGCTTATCTTCCCTTCAATTTTATCCTCTTAAGTTGTGCTGTTTGAAGCAAAATCAATTCAAGTTGCTTTGGTTACTCTCACTTTCAGAGTCTGAACCATTACCTAGAGCACTGACTTAGCTGCACTCAGATCTATTTCAGGCCTTAGTGAATAATTCTATGCTGTTCATATTGCATTATACTCAGCAGTCTTGTATGTTCCAGTTAGTCGTTCAGGCACTGGCATGTTTATGTTGTCCATGACAAAAGTGGAAGAAATGAACTGTACTGTTGTCTACCAAAGGGCATAGGTAAAAGTCCATTATATTTCTTTCAGCATTTAAATTTTAGAGAAACTGAGTAAATAACTTCATTCCTCTATTGTTAAAGAGGAAACAGATCTGTTAATGAAGGCTCAGATGAGGTTTTCCTCAAGCATCCACTTCCCATCCAGAAGCCTGGCATTCCTCCTTCAAAAATCTTTTTATTAATAAGCAATTGACAAAATATTTTTTGCTTGAAAACTGGACTAAATTTTGATAAGAAATCAGTGCTGGAAATGTAGATATTGAAAAGCCATACTGCAGCATGTCCATGGATAGAACGGCTCCCGTGTCAGCCAATTTGAATTTTTGTACTGTAGTACTTTGTGAGGGTTTGGATGTGATGGAAATAGCACATTTGGGAAAGCTGTTTTTTGTTTTTTCCTCAATAACCATGGTCTCTGTGAGAAGAAAAACCTTCATTACAAAAAAAAAAACCCAAAAATCAAAAAAACTTAAAAAAAACCCAACCAAAATTCATGATGGAGAAGAAGGGAGTCTGTCAGAACCAAGTAGTCCCAGTCCCTTTTTCTCTGCTAGGATTGCATCAGCTGGAGCCAACCCTGAGTGCTCTCACCTGCACAGCACTGAGGCCTCCCTGGGGAGCTCTGTCCTCACTCAGCCTTGGCAGCACCATCCCTCTCCAACATATTGCTTGCAGCAGTTTTGTTAATTCTGTCTGGAGGAACTCAGCACAGAACAGTCATCCTTAGTGTTCAGCCTTTTTAAGCAAAGCAGTGCCCTTCGTGTATCAGCTTTTCCCCTGGGAATATCACTGAGGAAAATCCAGGTAAGGAAAGTGACAAGTGAAAACCTTGTGAAAAATTTTAATTCCCTAACAAATGTTCATATTTTTGTGCCCGTTTTCTTGGGCTTTAAAAATATAAGCTGCATTTAGAAGCATCTTAGATATAAACCAGCTGGAGTAAAAAGGTATTATTGAAGGAATAATTAATAAACTTTTACAAATGTCTGAGATCCAGACATTTTTTGTGTAACTATTCTGCATCCTCAGGCAACCAGACAGAAATCCCCTCTAAGAGGAGGGTCCTGTAGATGAAGGTCAAAAACAAAGCACTCCAACAATGCTAGTTACACTGCAGAGGGGAGTAAATAGTTACCTGAAATCTTTTTCTTGCATATATTCACCCACTTGTCAACAACTGAAGTAAATTCCATACACAGCTGCTGGTCTTTCCCAATACCTTCCAGGAACTCTAAAGTCCTTTTTTGAATGTCAGTATTATTTTTGGCTGAGTGACCCAGTGCAGGAAAGGATAAGGGTATGTTGGGGGCAGACATTCACTGGGGCAGAAGGCATGATTTGGCCACTGTGATGTTTGGGCTATTCAGGTGCTTTAAAACCCCGTCAAACATTCCATGTGCTTTGTGGAACCAAACATTCCACATGCCTCAGCAGCACGCAAGGAGCTCTAGCAGAGTGGTCAACGAGACAGGAACCCATCAATCAGCCTGTGGCCACAATCTGGGGACTGGTGGCTTAGAAGCACATTAAGAGAATTCAGAGATGAGATGGTGAGGAGCCAACTCATTATAGTGACAAACAGCACCCAGATGCAGGAACGTCTGCTCACAGAGCCAGGCACCTGCCCTTGCAGGCACTCACTGCTCTCAGCCCACAGCCTGGGAGAGGACAGCTGTGCTGGCACCTTGGGACAGGGGCAGATGATGGCTCAGCCAGCCAGAGCCTGAGCCCAGCTCAGCCTGGTGGCACCTGCACCCTCCAGTGCAGGGCAGACTGGTCCTGTCCTACAGCAACAAAGGTGACAATTCTCTTATATGATGACAAAGAAAAAGGCAATAAAACTAAATTCTCCTTCTTAATTTCCACAATCTGTTGATCTGCTGTTGATTCAATGGGGCTCCCAGCTTTAACTAGATTAC
This sequence comes from Sterrhoptilus dennistouni, assembly GCA_013397095.1. Lineage (NCBI taxonomy): Eukaryota > Metazoa > Chordata > Aves > Passeriformes > Zosteropidae > Sterrhoptilus > Sterrhoptilus dennistouni. The sequence goes on along the minus strand of VWZU01019186.1, from coordinate 972,968 downwards.
AGCAGAGTAAAAATCCTTACTGATAAAAAATATGAAATTCAGGAACATAGAAGCAGACCAATGTGCAAGCAGCAAAGCTGAAAAGTAGTCTTTGGATGGGCTCAAGCAGAAAGGCAGATAAAGTACAGTGTCCAAGAATGTTAAAGAAAGATATAGCTCAGAGACCCTGCCCCAGAGCTCTTTCAGGGGGCTTGGGAATGACAACAGGACTGTTGTCAGGGAAGGTACTGCTCTACAGACAAATGGTGAGGTGTGGAGGCTCAGCAAAAGATGTTCATTGAAAGATAGATGAAAAAAATAAACAGCAGACATTGGAACACCCAATCTTTAAGGGAGTGCATGATTTAACCAGATGTGCAAGTCCTCCTCATCCACTGAAGGCTAGAAATAACACATGGGTAATCATAACATTAAATTAATGGAGTGTTTTCCTCAGACTCTTTTGACTATTCATGAAGCTGAGGCTCATTGCCTTGCTGTCCAAACTAGATGCCCTAAAAAAGGCAAATACCTCAGGCAGTAAATTATTTTTGCTCCAGCTAGACCTTTAGCAAGTAATTTTGAAGAGATTTTCTTTAAAATTATGGTATTACAAGCAAAAAAACACAGGAGAATATGAAGCCAACAGCACTTACTTTAGTAGCATAAGAGCTGTTTGAGCTATGCACATGTTCATTCAAAACTTGAAGGAAGTTTTCAATTCAAGTATTTTCAAGAATTTAGCTCAGGCCCCAAAGAGCAGAAGTTCATTTAGGAATGAGACATTACAGTAACAGGCATGAAGTAGGGGCCTCTTAGATAATGAGGACAAGCCTTAATGATAAACTAAGGGTCTCCAAGCTGGCTGTCAAAGCACATAATCAATTTAAGGACCCAAACAGTAATAGTGTAAAGCTTGTTTCAGTAATGACATGAGCCAGCTGGGTCAATTACCCTAAATACCATAAGTCAAAGGTATTATTCATCAGATTATGCATGCAAATATCATCAAAGAACACACTGATGTGAAGGCACTGTGGGCCCTGCCGTGGTGAGGCAGGTGGCAGCACTGAAGGCACCCTGGATGAGCTGTGCCTCTGCATGTCCCCCCACAAGTCCCTTCTGGAGTTTCCTTCTTGCACTCAACCTGCATTAAGGGACAGCTTTTAGTGCAGAGTTGAGCTTTAAGTTCCCAAACCTATTCAAAACCAACCCTTCATATGGAATTGTCATTTTTTTTAATGGAACCAAGCTGTGCTTTCTCCCTCCCTTCCTTTCATAAACATCAAAACAAACTCAGTTGGTTTACTCATTTACAATACAGAACCTTTTGCTGTGGAAAGACATTGAATAGCTGTGGTTCAAGGGTAGGTCATTATCTATATGGTTGTGAGATCCAGAGACAAAAGGCTCCATAAGGCTTTTGTTACCATAGCAAAAAAGCTGCAAATGCAAGAAATTAAACTCTCTCTGATTGGATTTCCCTGAAATTAGCAATGACAGCTGCCCATGTATCACAGAAAGCAGAAAAACACAAAGCTAATCTGCAAATACAATTACAACATTTTTGATATTTAAATGTGAAGCTTAAGCTATAATGAACCAAATTAATTTCAGATTGCCAGGTATAACAGAGCCACTCAATTTATTTCTAATTGCTCTATCAAAGTTTTGACTCTAAAATGAACATCGAGGTACATCATCCAGGCCTGAGCACTTTGTAGGTCTGCATTTCTAAGACATCTCAAAAAGCATTCCTCAAAAACCCTTCTCTATAAATCATAGTTCTTCATATAAACAGAGTCACAGAGGACTAAGTTACATGTCAATTACTGTAGTTCTTCAAAATGCTAGCTTGATGATAAACTAATAAACAATAATTTTTAAAACCTGATTACTTTGAAAACGTAGTGTCAAGTATACACACAACAGCAAAAACTTTTGTCCCTGTAGCAAACTCTCAAAAAATTCCCCTTCAACCTATAAGCTCATTTTCCAGAGTAAATCTGCCTATTGGGCTCATGGTAAAGACTAAACCTAAAATAATATTACAAACAGCTCCACCGAGCTTGCAGCAAATTATGAGTTTTATAGGTGTAAGGGGAAAGGAGGTTTTATGGTAACACTAAAATGACTGGTGCAAAGCACTATAAAGCTTCATGCTGCTTGATAAAGAGGTGCTCCATACTTAAGAGGCAAAAAAGGTATGTGAAAATCTGTATAAAACAATGGAAATTATTTCTCTGAATAGCTGGACATACTTAGTTGTGCATTTCTTAAATCTGTTACAGGCTAATAAAAAACAAAAAGCCTCCAAATTCTTTCCTACCTTTGTTCTTACATTCATAACATGAGCAGTATGAGAAATGCAGCACCTCTTGTACAGTTTGAAGGCTCTAATACAGAGCTCCAGCTTCAAAATTAGAAGGAAAGTGTTCCTGTTAGCCCAAAACCTCGTACGTAAGCAAAACTGGACATATTCTCATAGCCAAATGGTGACTATTCCTGAAACACCCTTTAAACTATAATTGACCCCTACCCAGAGAATGGTTGATTAAAGTCCTTGGGAATGGAAATTTTACACTGGTGCTTTAAAAGAAGCCCTTTCCTTTCAACCACACATTTTTAGAACCAGAACCCACATAGAATTCTAGTTCTGCAGCAGTTTACTGGCAGCCTAAGCAAGCTGGGTCCAATTACACAATTTTGAAGGCGACTATTTAGTATTTCTATTCTTTAAATTGTTTTCTAACATGTCAACAATTTTGCAGAAATCTGATCAGCAGACCTGCAAAGGAAATATCCTCCCTCTCTAACAAAGATTTATGATGTTGAGTTCTCATAATTCAATACATGATGAAAAATAATCTTATTAAACAAAGATTTTAATCTTTTTTTTCTTATTATGATGAATTATCAATATCATGCTTTATCAATCACACAATAGAGTTGATGAAAGCTTTTTTGCTGTACCCAAGTTTTAGCCTTAATAATAACTATTAATATATCCTATAAAAAATGACCATATGAAGAGATGCCCTTCCAATTTTGCATGCTGATGAAGAATAAATGCCTTCCAACAAAGAGCTGCTCAGTGCTAATTCAACCATTGCTAGTTCCATTTGCAATAATCTCATCCTTCAAACACTGGCAGTGATTACTGCCTGACAAATGTTAGGCTTACTAGTGGGTTTGTTTGGGGACTTCATGCACCTTTTTCCAAATCTCCATGAAAACAAGAACAAAAAAAAAAAAAAAAAAAAAAAAAAAAAAAAAAAAAAAAAAAAAAAAAAAAAAAAATAAAAAAAAAAAGGAAAACAGAAAATTTATTAACTCTTGGACAAAAGTATAATATTTATAATATTTCAGCCCACTTTGAAGATTCATCTTGTCCACATTGCATGATCATCCACACTGTGCATGCAGAAACCAGCATGTGGCAAGTACTGTCCATCTGAACCAGCAGGTATGACTTTAATAAATAATTTTTATCAATACTTTTAAGCCTAGGTTTCAGTTTCTCATTTTACACTTACAGTTCATTGCTATTCTTCTACCAGATTTTGTACAGTTCCTTCACTTTTAAAACAGAACAGTATTGACAAAGTTATTCAGACAATATCCATCTTGTTTAACAACTAACCAATTGACTGAAATGATAGATTCCTATTTCTCATATATCAAAAGTCAGAGGTAAGACAGGCTGAAGGAATACAGCTGCAGAGCAGCAAACATTAAACCTTGTGGACAGTAATGAATTAACAAAATGTGCTTTGATGTTACTTATCAGAGAGCTACAGCACATTGACTCAAAAAGTGGGAAAATATCCTGGCACTTAAACAAGCATAGTCAAACTCATTGATTTCCAATCTCTATATTACAAGGGACAGAATAAAGGCAGAGTATGACACAAAAATGAGAACAAGTTCACATTTTCAGACTGAAGCTGTAGCACAACTCCATGTTCTCAGCAACATACACCCACTGGGTAAAGATTGTGGTGGAAGACAGTAGAAGAAAAATCAGGTGACTGGATGGTCAAGGGGTATTTGCAATCAGCTCTTGCAATATTCAGGGCTGAAAAACTGCACAAAATTGGCCTCTGTCTAAGCGCAAGACAGTGTCCTATATAGTACTGCCTAGAGATTTCATCACTATCTGCTTCTGCCTCTTTGTTATAGACACTATTCTTTTCTACTAAGAATAAAAATTACATTAAGAGCTTTTGCTCTTTTTTTAAATTTTTATTTTATTTTATTTTTAAAAACTATTTCCTTTTCATTGAACAGATATTAACAGAGAACTACTTGCACCTATGGCTTTTTGAAGAGAGACCAGCTTGGCAGATCAAGCCACTTAGAGCAAGTGAACTAAAACTTGACTCAAACAGCTGTCCACAGCACAGTGAAATTGGTCACAATAATCTAAAGCCCCAGATCTCATAATGTTGTAGTAAAAAGAAATTCCTATCAAAAGTTTGTGTGTTTTCACCAAGGCAGAAATCCATGGCAGTGAAATGGTGCCTTTGTGCTTGCTTTGATTTCTGACTGTTAATTATGGGACAGACAGTTGTATCAGCCTTACATCCCATTGGTTTGGGTGCTCCAAGTTGCAGCAAGTTGCAACTACTAACTCTCATTGCCTGGGAGAGCTATTACACATAATAGAAAAAAATCATGAAAAGTAAAGGTTAATTCCTTACTACAATGTGTTTCTGTCAACATCATGTCTCTTGGAAGGGAGCCTTCAACTCTTTAGGGTGTATCTTACATTTTGTCAATGTAGCTCCTGGGGATTAAAAAATGCTTACATCAGGACAGGATTAGTGGACATAGCCAATCTTATAAAAACTGAATTTATTGGGCAAAAAGTGTCTTTTCCACAGAAATCACCTACAAAAGTGAGAATAAAATTAGGTATCTCTATAAAGAGAGGAGAACAGAGTTGTATTTAGTATAATTAGCATCACAGTCTCTCCCAAATATTTAAATGATCACAAGTCAAGCATAAAAGCAATAAACAAACCACCAAGTTGAGCTATTCATTCAACTTTCCACAAGAGTTCTGATCTTGAGCACTAGAGGCATCTTGCTTACAAAGACTTTTGCTATCAAATCTTGCAGTATTTACATACACTAAATGGATAAGAAATCATACACCAATTTAATGCTTAAAAAAACTCAACAACAACAACAAAAAAACCCCAAAGAAACAAACGCAACAGTTAAGATTCAAAGAAAGAATTCCTTGAAAAGTGTATTTTACCATCTCTTTGTTTGAGGCTCTGCATTCATACCTTAGCTAACACCCAAAGCAAGAAAATGATACTTGCTCAGTCACAAAGAAATCTGTTGCCATGGGAAACCCAAAGATATCAACTCAGGAACTGATAGCAGGAGTAAATGAAAACCCACTTTTCAGACATACAAAGAAAGTACAAATCAACACACAGGGCTATGCAGCAATTGTGATTTAATCCTAATTTAGGCAAGGGTATGTGACTTTTGATGATGGAAGCTGTATCTGCAGTTGACACTTTTTTAAACTTAAAACTTAATATCTTTCCAAGACTCCCCTGTTCTGTCAATCTTGAGTGACATAAATACACCTGCATGTTCACCCCAGTGTACATTTTTCCACGAAATATCTTTCCCACAGGTACCAGTGGGCTCAGCAGAATAGACAGGAAAATAATCATTGGGAACAAACTCATCCTTGTATAGAGTATTATATTAAACTCCTTTTTAAGATCTAACATTTACAAGTTACCTTCCAGAAAGCCTAAAGTCTCCCCTCAGATAGAATTTAAGTACAAACTCCTAAGTACTTACCAACTGATAACAGAACATTTCAAGTGATTCATTACTCACTTCAAAAACTTGTTGTAGGTGCTAACTTGAGCAAATCTAATTTCAACAAAATTTTGCTGATGAAGCGCTAAAGTTAAATAATTTTTAACTTGCTAATGACAAATGAGATGGAATGCACTGATATCAGTATAATAGCTTCATAATATACTCAATATCCAGAGGATTAAAACTTTGTTATTAATCAATAATCCATCAGCCATGATATTGTATTTGTATTTAAATTTCTACTAAAATTTCTGAGTGGAACAAAAGCTTAGGATGCTCTGTTCAGCTTTGGAAAAAATTACTGCATTGATTAATGAAAAAAAAAAAAAAAAAAAGCAGCAGCAAAGTGCTTTGCTTCAGTCTGAGTTCAGACTTTAAGGTATCCCAGAAAACACTTACAATCTCAATAGGTAAATGCATGAAGAATGTTACTGCTGAGAACAAGATCGTTATTCAGAACTGCAATTCAGATGAGTCAAATACTCTTAGCTCGTCCACATCAGTATGTATTTTTCTAGCACTATAATTCATCTTCTAATAGAAATTGTGCCTCAGGCTCTCATAGAGTCTTCGCCAAATTAAAAAAAAAAAATACCTTCAGAAATTAAATTCTGATTTTGTGCTATGTTTTTCCATGTCCTTGACTTGATGTCACTGGCACCTAAAGGTAGAGGCTCACAAGAGTTATCTTATCATTGCCTGCTGCTCAGACCAGCAAGTGGCTCACAAAACTCTCAGCTGAGATTTTGTTTACTTGTTTGGTTCACAGTTTCAAGGGTCCATAGCAGGTACATAAATACTTTGATGTGTCACTCTGTAGAGGTTGTTCATGAGAGAGTAACTTCAGATGCTAAATATTTATCTTAACACTTAGTAATTAGACAGTAATTCAGACTCATTATTGTGGCAGTCCTCCAATATTATTCTTGAGCTCAAAGAGGAAACACAAGCACTCTGCTGTGACACTCACCCACTCCTGTTTAATGGCCAGAGGACAAATCTGTGGGTTCCTTATTCACCTACAGGCTCCATGGCATGTTTAGATCAACAACCCCTGCTGCCAGTAAGAGGCAAAAATTTAAAGATTAGGTAGAACTTGCTCTTTCAAGAAAACTGTACCCTGCAAGAGGAGATACTCACAGGAACAAATTTACAGTCTAGACCACTTTGATTTCTACTTGTTTGCAGAAGTCACCAAGTGTTGCACTCTCCCTAAACAGAATCACTCTCCTGGGAGGAGCAGAGTCACTGTAGCACAAGCACTGAAGTTGCCTCAGCTTGGAATAAATAAAGAACATGCACTGAGGGGTTGCCCCGAGCAAAAGTGACAGTAAGCGTGCAAAAGCTGAAATCTTTGAGCATCCTGCCTAATGAAACACATTTTCAGGTCTGCCCTGTAATGGCATGCTGGCTGTGAACTGAAAAGTTTTGCTTGCAGCTTGCATTTCAAAACATGTCCAAATAATCCACTTGACAGATAATGAAACCTCTTGCAATTACCTTTAGCTTGAAGCAGACTTCTTCAGCTATCATTTTCATATTGATTTGTGATGAAGTTAATTATGTTTTCCTGCAAGCTGGAACCCAGAGCCCGAACCAAAGTCTAATCAAACCAACTGGGACTAAGATAGTGGTGAAAGAACCCTTAAAATACAGAACAGAATAACATGACTCCTGGTCTTTGACAGTGACTTGGCTCCCTGTGGGGGATGAGAGTTAAGTCTCATCACAAACAGCCAGAATCCCTTACAGTCCACTAGCAAGGGTGGGGGATTACCAGGAGCTCCACATCTGTTATTGACAATGCTGATGAGCCTAATTGGCAACACACAGCTGATCCCCCTGAAGCAGCAGGGGAGAGAAACAAATAAAGAGTGCAGAGGTGGATGAGGCAGTTTGAGTAATGCACTGCCCACAGTGGCTCTGGGTGAGCTGCTCCGGCACACTGGAGCTCACCAGCCCCTCCAGCAGAAAACTATCCAAGGCTGGGGGGCTGCAGGTTCAGCCCTGGTGCAGTAATGGAGCTCTGCAGACAAAGAACAGATGTACACAAACAATAGGCTTGACAGCATGGCTTGTCCAGGGAGGCTCTTTCTGCTAGAACAAGCATGTCCTACCTGCCCCCCACAAAATGATCTGTTAAAGAATTACAATTCTGACTTCCCAGCAAAATCCTGAAGGCTGTGAGACCACTTTTTATATTAAGCTTATTATTACAATATATGTTTAAACAAAAAGAAAAAAACCCCAATTACCTGATTTTACATTTAATTTCCAATTTATTTTGGGTATATTCTAACAGTTAAACTATTCTTGTTCTTCAGCAAAATGTAACCCCCTTCAAGCATGAATTGGCTTTGAGCAGGGCTTACTCTCTGCAGTTCAATGGCCAAGGTTTTACAGCATTACAAAAACCATCCAAAGGGTCAGGAGCAAATAAAATCATGTCATCAGGCCTAATATCACAAAATTACACATAACCCAGGTTCCCAAACTGACCTTTACTCTTTTATTATCACTTACAAAATACAGGCTGCTGTCCAAGGAATTTTATTAAAAAGGCACCTCCCTGCAAACACTACTCTACAAAACTGGATTCCCTTCTCTCAAGCCTCTTTCCCCAGCAAGACCCCAGCTGCCAAGACATGCTGTACAAGTCCATGAACTCCTCTTAATTAAAATGCAATTAGAATGCTGATGTCACCACATGCCAGAAATATGCCAAAAGGAGAGGCAAAGCATGCAATTAGTGAGCAACTGCAGCTGCAGAGAGCCTTCAGAGAAAGCAAAGCCAGGTGAGAGGTGTGAGCCCACCCTGAGCACAGCTCCCTCTTGCACTCCCAGGCTGGCTCTGGCCACCAGTGACACCCGTGGTGACCCCAGTTTCCTAATTGGTTGTAATGTGTTTGAAAGCCATTGGAAGGACTCTCTGGGGATTTTTTTTTTAGGCTTTTCATTAACTTGTGAGATCAATACATTCCCTCTGTACTAAAAGAATAAAAGGAACAAATTAGGACAAACTAAACCAGCTTTGAAACTTTCTTGGGATTTTCCCAGCCTTGATATGTAACAAGTTATATCTGTTCTGGAGCAGACTCTGTCATTTAATTTACTCCCCTTTTGACTAAAGGTAGCCATTAGAAAGAAGAGTCAGGATTTTGGTATCATAACCCACCTTAATATTGACAACTATAAAAATCTATCCAGACACTATTATAGACAGTTTGCTCAGACATCTGCCCCAGTTGAAGTCACAAAATGTGCAGCAGGAGTACAATGATTCATCTTCCTTCAGCAATCAATGAAGTTTTCAAGCAGTGATACCATTTTGTGTTACCATGAAATTTCAAGAAGACTGCCTGGTTAGAAATTATAAAAATAGCCACGTTAGGAAAGGTAGGTGCATTAAATGTGCCTTTCTCCAAGGGTAATCAAGAGCTAACAAGTAAATGAGTCAAAAAAAAGGCTCTATGATTGAACGTGCACTCTGGCAGATCCTTCAATTCTTTCCAGTCTTCTTTTTATGCACACTTCTCTCATTCGAAAGTTTATTCACAAATTTTGTGAGTTCATTACTAATATTCTTCCAGGTGACATTCATCAACACATCTCAGAGTGCTGAACTGCTACAAGATCAGTTTCACCATTTGGGATTAGGAATGTCTTATCCCAAACACCTCAAAAATCCCCATCTCAAACTTAGAAAATTATTTAATATGCAGCTGATGTTTTTTCACTTTCATATTGAAACAAGTTAGTTTTGCAAAACAAACACAAAATTATTTTTCCTTGATGTTCAGCTGGTAGCCAGAATTAAAAGAGCATTTGGAGTGTTTGCTGAAAGGTGTCTGCAAGCTTTGGTCCAGTGCCCATATCATGATCCTGGTGTCCAGCAAGTGATGCTCAGGTATCACCTGAAGTTTTCATGCCTCTAAAGTCCTTTTAGGTCTCTGTCCATGGTACATAAATAAGATTTCCAAGCAGGACACATCAATTCAGCAGCCAAACCTTCAGTTTACAGAGGCTTCTCCTCTGGATACAGAAGGCAGCCCTCTCATTCTTTTTATTCTCCCATGTCTTTAACTGAATTCCTTGCCATTTCATGGGCATTACTGTAGATTTGTTTTACATGATCAGGAAACAAGTTTTTAAATATGTGTCATGCATTAAATATCACATATATTCAGCAGGGAAGGAAAAACATTTCTGGAGTAGAGTAATTTTACAGACTCTGGTTTCTAATAAATTTTCACAGCTACCCTAAACTGCATTAGCAAGTTCCAGTTTATTGTCAGGCTTGTGCACAACATCCCTCAGTGACATGTCAAATCTTTACCAAGGCAGCTGAACTCCTAAAGCTGTCCTCATTGGCAGGAAACTTGTCAGATTAAATTGCCACCTCTTGTCAGGTAAAGATGTATGATCCTATAACCCCCTGTTGCTGATGACACAAACACTCCTTTCACTTTGCTTGTATTATGAATCTCCAGTGTTTCTTACTATGAGCAGAGATGTGTCTCGTGGTGAGAGGAAATATTCCTTGCTGACCACTTACAGCCTGGTTTATTATAAATATAGACACAGGAACACAAAAATCCTAATTTTTTAAAATTGTTTTGCTCAGTTTTCACTTTTTTTTTTCCCCCAGGGTATTTGTTTATCTGTCTAGAGAATAAAAAAAATAAAAGTGTTTTCATTGTCTCTTGTATCTTAGTACTGTTTCCATAGAATTGTGAGATGCATATTTACTACTTCCAAGAGCTTGAGAAGGGAAGTTGGAGCTTTCCAGCCTTACCCATTCTGTGATTACTGTACATTCCTGCTCTCTTTACTACACCCTAGAAGCAGCATTTTGTTAGAAAGAATTACCTGTAACTTTTGTGGGTCCTCAATTACACTCAAGATCTGACAAGCAGAAGAGAAAACAGCCAAGCATCCTAAGCTTTTTTTTGGTATTTACGTTGAAGTATTACTTTCATCAGCATTATTCAAATAATTACAACTCCAAATCCTGCTGCTGACTTATTCAAAACGTAACCACAGAACACTGGAACGTGGGGGATTCTAAACAACTTCTCTAAACTTGGAGGAAAAATAAAACCAACTAAACACAAACAAAGTGTTTTTGACATAACTGCACAGCAAAGTTTTGCTAGACTCCTTTATAAGCTGCATTTAAGCTTAAGAAAGTTTAGCATTTCCACTTCTCACTCCCCAAGCTCCCTATTCATTAGAAATGCAAAATAAGTTTCAAACTGTATATTTTTTTCTTGAAAGAAGAAAGCAGTAACTCATTGGGGAGAGAAATTATTCTTTTCCTCAACCTACAGTTTCCCAGTTATGAGCTGGAAGTTCCAGGCAATTCAACTTGGGGCTTTTTAGGCCAGAGACACAGAACTTAACTTTCCAAACTGTAACACCGCAGTTCGACAGAAGGTGACACAAAAGTTTGATTCAACAGCTTAAACCAGAAATCCCTAATAGCAGGCAGAAACTTTTCCAAAGTCCTCTGAAGCACTAGTGCTGATTAGTACTGTATTTCCTCAGCTGCTTGCAGGAGCACAGATTGCTTACTCTGTTCTCATCACAAACTGAAATGGCTCCAAGCAGTGCCTGGGAGCATAATTAAAAAAAGTTGTGCCCCAGAGAAAGCTGCCGAGGAGCCTGAGCTAACAGAGAAATGCAATCACAGCTCTTCCAGCTGACAGCCAGAGAGGAGCTGCACAGCAACTTCAATGGACATCAGATAGAAGGTAATGCTGGAAATTTTCTGGCATTCTATAAAATTTTGCAAGTTTCCCAAAGACAGCTGAATGGAAGTTCAAACTACCAAAAATCGACACAAAATAGGTAAGAATCTAAAAATGGTAAGAGTAGATATCAAGCAGTTTTTAGAAATGGCAGAATTGGTGAATAAAACCATTTTAATTTCTTCACTGAAAGCTTAAATGATGACAAAATGTTCAAAAAGGGATGCTCTTTTACCCCCTTTTATGTCTTAGAAAAATGGACTCTTTCCACTAACCTTTCCTATGATCCTAGACTCCAATTTAGATAATTCCATTATCATCTTCAAAGAAAGATATATTAGGAAAATGAAGCTATAGACTAATGCTACCTTATTAAAATCCTATTTACATAGAATTAACATAAATACAAGTTGGTAAACCATATGCTATCACATCTGTTCCTCTGTGTATTAATAACAAGACTGTCCCCTATAGGGCTCTCGAATTAATATGCATTAGAATATATTACAAAGTATTTTGATTCTCTTGACAATATAATTTGCAGCTAGATTATTTGTAGGCTTCTAGCTTGGAATTATTGCTGTTGCACTATACATCAGCTGTTTCTTCTAGTGTGATTAAAGTACAGCACCTGTCCCTTCTGGTATTAAGACTTCATTGAATTGTGTCAATTTTCAAATGCTCAGCTCCTTACAATTCAAGTAACAAATTCACAGTTTGAATGTGTCAGAAGATTTCAGTCCTTTACCAGCTATACCATCATTTAGGAACTATGTTTTCCAGCTTCCAGGACACTTAATATATGTCAAACACCAGCAAAATTTACTAATTTGTTTAGGAAAAAAAAATTCACATAAAAGAAAGAAAAAAGCTTTAAATATGAAGCTTAATAGATAAAAATTACATTTCAGCCACTGAACATTCTATAAATATATGTTTGCATTTCCAATGGAGCTAACAGATGCCTCCCTGCACTGAATAAAGCAGGTGCTTGTATTTGCGCTTGAGGACTATGAGGAATATTTCGGGAATTCAGCAAAGTCATTTATGCCCTACTGTTTTTATAATTTTATTTATTCCTTTCTTTGCATACGTTGTATGCCTAAAAAAATACCCACAAAATCTGTCATTTCTTCAGGTCAGCTACAAGGTTTGGTAACTGAAAAAGGTTTAAAAGCTAAATGCCAAAATAAAAAATTATTGAGAGATATTTAGAACTCTGAAGGCCTCTCCTTTACAAGGGAGAGATGGCCACCAAGAGCTACCTGCCACAGCCTGCTCTCAGACCATGACTCTAAAATGCTTCCCCTGAGAAAAGGCTACAGCTCCTCCCAGGCTTTCCAACCTCAAGGTCTCTATTTCAGTATTGCTCCTTGAACACCTCACTAAATAAACCAGGAGGTACCAAACCCATGATAAAAACTCCCAGAGCTGCAGCCCACAGGAGGCTGTTGATGCTCTCCTGCCCCTCAGCCAGGCTGGGAGGTGCTGACCATCCTCCCAAAGCTCAGATGTCCATACACAGCTCCCCTTGAAACTGAGTATGAAAAACCAAACCAGCACAGGAAAATGTCCACTCACTTCCTGAGAGCATCTGTTAAACCAAACCAAATACAAACAAAGCAACTAAAACCATCAGGTTTGTCTCTTTTCTTGCTTTATGTAACCCAGGGACAGCTCAGAAATCCTCTTCCCTGGTGCAGCTCCAGCACTCCCAGGCTGTTCTGGAATATTCCTCACCAAGAGCCTCACAAGGGGCAAAATGTTCTGACTGACCCAAGCCATGGGCTCAAGGGGCCACTGCTGGTGGCCAGCCCCAGAGAGAAGGATTTTGTGGGGCAGGAGGAGCCAGAACAAGCCCACCCAGCCAATCCCCAGAAGTGTTCAAGGCCAGGATGAGGCTCTATGGGTTTTGTTACAGTTGGATGAATAATTCATACATTCTGTTTGAGTTTTCTGCTAACAGAGGGAAATATCCAATATGGTGTTCTCTATCCACAGAGCAAGGAGAAACATTAATGAAACCATCTTTTCTCCTAGTGCATTTTTTCCTGCAGTTGTGCCAGGCCCTGGCTCAGAAGCCAAGTGACACCAAGGCCAGGCAGGGTCTGCTCTGTCCCAGCACTGCCACAGCAACCCTGCAACTTCACAGAAAAAAAAAAAAAAAAACTGACTTGGAACCTCTGAGTCCAGGTCTTAGGTATGAACTGCACCTTTTCTGGGATCAGAGGAGATATAGGATGAGAGAAAGAAAGATAAAATTGAACACTCTGCAGCTTGTTCCCCACTGGGTCTCCTTCTCCAAGACTGAATCCATGTTGCTTCTGTTTTCATGCTTAAACAATCCTCTGCCTGGCACTCCAGTAAAATACGCAGTGATACACTGCAGGAGACAGTGCAGGCTGTGTCATCTCCTGGAATAAAAAACAGCCTTAAGAGCAACAGATCATCAGCAATTTTCACTTTAGGTTTTAGGTAACAGAACAGGAATTACAATATTCAAAAAGCAAATAAGTTGAGCAGTAGAGGGAAGCCATGCGGACGGTATTATAGTTGGTTTTTAGTTTTGGCCTGCAACTACCAAATTTTTCTGCTTTATTATATATACATTGTGCAAAGGCTGCATTATGGCTCAGATTGCTGCATAAGGTATTACAGAAATATGTGAGCTTTAGAGCTTCCCACACGCAATATCATCATGCCTGCAAAATTTCCTTCAGTTCTGCATATTCATTAATTGCTTCAGTTGTCATGGTCTTAAGTTCTGAAGTGTTTCATTAATTTCCAGCCTAGACACAAATATAATGATTTTTCCAGCCAGAGACAAATAGATTGGATCAAGACTAATCCTACTGAGCTTTGAGTTCCTAAGTAGTGATCACAAAGGGTCTCTCAGTTATAGAACAGTGACCCTTTTGAATAGTATTCACATATAATTAATATAAGCATGTCTTAATAAACCATATGCTCACTCAGCTGTTCTTTGCTGTATTAATAACAAGGCTGTCCCCTAAGGGACTCCAAAATGAATGTACATTAGACATATGTATCCTAATAACCAGAAGGTATCACAGTTGTACTTGTCTTACTTTAGATAAGTATTTAATACAGCATTATTTTAATGACTTTAAGAAAACATATGTCCCTGTCAGCTCAGAAATGCAGTTTATGAGACTCAGGCTGAATATTGGGATAAAAAACGTCACAAATGCCATTCCTTCCCATTTTACATTAATAACTAATGGGATTAGTGATAATGATGTGTATCTAATAATCTAATACTCTTTAAAAGAAAAGGGAAAGTGTCTACAAGGCAAAGTGCAACATAAAAAACCTTGAAAATATCACATAATTTCAGGACTCATTTGCTGTTGCTCATTACCTTATGACACAGACTATAACAGACTATTGCTCTTCACAGTATTAAAGTAGGCAAACCTATTTAAATAAAATAATCACCACTATCTCACACAAGAGTTCAGCTTGGAGTGATCTGAAATTTCCAACCACGTTTGTTTTCTTATCTGATTTATCACATGCAGTTTATTCCATGATATCCTAGCTCCCCCACACTTTTGAAAGTAAAAGTGGCAAAATAAAATTCTAATCAAAATCCTGCAGAGAAGACATGTCTGAGTAAAAAAAAAAATAGACAAATATTAACTGGAATAAGAACTCCTGCCTATGTGTCTCACTTTCGAAAGGAAAGCTTCATCATTGAGTTTTGGTCTTTTCTAGGATGATTCTCATAAGAGGCTTTGACAGAGAACAGACTGATTCTGCTGTGGTTTATTAAAATGCAAACGTGTCTTTGTCCAATGAGAAAGAGCACAATGGGCCAGGAGGGCCAGGATGATGCTCAGAGGGCTGGAGCACCTCTGCAATGGAGACAGGCTGAGAGAGATGGGGCTGTCCAGCCTGGAGAAGAGAAGGCTCTGGGGAGCCCTCAGAGCCCCTTCCAGTGCCTCAAGAGGCTCCAAGAGACCTGGGGAGGGGCTTTGGACAAGGGTCTGGAGTGATAGGACAAGGGGAATGGCTTCAAACTGCCAGAGGGCAGGGTTAGACAGGATATTAGGGAAAATTTCTTTGTTACTGGGAGGTTAGTTGGACACTAGCACAGGCTGCCCAGAGAAGTTGTGGATTCCCTGTCCTTAGAAATGTTCAAGGCCAGGATGGGGCTCTGTGGGTTTTGTCATGGTTGGAGGAATAATTCATAAATAACTTTTTCTTGCACTGTTTCCCATGAATGTCTTTTCTCACCTCCTGTGCCATTTTTAAGTACAGATAGAAGAGTAGTAGGGTATGTTTTGTTTTTGTTGGTTTTTGGGGTTTTTTTTGGTGTTGAAGGAGGGGAGAGAGAGGCTTTTTTGCTGTATGTAGTGATCATAGGTACCCTGAGTAAAGGAGAAACCGTATGAGTGTTGTAGGCACCCCAAACAATACACCTATGTTGGATGAAATTTGCAATTATCATTCCATCACTTCTACAGCTCTGCATAATAGATACAGCTCACAGAAGAGCTCAAAGTTACAGCTCCAGTTTTCTGAGCAGATGTGATCCCCACCTCACAAGATCCTCAGGTAGTTAACAATACACTTGTCATTTTGAATTGGATAAAAAGCAGCTGTTCTTTAGGCTTTCATTTCAAAGAAAATACATACTGTTCTGCAACAAATGGCAATTAGCTGTCAAAAGGGGAATACTGAGAGCAGTTCTCCAGATAAAATGCTTTTGTTTATCATTAATTTATAACAATGCATCACAAACTTGAGGAGTAGATGCGAGAGTCGTGGTATAATGAAGCCTGAATATTTTGATCAAAACAACTACAGCAGGTTCAACATCTCCACTGGGCTAAGCTAGCTGAATTGAAATGTCTGGTCTCAATTGCTTGTTGCCGTGTTGTGCTTTCACCAGCTGACACGAGGAAACTTCTTTTCCTGACAAAAGACAAAACATTTCTGCCAGCTGAGGTGACATTGTGTTCATTCAATAATGATACAAGGCCCTGAGGTTCTTCGGCAAGAAAGATAACAAAGAGAATCCTCATTAACTAACTGCAGAAGAATGAAGGTCAACCCACAGAGAGAATTTCATGCTTACATGTCAGCTAGAACATTTGTTCTTCATTAATTCTTTAAACCCAAGCTGGGATATCATCTAGCAGCATTTTAATGTCCCGCACTCCATCAGAAATAACTCTTAGGATGTGGGTTTCTTTGCAATGTGCTTGAGAGGCTTCTTTTAGAAACACTTGACTTCAAATCATTGGACACTAATAATGTTTTAGGATTATTACAGGACTGGGTGTAATACAGGAAATAACGGTTTGGGTATTTCCAAATGCAATAAGTGAGGGTTGACGTAATATATTCCAAGAAACTCGCTATGTGGACATATAAAAATACCATCACTGGTTTTTATGTTTGTGCACTACTTTGTTACTGTTGCATTTTTAAGTGTTTTCTGGTGAATCAAAATATCTTATTTCTGTCAAGAATATACTCCCCGTAGAGTGGTAGAATTATGTGCAAGATACAGTATTTTCAAATATGCAGATTCAACTATAAATATTTAGGTCTATTTACATCTGGGGAGTTTTGGACATATGCTGTGCAATTAACCACTGAAAGGATGATAGCCACACCTTTGTTTTCTTAGACTTTACAAAAAAAAATACATGTATCATGTTGTGAAATAGTGTTCCACGTTTTTTTCCCTATGGCCACAAAAAAATCTCCCAAGCCAAAAACCTTCTGGTTCTGCATTTTTATTGTTCTTAAGTACAGATCAGTTCTCATAGAAGTAAGAAAACATAAAGCACATTGTATATGTGTGTGTGCATCTCTCTCTCTCTATGTATCTATATGTTTAATGGATATCCTTTTGAAAATTTGATTGTTCTTCTTATGATTAGAATTTGAGGGCATTCTGCAGAAAACAGAATAGTAAATGTGAAACAAGATTTCCTGCAGAGTGTGAGGACAAGCAGGGAACTTCATGTGGTCCTGTTCAAGCTGCCAGAAGATTCCACCAACACAGCAGCACTGCCAAGCCATTGGGTCAATGCACCACTGAGGAATTCCCATCCTTTCCATGCCACCAGTCCTGGTAACCTCCATGTACGAGACAGCAACATCCTAAATAATCACAGTTCTTTGTCATTTTTACCTCTCTATATGCTATATGACTATTGTGCTTTCAGGTTTATTTTAACTGATACGTTGCAAATAGAAATATTAGAGAGAATTTGGGAGAGGAAATGGCCAGACAGTTACTGCTTCAAATGGAGAGGCTTGTCCTTGTATCAAGTTTGTTATAAAGCAGTTTCTTGTAATCCCAAATGGCTTATCCTCAGTGTCTCATATTATTTATTTTATTGGTATTCTGTGGATTCTTGTCAGAAAAAGAAAAAAGATGAAAATATAACGAAGAGGTGGCAGACGAGCAAGAATATTTTAACTGAGTGTCCTTTTACTGTTTCTTCCAAAGCCTCAGTGAGTTATCCTGAGTCTCCCTTTTATCCAATGCCAACCTGATATCCATATTTTATGTTATGAACACTGTGCAAATATAAAATTATATTATATTTATAGAATAAATATATTATTTTATAATGCTGTGGATGATTTCATGAACACTGTGTGCTTTTTTCTCTAGAGGAATATTTTCTGATTTGTTTCAGGTTTAATCTGCAGGTGCCATTGGATTCCTAGATCAGCACAGAACCCCAGTGCTCTCTGAAGGCAGAAGACAGCCTGTGTCAGGGAAATCTGGCTGATCAGCCTGTGTCTAATCTAACACTGAGATAAAAACACATAATTCTTTGCCCACATTTTCAAGTTAGAACCTGGCAATAGTAAATGTTGTAATAGAAAAGCAGAGAAATAAAATTCTAAAACACCAAAACACTAAGGCACCTGAAAAAAACCAAGCAGCCTCCAATTTAATTCACCTCTGTAGCTGTAATCCAAAGGAATAGTGAAGCAAAGTGCTATTTGTGTCCTGGATCAGGAAGCAGGCTGTAGCCCTGAGTGGGCTTATCTAGCTGCCTTTTAAACTGTTTCCATCCAACCTTGTCCGCTACAAAATCCTCAGTTCAACACCCTTGTTTCTGCTGCCAGGCAGCACTGCAAACATGATGGTTTTTTCTACCTGCACCTGCAGAGTTGTGATGTCTGTCCTCAGTCAGGTACAGCCCAGCAGACAACTGCTCTTCTCTTTCATGTCTCCCTTTTATTAGGAAGGCACCAAATTATAAGCTATTCTCTCTTCCCAAACTTGTCCTGATTGGCTTGGAAGGAGATCCGAGAGCCAGCCTGCCACACCTACTGCAAAACAAGGCACCTGACACACTTAGACAGCACAGTAGCAGTGTGCTGTGTGTTCCTTTTCCTAAACACCAGCTGCTCCATCAGTTCTACCTCAGCCTCCTTTGCTGCTGCCTGGGTCCCTCATGGCTTGGCTACCCCTGCTCCTGACAGGAATCATTTCAGATTTAATGGCCACAGGACCCCCTTACAGACCATGACAGAGAGACACTTGCATTCCATCCTGCTCTATTGGGGCATGCCAAGCATATCAAGAAGCAGAAATTGTAGAATAAAATTACTGCCACACTTGCGTAGTATGTTTATCTTAGCTGGATTTACACATTCTTCTAATATCTGTCATAATAAAATTGACATACACAAAAACCTGTCATATCTGTACTAATGAGAGCTGCAGCAGTGTTCATAATTTGTTAATAATTTATAAAAATGGACCATTCAGTTTCAGGGTGGGTTTTTGGTTTTGGTTTGGTTTCTGTGGGGTTTTTTTGGTTGTTGTTTTTAGGTTGTTTTTTT
Organism: Sterrhoptilus dennistouni; assembly: GCA_013397095.1. Classification (NCBI taxonomy): domain Eukaryota; kingdom Metazoa; phylum Chordata; class Aves; order Passeriformes; family Zosteropidae; genus Sterrhoptilus; species Sterrhoptilus dennistouni. The sequence continues at coordinate 953,535 of VWZU01019186.1, read as the reverse complement.
TTGTTGTTTTTTTTTTTTTTTTTTTTAATTCCAGTCTAATATTGATCAACAAAATGGCTTTACAAAGGACAATTTCTTACCTAGTAGGTAGATAAAACAAAGACAGTTGTCTGCAACACAGATCCAGAAACTTCTTTAATTTTTTTCTCTTTCTTGCATGCTTTGGAGCACAGGATTTGGTTTCTCCTCTTCTCTGTTGAACAATTCTGAAGTAACGTTTAGTCTACTTCTCAAATGGTGCAATTTCCTCTTTCATTTTTATTCATTTATTTATTTTATAATGAAGAGGGAGCTCTCAGTCAGAGTGAACAAGCAATTACCCAGCACCTTCCTCTGGGATCATTCTGAGAGTAAGGAGCAGAGGCACTCAGACATGATTCCAATCCACCTTTGCCACCATCCAGTGCAGAGTCGACGTGAGGAGCTGCTGACAGCACAGGGGTCTTGCAGGCACTCACACGAGTTAAGTGTGTTAATGGTTTCCTAATCAAAACAAAACCCACCAAGCTCCTATCGAGCACACCCGCTAGTCACTGACAGACCATAAATGTGTGTGAGAAGTTCATAGTCCATCCCCTGAAGTTTTTAAAAAAATAACATTTTCAAAAGTTCCCCAAATATCCTGAAATTTTTATAACAAGGCTTATGAACTGAATTGTTGTGAAAATGTCAAATTTTAAGCTATCTTGGACTAGTTTTCCACCAATATTGGGTGAAAGTAATGGGTTTAGATAACTCAATTGAAATTGAAATGAAAACAACAAAAGTGAGAGATTTTCCTATTTTTATTTTTTTGGGAATACTTAAATATTACATTACAAAAGCAAATTCAAAGATGTAAAATAATACAAATTTAGTTTTAGGAAGATGTGCAGGTTAACTCTGAACCAATAATTTTCTGAATTCTATCCTACTATTCTACCTTCACCGTAAAATACAAACCTTTCAGTAGTGGAAAATTATTCCTTTTCCTCTCCAGTAAAAGTGTCACTCAAAATATCATCCTTTTATTATTTTTTAAATAACAATTGATATCAACTAGGTAAAACATGATCCCAAAAGCTTTCCTAAAATATCACAGCATTTAATGTTACATTGCTGGGCAGGGCTGTGCACTTCATGGAGGTTACAAACTGCATTGAGAAAAGTGAATATTTATTCAACATACCAAGTCAAGTTCTTGATTATTTTGCCCTTTTGAGAAAACTGTACAAAGGAGATTGGAAATCCTGTAATCCAAGTCTGCCCCAATTTACAACTTCCTGTTAGTGGCTGAAGAAGATATAAGATAAGAGTATCAGTTCTACTTCACATACATTTAAATAGACTGGAGGAATACATTTGAAAGTTTAGAAAATCCTAATCAACATAAGACTCTTTATACAAGTACTTCTATCATGTGTTATTGGGTAAACAGATTTTTTTCCTCTTCCATCAATCTAAGTCTATTTATTTAGAAATTACTGGGTTATTAGAACTGCTATCTTGTCTCTTGCATTTAATTTTCAATCTGCATTACATTTAGATATCCCAGTGACAGAGAAAGAGGCGGATGGTTCCATTTCTGTAACTTCCAGTTCTGTAAAATGAATCTCAGTGTGAAAAATTAAGATTAATGGGCTTCATAATCATTTTGTTCTGCTGAAGCCAATTTGAATAAGAGGGAAAAAAGAGTTTATATATGAAAATATCTTTGATGTCTTTGGATAAAAATAAACATTTTACATGAATTTGAGCTCATGCACAAATTGCCATTTTATTTTCTCCCTTACCTGTGTGAAACCACATTAGCATATGCACAATGGATTTCAGGATGTTCTCTTTCAAACTGTTATCTGAAGGATTTTGTCTGAGAGAACATGAAGTGTGGAGTAGCTGACTGCCACTCTGGGTATGTGATTTTAGGTGTACTGATCTTTTAAAAGATAATTTACCTTCCTTCTTTAACTGAAGGGTTTCAGCTTGAGATAGATCTTACCCCCAACTGCCTACCTGGTTCCTCTCTCAGGCACCTCATGGGGGTGTTTTGTAGTTATTTAAGGGTATCCCGTGTCAGGAGTTCTGTGTTTGGATCAGTTTAAGAAGTTAAAGATGTTCAGCTGAGAGTTCCCTGCACTGGAGAAGGAACATCTGAGAGAGAGGGGTGGTGAGACCATGCCCCAGAAATAAACCATCCCCATCATCTGTCAGAGGCATGGAACTGCTGGCAAAGAGAATGGGCACAAATCTGGGCCTTTTCTTTCTTCTGAGATAAAATCCCACTTTATTGTATAACATAGAAGTGATATTTGATCAAATGCAATCCAAATTACAACTGCCTCAATATCGATTATATAACACAATGTATAATCCTTTCTGATTTTAAATGGCTAAAACCAGAACTAAATCAGTTAAGATAAAGAGAATTTCATTCCTCACTGGCTGAAAATTATTGCACTAGCATTTTGGGTTTTTTCTGCTTAACTGTGGAGCTTCTTTATGCCCAGTCTTATTTCACAGGAGAACAGGCACATTTTAAATTCTTCAGTACAGGAGAAAGCAGGTGATACACAATAAAGATTTCATACCTATTCAGCTTCTTGTAGCATCTCCAGACCAATGATCTTAAATCAACAGAGTGATTGCTTGAGAAAAGCCCTATGCCACAAGTCTAAGTCCAGCATTGATCCACTTTCTCACTGTTACAAAGTCAATATATTTCATCCACCACTTTTGGCTTTATTTTTAAATTTGTCACTGTATCTGTTGCCACACTGTTCTGGTACAGTGAGCACTACCCCAGGCACTCGACCAGGGAACACAGCACATTACAAATGGATGTAGTATGATAGTACATCAGCTAGGAAATACTGCAGCATCACCTCTTCCCTGAAATCTCACAAATTCCACTTTCCCCTCTAGCAAAATACTACTCAGCCCATAATGGGGAATAAGGAGAATTCAGATTTTTGTAACTGCTGGCTGAGCACCAGCCTATGAGAATAATAAACATTTTACTAATTCCAGCATCTGGCACTTGTGAAACTTCTGGGTTTAATTTCTGTTGTGTGATTTGACATCACCTTAGAAAAGCTGCTCTGATCAGGTGTTTCATTTCATAATAGAAGCAGAGTGAATGCACAGGGTTTTGGATGTAGCAGAGGTGCTCTGATGTCCTGACTTGGGCACGGCCTCTTGCCAACCTCAGCTTTGGCTGCATTACCTTTGCAATCATTTAGTACCAGTCCTTCATGTCAGCAGGGTGATAGCACAAAATGACTACTTCCAAATGCATAAATACTCATCAAGAGCAGCAGAAAGAACTGACCTAAGGCACTGTACTTTGCAGATAAGAAGTCACATTGGCTGGCTATATGTTCATTATATAATTTGGACACATAAACCATTTCTTTACATATCAGTTCCATCTCTGTACAGCAGAGGAAGTAACTTCTTTCTATTTTCTTTCTTCATTTAGCTTTTAATTCTTTTTTAAAGTCACCTCACTATGAATGTGCAGAGAGGCTTTTAGAAACTACTGTAATACAAATGACCAGCATTGATCAAACAATCCTAAAATAATTCCAGTAAAGGCTGGGCAGATGCGTGAGGAGGCCCTCCAGTCCATTTCCCCAGGAAGGAAAAGCTCAGATAACTCTTATGTGTTTCTTCTTTGGAAAAGTGCAAAGCTTTGCTCGTTAATCAGGAGTTACTCATTCACTGTGTCTGTGTAAGCCTCAGTGCAATAAACTGCATGCCAAAAAATTCATATTTACCTATAACACATATGCAGATACAGTAATAACATATATGTACCTCCTAATTACATGCAAACAATTAAAATTTAAAAAAAAAAAAAAAAAACTACTCCAAAATTTAATTGAAGGGTGTACAAGGCCTCGCAAAATCAAGCAGTTGAGCAATGGCCCTTTAAGAGCAGAGATAAATTATGGAAGTCTTGGCCTCACAAACCATGACTGTGATATCTGATGCAATCTGATCCAATGGATTATGAACTCCTTAGAACAAAAAAGAATCACATAAATTTAAAGAAATGCCAATAACAGTGAAAAATGATCAAAGCAAACTAAGGCACCATCTAGTATAAATCAGATGCAGAATTATATTCTCACAGAGATATTTATAAAATTTTCTGGGAGGCATCAGTGATCCAATGAAGAGGAGAATTAATCCCTAAAACGCTGGGAAATGTGGAGCTCAGGCTTTCATTTATCTTGCACTCATGGTGCTGCACAGGTATATCAGGGATCTGACAGCCCTGCGTGGTGTTGCTGCTGCACCATCTGTGCAGCAAATGCACACCTGAGCTCCAGGGAAATGCTGGAGGAGTGCAGCAGAATTTCTAACTCAGTGTTTCTTTTAGAATATTTTATGGAAACTCACTTCTGGCCCAACATTAAAATATTGCTAATTATTAAACGATAACAGCAAAGCAGTCTCTCTGTAAATAAGAGTGGCTTTCTGAATACATATGTGGAGAAGATAGCTGAGGAATGGGTAGAGGATAAGGGACACAATAGCTCTTAGACTAATATTGTAACTAGAAGCTAGGACAAGGCCAGCATGAGGACGAGGGAGAGAAACTGAGATCATGAGAAAAGAGGAGCTAAATGCTACAAAGCGATACAACTGTTGCAATATGCTGATATAGCATGAAGTAAGCTATTGTGTAGTCACTACCAATCAGGAGCTTGGCTTTTGCAATATGTATGAACTAATTATTTAGAATATAAATGTAAGCGAGAAAACAAATAAAATCGAGCCTGATTGATCAACATCGGTTGAGTCAGTCTCCCTCCATCCAACATACATATGATGTGAAACCCTTCCTTGGAGAGCATGATGAGGGCTTTGGCACTCACATAGTGAGACCCAAAATTAATCTGTCATGTTCTTATATAGATGGCGTATTGGCTTTATTTATTTGCACAGTACTCTCATCTTGGAGAGAAAATACACTTCAAAGTGGAAAAATAGCCTTGTAATACTCAGCAAGAGATTTTTTTTAATATCAGACACAGATGAGGAAGATATTCAGACTAACAGCAAAAACCAAAGCAATAAACACAGAAGCTGATAGAATGTCCTTCACAGAACATAATACTTAAGAAAAATATCAAAGCATTTAGTCTTTTGACAAACACACTCTCTGTTGTGTAAATCAAAAATAAAAAGCTAGTCTGACTGAAGCATTGGCCAATTAAGTATAATTTACTTAATTAGTATCAGGAGATTCCCTCAACATCTGTATTCTGTGTGTTTTTCTTTGAAATCTTCTGTATCTATATCCTTGTTAAATTCCTTACAAGTTTAAGGCTGAAGATTCTGTTTGCTGCTTCCATAGGAAGCAATTAAAATTCAGTTGTTCTCTCATTTTTCGATATAAATAAATTACTTACATGCTTATTTCATAAATAAAAGCCACCTGTTTCCAACCACCCCTCTACTACCACAAGGACAGATTTGTATCCCCTTCACATTATTACTGAATCATTATTATAGGAAATCAGATTTTGTTATCTTATGCACAGTGCTCTACCCCCTGTGAAGCTCAAGATGAAGAAAAGATGACAAACACGACTTTCTTTTGGTCCTCCCATGATCACATATACATGACTGGCAGCTAGAATTTCATGGGAAGAACAAATAAAAGTAACAGCAAGAATCCTGAAGAAGTGCTGAGGCTTTCCAGCTGCAATTCCTCTGGAGATGGCCACACCTGCCTGCCCAGCTATAACACCACAGAGACAGGAAAGAACAGATTGGAATTATACAGCTTGTTGATGGCAGGCCTTAGTTTCAGGAGGTAGTTCTAGTCAGATTGCAAAGCCGACATATATTGGTATTTTCATTGGAATAAAAATGGTTTTACCATGAAAATAAGCTGCCTAATATACACTCAACTGAAACAACAAATGGAAAAATTGTCAGAAAAATAATAATGGGGTCCCTTGATAGGTCTCAGTCAATATGTAGTCATTAAATAAAAAGCTGTAACACAATTATTCTTGTGCATGACTCCAAAATATGCTCTAAATTAATCGGGAACTCACAGGTTTTCCTTTCTTCTTTCCTGAGAACACTCCTTCAAATGATTTCCACTCTGAGGAGCTCCCCCTTTTTTTTTTTTTTCCATTACCATCAGAGTTACATTAACTCAATCTACCTCCTACCTACAAAAAGCTAATTACTGATCTCAGCCAGGCCCATAAACAGTGCTTTTACATTAACCAGGGGTCATTAAATACCACAGGAAAACACTTTCTTTTCCAGATGGTTGGAGGATTGTCTCTATGCAACATGTTCAGCATTTGTTCACCTGCAAAGAGGAATTCCAATTACCATACTTTAAGTTAAGAAAATGTATACAACTCCTTACATATGCATTTGTTGGCAGCTGTAGGAGCCATTACTGATCCTTGCACCACATTAACTCATTTACTCTAGGAGAGCTCTGTGCAACTCCATGGGTGGCACTGCTTTACATATTTACCTTCTATGTGTTCTCAGAAGGCTCTGGTATGATTTTATAAAAGTAAATATCTACTTACAGTACCAATTTTACCACTTTTAAAGGCATAGAGCTGAGAACCCAACACAAATCCCTTGAAAGCATGCTAATAATTAGCAAAAATACTTTGCACAGCAGGAGAAAGGCTTTCTTCCTTAAAATAAAAAGTAAAATAAATAAAATAAAAATCTTGTGATTGGAAACTCTATGGCATCTCTTATGCATTCAAAATCTATTGGCTTGGAGTCGTAAGGGAAGAGCATGTCACTGACATCTGGATTTTTTCTCTCCTGAAAGATATACAATGGAAATCAGTGTCATTATTAAATAAAATTGTGGGTTTTCCTCCTACAGTGTAATTGGTCAGGTACCTCAGTGCAAAATGTTATGCCTGATCTGAATGAATTGCTAAAGAGATGGGAAAAAACTGACCCTCATGCAGAGTAATCTGAGGTCTCTGAGTGAGAAGACAGGAAACCATTACCTAAATTTGTATGAGATTATAAATATACAAAACTATAAAGAGGACACAGTTCTTTTATTTTGCTCTGGAATATTCCTTCAAAGTGAGCCTTTTTCAAGCCAATCACTTAATTATTTTCCTGTATATACATCACCTGTTTGTCAGCGAGTGCCTTCAGGTTCTAAAGAAGAGATGGATTATCAGTAGTCTTGCTTTCACATGAAGCATAAGAGAGTGAGTGAGAAAAAAATGGGTGAATAATGTACTGCAAGTGGACAGAGAACTCAGAAATCCTCACTCCTCCTTGCCAGGGTGGGGGCTTGGACCAGGTCTTCCTGTCCAGCCTCTTTTCATCAGCAATGAGGAGATGCAGCATCTTCCCGGAGATAAACCTTGCTCTCCAGCAGATCAACCTCATTCTCCAGCACATAACCTCATTCTCCAGCTGATAAACTCCATTCTCCAGTGGATCATGTTGGGCAAGGTCTCACCAATTCTCAGAGCAGGCTCTAAGAGACACCTTTTGCTTTGGTTACATGGAGATCTGGTTTCCTGTCTTGGGGTTTTTATCTATTTTACTTCTCTCAAACTGTCAGAAAACTCTGTAAAGTATGTTATTAGTGTTTACAGTTATAACTGCTGTATGTAAGATAGCTGTGATTACCAAAATGGCTGGACAAAAATCTTCAGATAAAAGATTTTCTGGCAAAAACGCATATTGAGCCACTCCTGGATGCTTCAGAAATTCATTAGATTTTGCCAGATGGGGAGAGGGAGATGCTCTGAATTTTCTTTAAAAATATCATTTAAATAAGACACTTCAAAATTTTGGTGTTGCTGTATTTTTTCAAATGTAAATGTTACTTTTAATGTAAGTATTTCCTATATAATTTTTTAATTTGTAACTTTTAAAGTATCTTTAAGATGACCAAAATAACTTAAAAGAAAGAACCAAACAAAAAAAACAGCAACCAAAAAAATCCCAAACCCAGTAAATTCCAGTATTTTAAATCAAACCAAATGTTCTGTTGAACCTAAAGCATCTTTCCAAATTATTTGGTGTGAGTCAAGCCAAGAAATCTGTTATTGACCTCCTTGTAATCAGGATTTTTTTCCAATCATAATCACAACATAATCATTCATATATTTTATTTTTTTAAATCAGAAAACACACTAAGAAAAATTAGATTAGCTCATGATTAATCTGCAAGGTTTACAAAGGGAAAAATATCCAGATTTGAGAATGCCTATGAATTCTTCAAGCAAGATTGATACCAAAAGTATTCACTATATAATTCACAAATTATTCTTGGGCTGTTTCCCATTTTATGAATGGTCTATTCTTCTGGTTTTATTAATATTGTTGACTAGCTACAACAGGTGACATTTTTATCCCCTTAGGCTGTCCATTATCCAAATGAAGGGCCATCTGGAAAGGGATTCTGTTCCCTGAAAAATGTGACAGAGCTGATGGCTTTTTAACTGCAAGTCATCTATGATTGCTAGTAAACACCAAAAATTAGCATTGATCCCCCTCAAATGAAAAAAACAACAACAATAAAGTACTTCAGACAGGCTTATGGAAACACCTTCTCGGCAGATGTGCATGCTAATTAATAATTGTACATGGCAACCCTTCCTCATTTCTGTAAATTAATGCCAGTTGAATCCTCTAAAACAAATAAACACGACTGCAGATGGGGCAGCTACTTGGATATGCCCAGCAGAGCATATGTGGAGCAGGAAATGGGGTGGGACTGAGATCTCTGCCATGCTGCAAACAGGCAGTAGACAAGAGCCATTACCAGAACCTGCCACACTCAGAAAATCAGGGACTTTGTGCCTCTGCCCCCCAGGCCACGTTCTGGGAGGGTTTCCAAAGAGGAGGGGGATGCTGCTCTGCCTCTGGAGTTGAAGGCTGTGGGAGGGACCCAGGCAGCAGTCACACATTCAGAGGCAGAACAAGACTGGCACCATTTGGGTGTGACAACCCCCAAAATTTTGTTTTACACCAACAGTACAAGAGGAATACAAACAGAAAATTAAAACATACTCAACTCATCTGTTTTCCACCAATATCGTGTTTTCCTTCTGGGGTGATGAATTCACACCTGCAGTGAATGTGCTCACCAAATGAACTGGAAACTACTTTGGGTTTTGATGGAATTGAACCAGGCACTCTAACAGTACCAGCAAGAACTCAACAGAGTCTGGCACATCCTGACAAAGCTGGAACCCACTAGGAACAGAATAACTGAGGATCACAAGCATCAGAAAATAGTATCATAATTTCAAATAATCTTTGCACTGAAATATCATTATAAACATGTTTGTTTTATGACAAAACTGCACCACAATTATTAAAAAAGATCTGGTTCCATACAAATTGGACACAAACTTGTTATCTTTTGAGTCATTGATTGAAAATGTGGATTTGGGGACTTTGTTTCCATCATCTGAAATCAGAACAGCAACACTCAGGTACCTTTACGTTGACACAGAAAATACACATTAAAAATTCTTCAGCATACTTTTGTCATCTTAAAAGACATGAAGAGTATAATTATCTTGCCTAAGAAAAATCAAATCCATCACAACCTATAATGACAACAGGACTAACAACCCTTGATTTACTTCTGCCTACTACCTCAGACTGGAAACCATCTATTACACCCTCTCTGCAGCTGGTGCCACCCTGGTGAATGCTTGAGGAGCAAGTTTGGGTAAAGTAAGATTCCCCACTCCTGATCTAGCAGGTGTGTGACTACAAGGCCTACACCATGTTCATATATCAAACTGATTGCAAGGCAAAACTTAAAAGGAAGAAAAAGATCTGCAGCAATAATATTGAAGCTTTCCAGTGTACCAACAAATAAAAGCAATAGACTTTGTCACAGCACAAAACATGAAAGAATTTTAGTTTTAAAGTACTGCTCTGCACAACACAGCAAACTGAACAATCAAATTATTGTCTGCTTGTCTAACACGAAGGCAGCATTATCCACAAACATCCTGCAGCTAGGAGATAAGATGCTGGAGAAGTTCTATAAAATCGTTTATAATGAAACTAACAATGATTTGGTAATTTGGACATTTCATATTTAATGAAAAACTATTTAAATCAGAAATCATCAGACAAGCAATGACAAGGCTTATTTATACTCTGCTTGTGTCCCCAGCCAATGACTGAATTCTCTCCGTTTTTAAACAGCAACCTTTTAACATGAAGGGAGAAAGTTGGATGCTTGGTGTTACTTTTAAATTAAACCACACAACTGGCATGAATAAAAGGAAGCCACCCAAACCATTCCGTAATAACAGGGATAGCAACTGGCTAGCAGAACACTTGACTTGTTTTTTCCCAGTAGATTTGAAGTGCACTGCAATGTAATGTATTGAAAATTATTTCTAGCCCTCCCTGATATGACAAATCACAGCCTGTATGAGCAATCAAAGATCCATTTGAGCTGTGATTCATATGTGCATGTGCTCAGAGCTGGTTCTGCTCTGTGCTCTATAATCAGGGCTGCAAACATTTTTCATTAAAGCTGTGAAAAGAAGGAAGAGATGGAATCAAATGTAAAAAGAATGAATTTGGTATAGAAGGCCAGTGTGCTTTTTAAGGCAAATTTTTACCTGCTGTGTGTGTGTGCACACATATATTCATACTCGATTTCTGAGCAGACAATATTTCATAAAGTAATCATGGAAGAAGTCCTCTATTGCCCTTTCCAGAAAAGGTTTCTAAATCTTCAAATCAAAATGTGCAAACAGAATCTTATGTTCAATATTGAAAATATCCTGATAATCAGGATTTTTTTTCTCCAAAACTTCATCTCTTGCAGAACAGTACGTACCAAATAAGTAACTTTTCATTAACATGGAATGGTTAGTAATGCCACTCTACATATGACTGACTGAAATATTTTACTTGAATTCCAATTAAAAATCTAATTTGTTTCTTTAATCTTATCTGCATAAACCAATCAAGACACTATTTTGTATAGCAATTATGGCTGACAGAGAAACAAACGGTTAATGTTTACTATTTTGCTTGTTGCTTCCCATTTCTCAGAGGCAAACCTGAAAGGAAATAGCATATAAAGGTTTTATAAATGAAGAGCAGAGAGAGAAAATAGTTAATAACTTGGATAATAATTTAGCAATGACTTAGAAATAATTTAGGACTATATTTTGAGAATATTCCCACATATTCCATGAGAAAGCAAATTTGATAGCAATGTTCATTTATGAAAATATCCTTTTTTAATGAAAAAGAAAGTTAAGTTCATTAAGTCTTCTACTATAGGGCAGGAAGGTACCTCAAGGCCTCAGTGGTCATAAAATCCATCTCCCTCAACAGGGCAGGATAAGCTACACTAAAATGATTTCTGACAGCTGTTTCCTTAATCTGTTCTTGAAAATCTCCAGTGTGTGCAAAAGCTGCAGCATCCCGGGGTGACAGATCCAAGTGCTCAACTATTGTTGCTGTGAGAAAAGTGGTTTTGGTTGCTTCTCTTTCCTGATGGCCAATCTAAAGCTCTCTCACAGAAAAGGAGTCACATTAACTTTCTGTCCTATCCCCTATCCTGATCTGCAATGGACATAGAGAACAATTTATTACCTCCCTACTCGTGATAACCTTTATTCCTCTTAAAGACTGGGATCTTCTCTCATGTCAGTTGTATTTTCCCATCTAAACAAGCCCAGCTCTATTAATCTTTTCTAGGAGATCATATTTTCTCTGATCATATCTGCTTCCATCCTCTGAGCTGGCTCTGATTACTCTGCCCCTTTCCTCATATGCCTAAAGTGTCTAAAATCAGACACAGTGCTACAGCCCCTTTGCCTGCCTTGCAAATCTGCAATAAACAGGCAGCAGTAGCTTCAAAACCCCTCAGTCCTTACAAAGCAGAGGCATAATTTAACCCCTAGTGCACATGTGTACAAATGATACAATTTTCAAACTAGTATTTCAAGCATTGAGGCACATTAGGAGAACTGCAGCTTGAATGTGTAATAAAAACCAGGGTAAAAGGAGCAAGACCTGAACTGGTCACGACCTGCCCCTGGCAATGAACACAGCAATGACCAAAGGGAGAAAGAGCTGAACACCAAACCTCTGACACACTGCTGGGTGAGGGCCAGCCTTGACAGAGCTGGTGATGTAACTGCCCCTTCACTCTGAGGTACTGAACCCTCCAAGTGATCAGCCCTCAGAATTACCAAGTTTTAGTATTAAAAAAAAGTTATCTGAGCATCTCCATAAAATGTTGAACTGCTTCATGCTGCTCTGAGGGAAACAAACATTGCTAGAGGTACATCACTGTTTTTTGTCATGTTTCTGATTAAAACCCAGAAGAAAGAGAACTTGTACAAGCACTTGGATATGCAGAAGGAAAAAAAATCTAATTGTATTAAAGAATCTATATAAAAGAAAAATGAAATTATTCTTGTTATTGCTTGTACACAGCTCTTCCAGTCTTCATTACCTTAAAATCAAATTTAATGCACAAGTTCTCATCTCTCTCTCTTGCCATGAAGTTTGCTATTAGTGATTTCCCAGGAGTAGTGTAGTAAACTCTACACCAATCAATTGTTGTTTTATGTATTTTAGGACTCCAGTTACACAAGTGCATGCCTATGTTAATTTTGTGTCTGGAAACACAACATTAACAAAGGCAAAAAGGCCTCTTTAATCATCTCAGTAAAGTTTTCAGCTTAATTTAATTCAGATATCAGGGAAAGTATGTTTGTTCTTGGGAGAACTTTCCAAAATTGCACGGGTATTAAGGTAACACACAGTTAAGACATAGTTATTAAGATATTATGATCCTAAAATACCTTTTAATCTGTTCAATAGCACTAAATTTAATGTAATTAGATGTGCTGGGCAAATTTCTCTCTTATTATCCTTTTCAGTCACAGTTTTTGGCAGATATGGGAAAACCTTTTGTGTAGAGTAAAAAACCCCACAACATCAAAATTTTAACTTCAAAAATGTAAGGAATTAATGGGAAATGAATGCAAACCAGAAAGACAAGTAATCCTGTGAATTACCAGTGTAGATACTGTTCATTCAGAAATGTGATGGACACTTCACTCTGTTGTTCTTCCATCTAAATACCTCAAACCATACTAAATAGCTGAGAACTATTTAGACATTTTTAACAGATCAGGAGGTCAAACCATTTATAGATATGAACAGGAAGAAATCTACAGGGAATTGTACAATGAGACTACATTCATTGATTATATTGCATTTTTCCAATAAACATGCCTCCTAGAGGATGCCCAGATGATTTCCGCTAGAAAAGGGAATGACTCAAGAGAGGGAGAGTAGGAACACGTGCTGGCTTCCAGTCCACCTGACAGGATAGAGAGAATTACTATCTGATCCTGGATAATAATAAAATTATCTTCAACATCGTGCAAATTCCAGGCAAAACTGCAACTCCCCTAAACACATCGCTCCATTTTGCTTTGGTACCTGCCTGCATGCCAGAAACTTTAGTGGTGGTTTCAGCTATTTAAGAAAGCTGATATTTTAATCTTTTTTAATCCATAGCATCCTGCATTTTTGTGCTGCAGACATAAAAAGTGTTCTTTTCCCCAGAATGAGTTCCAAGATGTCTGAACAAAGGGCCCAGAGCCTCATCACTGTGTCTTCCATCATGTCCTCAGTGACTGCTCTCACAGTTTCAGCTGTTACCTGAGCTGCTGCCACCAGGTGAAAAGATGGATGAACAGATCCATGGATGTCCCACTCCACAGATCACTCAGGGAGTTTTCCTGCAGCATGGTGCAGTTTGGACTCCCTGTACCCAGTGCCATTCCCCCCTGCCCTGAAAAGCCAGACATTCTACTGCCTCAAGAAGCCATGTCAGAATAATAACCAGTGTTGGCATACACCCCACAGTGTCACCCAGTGTTCCTGTATAAGAAAAAAGGGTTTCAATTTACCTCTAGACATTTTAGGAAATTTACCTAGTACTTTCCATACCCTTCTGACAGTGATTGGCTCAGTGGCAAAAGAAGAGCCTGTTGGACCTTGTCACCATTCCCAAATCCTGCACCTCTCCCTGTTGGCAGCAAGACAAATTGTCCCTCTTAAAATATTCTGTTTTTAGGAAGGAACTAGAGGGCTTTTTGGGATGTTTCTAGCAGGGTGTCAGAGATTTTCTTGGACACTCGTGTGTGGCTTTTCTTTCGTTTTCTGTAACATTTGTTATTTTTCATTTATTAAACCTTTTATTTACAAAACACCTCTGAAGAGCAGTCTCGCTGAGAACATTTTAAACCAATCTGCAAGGGCTGGACCCTCAGAGATTGATACATTTACATCTGTCTCATAACACTCTGGCCAGGTTTTAAACTGTATCACACCAGGTCACATTAGCATGGCTGGGGGAGTTAAAACTTACAGAAGCAGTTTACAAAACTCCTAATGAACTGTTTGCTGTGGCATGAAAGAAAGGAGCCCGCCAGCAGCACACACTGGGCGTGGAGCTGACAGTCACTGCACGGAGGAATGAGGCTGTTTGTATAGCTCTCACAAGCACACATCAGACCTGGACAATAATCAAAAGTCAGCCATCCAAACCCAAACTGAAATGACAGATAGATGGGATATCTATCTGAGAGGACACATGCATTGTATTCAGGCAAGTCTGCCTAACGTCTATTCTGACGTGACAAAATAGAAAGCTGCAGTCCTGCTCCAGAGGGGTTTAGTGAACAGAACCCTGAACATTTGCTTGCAAATTTGAACCTGACCAACTATACCCTCTGAGGGAAAATATCATCTTCCCTTTTCCCTTTTATTGGCTTATTTATCCTCTCTCCTCAGCACCATAATAATGATACATCCCTTCAGAGGGACTGAATTACTTATTCTGTAACCCATGTGTTTTGCAGAAGTCGAGTGCAAATGTTATGTTCAGGTTTTCTGGTCATTAAAATCAGAGGAAATTGCAATAAAAAGGCCATGATGCTTTTGGACATGAGATTATGACTGAAAGACCACAGGTTTTCTTATAAAGAGCAACTATAAGAAGCTAGTTTTTTATTTTGTAACCTGTACCCAAGGCTGATGATTTGAAAAAGCATCATGTTCTACAGCTGCAAGAGTCGTGGTCCAAAGCTCAGTTCCACCACAGGTGGATTGACTCTTTTGTGTGGCAAGTGAAACTGATCTCCAGAGACCTACAGGATAACAAACCAGCTCTTTTAATTATATCATCAGCTACTATAACATTTTCAAAACCAAAGAATTGCCAAAACACTGGAGATTTCATAGTGTCTCTAGATGTATCTTGAGAACAATCAGTTAAAAATTTTTTAATTGCTATTGACACATGATTCAAAACCACAATGAGCTTATGACATGGGAAATATTATTGATATTAGAGATTCAAGGATATTCAAGGAATTCTGAATTTGACAGTACCACTGAAGTTTTCCTTTATAGCCAAGAAGTAGAGGAAAGGATAGAGAAATGCATGAGATTACAAATGACTGCATTACTGATTACAAATGACAGCTCTGTTATCAAACTTAGTGAAAAGCTTGTGTTAAATTATTTCAATAATCCTACCTTAATGCCCTCCATAACAGACAATTAACCACTACTTATTCTAGTGAAATTCATGCCCAATACTTTAAAGACACACAAACAGATGTATCAAAGAGATTTTGATGCCTAAATGCCTCTGGTGATGAGTGCCATGAGCACCTAATACATGCTCACAGAAATTTACCTCAGTCAAGCAAACCTACTAGATTCTTAACCTCTAATATATGACACTCCATTTTAATTTTAAATTAGAAATTCCTATTCCTTTTTTTTTCTTAAGAAGGTAAAGAATGAAGATGAAAAGAAAATGAAGATAGGGCAGTTTATAGATATACTGAAAAGTCAGTTTGCACTTTCAGAAAATGCATGCTGATGAAAAATTAATCACACTGTGTTTCTCATTATCCCTGTGATACAGAAACCCTGTCTTGATAATGTACTGTATAAACCACGGTCAACAGAGAAATTTTGAAGTCTGCTTTTTTCTTTGCTCCATATTATTTTGGGTGATATACACCTGTCCTGGGTTGTAGAGTAGGATGTACACAAAGTATTTATTCTATCACCACCTTCATGAACTGTTAAACCAGGTGGGACAGTGTCTTCCCAGGCCCCCTGCCTTTGGGCTCTTCTGTTCATGGCCCATCAATGCCTTGCCCAGGACTCACAGGGAACTCCCTCCAGGAGTTATCTCTGTTTAATGGGCCATCAAGGACCCACTGCACAACTCATCATCCCATTGGGAGGTGCTCTGCCCAGGGGGAGGAGCCAAGCATTCCCACCTGGATAGAATCTGGGATTTGGGACAGGACAAGCAGCCCTGACCCACTGGATTCCCAGAGGAGCAGAGCTACCAGACCTTTCTACAGGATCACTGCTTCAGGAAGAGCACCTCACCTGGACTGCTTCCACCATCCTGCTCAGGTTGTATTCTGACTCTGTCAGGGGTCTTTTGTGTTATTGCATTTATTTTATTTTCTTTTTACCTTTCTTCTTCTTAAATTGTATTTCTGACTTGGAGCCTCTCACTTGTTTTGCTTTCAAACCACGACAACACCTCAGTTTAAACACTCATCTCCTTATGTCTCCTGCATCATTCTGGCAGGATCTTGAGCAAAGCCTTTTACCTGACAGCGTCAACAGAAGCAGCAGTGGGCTGGGAGTTTGGGCCTTGGCATGAAGGATGTTTTCAGTTGCTGCAGGACCAAGTGCTAACAGCAGCCTGACACAGCCCAAAAGACTGAACATGTCACTAGCCTCAAAACCATTAATTCATCCTCCCTTTGGGATTTTTCTAAATTGCTGTACAATAATGCTGGACTATCCAAAAAGATGTTTTAAAAAGCATGCATTGGAGTTTAAAACAAATAAATAGTGGTGTGTAAGCCATGGAACATTTATTTCAGATGTGGTTTCAGTTTATTATTCTAGTTTGGTTATTTTTTTGGTTGATTGGATTACAGGGAGGTAAAATTGCTTTGCTGCCCTTACAAAGATATGTCAGCACTTGAACAAAGTCTTCCCTGTACTTTGAATTCTTTTGCAAGTGCCATCAAGTCCAGGTTTGTGCTCATTCAGAAATTATGAAACAGTTCAAGTGCTTGGAACCAATCTGAGGAATGAGGGCAGTCAGAGGAGATGCAAGAGGCTCTGGCTTGCTCTGGGCAGCTGGAAGGTGGAAGGAGTTCCGTGCCAGGTGCTGCACTCAGGGCCAGGCAGAGCAGACATTTGTATGTACAGGAGTCTGACAGATTTTGTCTGGGTGAACTACATTTTCTAAAATCAAAGCAACTGAGAGAAGCAGAAAGAAGAATATGCAATAAAAGATGTGTGAAGAAAATGTTTGGGGTTTTTTTTGCATTAAGATATTATTGCATACATTATTGAGCTTCCTTGATTCAACTATGTGTGGTCTACAGAATTTAATTAGGTGATGTAGCAGATTTACTTGTTTATTCACACCTCCAGCCATACTAAAAAACCCTTTCCCCTGGAACACCTAAGAGTATTGCCTAAGCAGCCAGTTGGGACTTTCCTATGAACTGATGTTCCTGAAAGCCTGAGGTTCTAATGTCCTACTTCTCAACTGTGCAGAATCCATGGATGAGACCATGAGTGCTCAGAATTATTTTAATGCAGGTGCCAGCTAAGTTTAATGTGAGATCTTTCTCTCTGCAGTGTTTCTTGCAAGCCATCTGAGATGATTTAATCTGCAGTGCATGTTTTAGGTGCATTCTCACTGCCCTGCTCCTGTTCCCTGCTGACTGACAGATGAGTGAATGAATGAATGAATGAATGAATGAATGAATTATCAATGAGTTTTCCAGAGCAGCAGAAGAGGAGAGATCTTAGAACTCCTGGTACTCCAAATGAGTTTAGATTATGGTGCTCAGGAAGCAGTCAGAGATGGGAGTGAATTTTTCTAAGAGTCTCACAAACAAATTAAAACCCCCAGAATTTCAATTCATCTTCTGATACTGAGGCAAGAGTAAAATATCAGCACAGGAAATCTGATTCTCAGGAACATGTTGCTACATCAGCACAAAGTTTGCAAACAGTACATCAGCCTAGTCCACTTGTCCCTTCATCCCCATCTCAGTTTGCCACCTGTTGTCTTGTGTGGGGATTATCCCTCTCCACCAACATCCTAAGCCAATTATGCTATTGTGTAAATGAGAGGAAAATGCTTTCCTGACTCCTTTTGTGGTCAGTGAAGGCTCCAAACCAGTCAATTATATTGCTGTTATTTTAGTAAGAACTGCAAGTATCCTGAAATGATCCAGGCTTTTTAAAATTTCACTCTCAACTTATCCCCATGGCATGAATCCAACTGGCTTTAAATAAAATGTTCAGAGAAATTTTTCCTCTAAGACTCTTTGTAATTTTCCCGCTATTATTTCTAAGGATAACTTGTCCTTGTACTCTAAAAAAGGCAGGCTCATCACCAGGGACTCTAATATTAACAGTGAATTTGAAGCAAAGTATTACCCAAGAGAAACATCCTGTTCCCAGATCTGCCATCTGTTTTGTTTCTACACCATGCTCAAAGAGAAAGAATCTATTAAGCAGAGCCTATATTTAATATTTCTTAGGATATGAGATATAAAACTCAACTAAAATGTGTCTTCAAAAGCTGCAGCACAAGACTGGAGTTTGAAGCCTAAAGCAAACAAAGTGTTAACGAACACACTTCATAGAAATGGTAATGAAGTGATAGGACAGAAGAAGAGGAAATGCTGTAGTTCCCACTTCAGCATTCTACGTCACACACTCAGTCTGAGTGACTGAAGGGCATGAGAGAAAGGGGAAAACCTCACACCCTACTGAGCCAGGAAAAAAATCGGCTGCCTATAGCAGATTCTGTGAGCTGGTCTCATATTTAACCCTCAGACAGTTTAACAGCCGTGGCTAATGGTCAGAGCAGGGGAGCTGTAACTCAGTGCTCAGCCAGCCAAAGGGGAGGCTGCACAAGGCAATTAGCCAACCCTGCAATTCACCTGGGGTTTTATAGCCACAAATAGGATTGGTGTGGTTCACTAGGATCTTAACGCTGCAATTTGTTCTTTAACTTTTGTAACTGTTTTCCATTATGTAAATTTGTGTTGTAAGTAGCTGCGTTTGATCATTAGAGTTTGTCCACTGCTAAGCCTGAGCTCGTTGCATCATCAGGAGGAATCCAAAGCTCCCGGAAAGAGACAGATCAGGTCACTGTCCAGCACCAGATACAGAACTCCTCAGTACCCAGACAGGTTCACCTGGGTGGGAATGAACTCATCACTTTCTGTGAACATACAACAAAAATTTCTCTAACATAAGTTTATCTGAAAAAAGAGAACTAGCAACAGATATTTAGTATTTCTTAGTGACATGCTTAGTGCTCTCAAATTGCTAATAATTTTGAGGAAGATTTTGAACAAAACCAGCTCTAGACTGAGCATGTTGCTGAAGTCCTGTGTGGGAGATTTTCCTTAGGGAAGACTAGGATCTTTGGGAGTGAGTTCTGAGCAAGGTGAGAGCATTCATTTTTTGATAATAAGCAAATAATTTACTCAGTTTGGAAAGGAGTCTACAAACCAGTTCAGCCTGTTCCTACACTTCTGCTGAGCATTCCTGAGAGAACAGAACAACACAATTACATCTGCCTGTGAAAGAGGAAAAACCAGAGTGCAGAGGTTACAGGGGACAATGGGGGCAAAGATACCTCTGAGACAGTTATTGTTTCAAGTAGCAAAGTCAGCAAGAGCTTGATTTCTGTTTCCAGGAGGGCCTGAATTTTGGCTGTTTGGCTTAAGCAAGCGTAAGAGGAGCAATCAGTAAGGGCTTGTACCTGAAATTTCTGCAGAATCAACAACCTCACAGGCTGAGCTCTAAGCAGCATTTGTGTTGCAGCAAATCTCCCATGGCAAATCACTTCGATAGCACCAGCATTTTCCTTCTCATTGATTCAGCTGCCTTGTGTTTCAGCACCTCTTGCTGCTACCAGGGCTAGAAATTAAAATTAAGGAGAGGAACATCTTTTTTCTCGGCTTTATTTCAGGGCAAAGAAAGTGGGTAACCCCAGAAGGGAAAATGCTGTGATTTGTCCTTTTGGAGAGAGATTCCCCTGTGGCAATTCCATGTGTAATTTTTCACACTGTCAATAAGAGGTGGGACAGATTGACTTTCACAGTTTCTTTGAGGTGGGATAGGATGTTCTTACCAACTCGAACTTGAGTTCACTCATTTGCAGAGCTGAAGAATTTGCCATCTAGGTGGGTTAAAAAGGATAAGAGGAATCAAGAGAATAATCTTTGCCATGACAGCACTGTGCCTGGGAAGCTCATGCAGGATTTTGTCCCCAGTTCACCCTTCTCCTTCCTTGACACCAAGACAAAAAGCAGGAATATGAAATTCAAACATTTTTCTTCTCTCAGATACATAATCTAAATAATTAAGGCACCTAAAGCACTTGATTCCCCTGTAAAGCTGATCCTGTGATGGTTTCGATAGAGAACTCATGCATCACGATTACTGGAGGAGGTGCACGTGTGCATTATTCATGGCCATAAAGTGCACACACCATCTTACTCTCAAATGACCCTCATTATTTGGGACATTCCTCATTTTGGATTCACATTTATCTCTATCCCATACTGAGGTTACCATCTAGTAATTTTTTCTTTACTGACTCAGCCCGTTACTTTTATATAAAAGTCATTTAAAGCCAAGCACTAACCAATCCTTTCAAATAGCCTCAATAAATAAAAATAGATATACTCTGTGATTACCAAGGAAAGGAAATGGGCAGGTATTTCAAGATCCTACGGGGTGTTAGAATGAAGCCAAGGTTAATACAATCAGTATTTGCTTCTCTAATAAATCTTCACATTAATTTTTGATGCTCATAACAAACAAAGCAAAAATGACATCCAATAACAAGATATATGGAAATATAGATAAATCTACTTATGCAAACTTTAACCTACACAAAGGTGATGAAATCATTAATTAACCAAGAAAATTATAAAGAACAAATGAAATAAAACTAAACAGATGCAGCTATTTGAGAGAGCAGAGGAGAAGAGATGATACAATATTTATAACTGAAATCCACTGTCAGCAGCAACATACAGGGAATTACACACAAGGGAGGATCACACTAGAGATTTCTTTGTATTGCTCCAGAGAAAATTCTCAGCTTCTCAGTTTATTTTGTCTTTTCTACTTATTTTTTCTCTCACAGCAGCAGAACTGGGCCAACACTATCAGTTATTATTCACTTGACCGGAGGAGTCTATTTGCTCACACAGCATTTCTGCCCCTTTTTGTTCATTTTCAGTAACTTCCTGGTTATCTTCTAGAAAGGACCAGCAAACCAGGATCATGGAA
Organism: Sterrhoptilus dennistouni; assembly: GCA_013397095.1. Classification (NCBI taxonomy): domain Eukaryota; kingdom Metazoa; phylum Chordata; class Aves; order Passeriformes; family Zosteropidae; genus Sterrhoptilus; species Sterrhoptilus dennistouni. Next base: position 932,118 of record VWZU01019186.1, on the reverse strand, counting down.
GAAACAGAACACTGCTAGTAAAGATGTACAGCTCAGAAAGCCTTTCTCTCCTTTCCAGGAGCTCCTGCTCCTGAGAGAACCCACACACTGTGCTGTGTTCAGCACTAGGAACACAGACGTGCATTTTTGAATCTTTCAAGTTTTAACATATTTGTATCTTGTTTAAAGTGAGACAGAAAGTTAATTGAATGGCTGAGTCCCACAACATATTTTATAACAGTTAAGAAGGATTTAATTATCCTTTAATTATTTAATCAGGGGGCTGTGGTTGGAAGTGTTAGAGTTTTTGTGGTACAGAGGCACAGTGTCAGCTTTCAGGATTTTGCTCTTTCACTGCAGCTAAAGAATTGCTTTCTTATTAAAAAAATCAGTGTGAGCATTTTCTTTTCTTATAAATGTTCCTACAATGTATCAAAGTGGAAATATTTTAATCACAGCTTTAAAAGTATATTAAAGCCTTGTCTTGCTATGCTTTTATTCCATCCCTTCTTCAGCTTCTCCAAGAGAAGATATTTCCTCCTCAGGAGTGAGAGTCCTCTGGTACCTTCTGTGATGATCAGTCCTACCTGCCAGAACTCTGGAAATGTGAGGGAGGTACTGGACTTCAACCTCAACAATAACTGTTTTATTTCCCCAAAGGAACAACCATTTGCCAGATAAAAACCTGAAAATGGAGAAAAAAGAGGATCATTAACACTAGCAACAACTAATACTGGGAACTGAAGCATTATTTGAATCAACAAATTTGAGGTTTTGCTCTTCCTGAACTCAAGAAATTTTCATGAAAGTTGAGTATTAAAGGTCAGTTTTCAACGATTTTTAATTAATATTTCTTTAGAAATGTTTCTTTTCAGGAGCTCTGCAAATTATGGCTGGGTTCTTGTATATCCATCACTGCCTCCTGCAGCATAATTCATTTTTTGTCTCTGCAAAATTATGAATGAGTGTTGTGGTCACCTTGGTCTTGCCTTTGTCCTTCCCATACTCCCCTGTGAGAATTTTCAATATCCTTCAGCACTTGAAGTTCAAACTCATCTTCTTGTTATAAGGAACATTATTAAGAGCTTTGACTGGGATTTCTGCTTCAGATTTCTCAGTTCGATTAATAGAAAATAATCACTCTCACACTCTCCCTCTCTGGTGATTTGGTTAATTAAATGGTAGAAGCAGCACAAATAATTTCTACACCAGCGTACTTATTGTTTTTAAAATTATGTGAAAATTAGTCCCTTACTAGATGATTAGGGTTTTAGATCTGATAATGAACAACAATAGTCCGCCACTGCCATCTTTTAATTTACTTTTAATCACCAGCTAAGTAACAAAGAAATGTCTTTTAAAATAATTAAGACTACATATCAGGTCTCTGTAGGACATCAACAATAAAGGGGTTAACGATGCATCCAGTCATCATGGAAACAATCAAAAAATGTCTTGCTGTAAACAATGCAGAGCAACTCTCACTCTCTAAATGCATCTGTGCCAGAAAATTCCCACAGCTCTACATTTTTCATCCTATAGAGATCACACACACACACATGAACAGAGAGACAAAAAATAATGATGCAAATCACCTGTGTTACAGGGTAAAGATGGAAATTAAGACATCTGTGAAAGGCAGCCACTGTACTCTGACTGGACAGAACCCTCTCAGCACCAGAGTATGACCTCAGCTGTGACAACACAGCTCAACGAAAGATGCAAAACAAAAAAACAGCACTTGGAGGCACAGAATGCTTTTTTTTTTTTTTCCTCCCATAATCTTCCTGCACTAGTCTTCTTTAGATATTTAAAACTGCAAATTTGAAGAACTGAAAAATAAGTTCCCAAAGCTCTATTCCAAGAATATTTTCTAAAGTGTGTGTGACTCATAGGAATAAACCTGGAGGTGAGAAATGGTAATAATTTTACTTTGAGTCTATTAACTTTTTAGCTATAGTATTGTGGATGCATATAATATTTATGTCTGTTGCTATAAAATTAACCCACCATAACTCTAGGATGGGATCCTCATTGAGGAGAAGCAGCTACTGCACTTAATATTACCAAATCTCTATTTACAGCAATATTTCACTGAACAGGAAATGCAGCAAAAAGTTTACTTTAATTCTTGATAGGAAAAAAAAAAAAAAAAGGAATTGTCCTAAAATTTTGCTATTATGAAGCATCCCAGACATGTATTGGCACTCCAGAGAGCTGCTACAATCCAGTGCAGTGCTGCCTTTGAAAAGGGACTTGTCAAGCAGCACAGTTTGGCCCAGGGGGGTGCAGTCTGCAGAGCACTCTTAGGAGACTGCCACAGGGCCATCTGTGCTCTGGCTGAAAAGGCTTTAGTTAATGTGGAAA
>VWZU01019186.1:898623-920177 GCA_013397095.1 Sterrhoptilus dennistouni | reverse complement strand
CTTCCTTCCTTCCTTCCTATTTTTAAAATCCATTTACACTTTGCCTCCCATACACATTTTCCTGTGTACCCTCACATTCACATCAGAGTCAGGATAAACTTACTAGCCAAATCTTGATATTGCTCTTTCCTGTTAATAACAATAAAGGCAAATAATTCCCTCCTGTCTTATTCCTTCCCTTATTTGTATTGTGTATTTCACATCCATTTAGGTATCAAACAATGAGATAGTAGGTGCTGCAGGGAGACTTTAAGACTTAAACCCTTCAGTCATGACCTGCCCACTGGAAGAGCTGCTGACAATTTACAGTGGTGACTCTGCTGTGCAATGCTTGTTCTGGGATCTGTGGTTTAAACATCAGTGGGAGAAAAGGGAAGATGAAACTTTCACAGATTTTGAAACACTTCCAGCTTTCTGTTCCTGCCATTCAGTACTGAGGGGTGTGGGGGGTTGGTTCTTGCTCTCCTGTAGTGCACAGAGACCCACCCAGTGACTGATTTACTCCCAGCTAGGCTTGGGCAGGGTATTAACACCATGCCTCACAATCTAGATTTATAAACCTGTCAGGGAGAAGCACGATTCTGTTTGTATTCAAATAAAGAATCTCTGACACCTTCTCCTCCTTCTTTGGATTCTCACCTTAACCCCACTAATTAGGGTGTGATCCCAAGGCCAGTATGGGAGATTTGATATGTGCCCCTTTGCTGACCACAGCAGTTTGCTGCAGACATGACCCAGGTCTCCCCTAGCAGCAGATGACTCTTTCTTACATTTTCTTTCCACCTTGTAGTAGGACAAAGTGACACCCCCAACCCCCATTTATTACAAACATGAAGTAAATCATGAACATGGAAAGAAATGAGTATCATCTGATCCCTACATGACACTGGAACCTAACCCTCCTTTCAGCTTGTCTTTACAGGAAATGACCAAAAGACAGAAGTCCACATATGGAATCCAGCAGGTCACTGCTGCTGACTTGAAAACTGCAGCTTCCTGTGAGTCAGCTCTGCTGAATCCTCTTGAGCCAACTGCAGAGATTAGTGCAGCCACTGCTGGGGGTACCATGTCATGGAGCTGCTTATTCTGGCACCTCAAGTGTGTAATTTAGAGCACAGACCCTCAGCTCCATTGGACTATGAAGCTCAGCATTTGAAGGATAAATGCATGGCCCATTTTGCCTGTGTGATATGCAGGCAGTGACCTCTGCAAAGATCAGATGGGGCAGGAGCAGGGCAAGCATTACTGCTGCTGTTTCAAGTGAGATTTGGCAGGCAGACTCATTTGCTGCAGCCCAAAGAGTCACTCAAATAGAATGACACAGATAACAAATGACAGGTAGAAAAATGCTGTTAAGAAGAAAAAAAAAACTTATTTAGCTCATTTTTAACAAAACTAAATTCCAGGAATTTTCCTTCACTTAATGCACATATTTGTGGCAGCATATGTGGAATATTTCTTTACTTTTGATGCTTTTAGTTTACCTGAAATATTTTGCAGCTATATTATTGCAATATATATCACCAGTTTCTATAGTTTTATCAGATCTTTGCTATTTCATTGCAAACTTCAGAGAAGATGAAAATAAAAAACAGGTTTTATCGTTGACTTGCTGCTGCCTCATTATATGGAAACTCAGTCTTTTGATAATAATGATATGTCAGCCGCTTGATTTACTAATCATATTCAGTATCTAGGAGAGGAAGGGGTGTGTGAGCACATATGTACATGTATATTTGTTCCAAAAATTGCATTTTATCCAAGTTAGCTTTGATTAGCAACTAAATTTTCAACAGTACTTGTAAGGAATAATTTGGCTGAATCATTAAATACAGCATGGTACCTTTACAAGTAGAAATCTACAGCTCTGTCTAGAAAACATGATAATAATATTATATCCTGCATTCAAATCTAATAATATTGATGGAAGAAGTTACTTTTTTCCATGAATAAATAAGTACAGTCAGATAACAGAAACAATAAAATGCTGCAACTCATTAATCATGCAAACTACACTGTATAATCAAAATAATTTGCAAAATACAGACTGAAACCCATTTGTTTAACAAGTTGTTTAGCCAGTCCATCCAAACTCAGAGTCACTGCCAAAAGATTCTGGGTCTGTAACAAATATAATTTAGAGCAAATGTTCACACTGCTATGCTCAGAAAAATAAGATATCAATCATTTCATTTCTCTGCATCAGTTTAACTTCAAATCTATCTCAGCAACAACCAGAATTTGCCCTGATAACCAGCACAGTGTGGGGATGCTGGTGGGGGGGGCACATCCACACATCACCCCGGCACCAGAGTGTTCTACTGCTGGAGCCTGAGATGGCAAAAGCTCTGTCTGAGCTGCCCATCTCCCATACTTGGGTTTGGGCATTCTGGGATGGAAAAGCTTCAGCTTGTATGGTTTGCTGTTTCAGTCACAGTGCACATCACAAATGGCTGGAGAGATTCAGTCTCCAGTGAGGACACCTTTCCTTGGAAAAGCCATCCTAGTCACTCCAGGGAGAACTCACCCCCTTGGTGCAACCACAGCTTGGAGAGAATTCCCTGGGTACTCTGTTAATCCATTGATATATTAATTTCTTTTACTCTACTGACCTCTTCTGAAAAGTGGCTGAATTTTTTCGGTGTTACATCTGCACAGTTTGTCCCACTAATTGAAAGACTAGATGTGACTTATTTCCCCGAAGACTGCCTGCAGTCAGCAAGCAGGAACAAACTTCAGTCATTCCTGATTGGCCACATTTCAAAACCATGTCCCAGATGTACCTGGGCTGTGTTTTCCATGTGCCACTCATCCCTTTTAAGCTGACATTTTCATTTAGTTATCCCTGATTGGCTGAGACAGGCCAAGAGATCCAGGTGCACTTGTGCCTGATGTGTCCCCCCCAGAGAGACAAGGTACAAGTGAAGCTCCTACTTACCCCCAAGTCAATCCATACAGCAAAGAAATTACAGGCTTCATGTCAAGTAAGAAGATGGGGGAAAAACACTCTTAGTAAGGACAGATGAACTTATGTGAACCAAACACTTCTATTCCTACAGAAAATATCCTGAATATTAAGGTTGTTACTCACCAGCTTCTGTTTCTGGCTCATTGTTTAAAAAAAATTAAGTGACTGAAAACCACTGAGGAAATACCCTTATTAAGAGAAAATTGAGACAAAGAGTGACCTTCTCCCACATTTGATGATGCCTGGGCCAGGAAAAACATTATTTGAGCTTCAAAATCCAACTGAAAAACAGGAGATCTGACAATGCCCTGGAACTGAAGGGGACATACATGATTTCAAAACTGTCCCAGTGATCAAAGATGAGGTTGTCATGAGTCATTGCAGCAGATGAGCTTTTCTTCTCAACTCTGAAGACTGACAAACCTACTGGCAGTCTTGAACAAGATTTGCCATCCTCTGCAGTTATCTGCAGGAAAATGCAGTACAAAGGGGACACAGACTCTATTATGATATTTTGGAATCAGTATTACACTCATATTTCAGCTGAAGAGAAAAATAGGAGTTGATGACAGATGGTAGTGGAGAATTGGCAGGAACAATTAAGAACTGAAGAAGGCATGGGAAATGTATTTTTTGTCAAAATGCTTCTCTGTAATTAGGCAATATGTGTCTCTTGACACAATTTCAGTTCATAGTTATGTTTTAAGACCTGATAAGGTAAAACAGGCCAAGAAATTCTTGGGTTTTAAGTCAGCTAAACTTGAAAAAGGTCCAGTAGATCTTTGTTAACATAACAGGTTTTGCCTGGTGAATTCCAGGAAACTGAAAATACACAGCAAAACATTTTTAGCTGGGGAAAATATAATCAGTAACTTCCTCTCCCTTACCCCACTACATTGTAAGTCCTGCTACTTCCACAATATCTGTGAAATTTATAGGAAATTCATGTATTTGCCAGGTAAGCACACGTTTTAAATCATGGCTCTTTTTTGCAAGGATATTTCTGGTAGCTTATACAACCAGCAAAAGCCAGGTGGAAATGTTTAGTGAGAACCTGAGCATCTTTCCTTTTGCAAGGACTAACCCTGACAAGCACATTTGATGCTGAGTTCAATTCTGAGTGATGTGGATTCACACTTCACATCTCTGAAAATTACTCACTTCTAACAAGTGAATAACACCAGCTGAAGTGGTGTTTCAGCTGAAGGTATGGTGACAGAAAACAGGACAGGCCCATTTCAGGAACAGGTTTTAAGCTGATGTTCATGAAGATGGGTTTTCTTGTCCTTGGCTTTACACCCATTTCAATTTTGCTCAGTGAAATGACCACTGCACTGTTCAGACATGCAATTCAGACTTCAACTCTGTCCTAATAGGGACCATCAGCAAGGATGCTAATTGGTGTCAGATGTGATTAGACCACTGCTCTGCAGGAAAACTACTGATTTGTTTTCCTCTGCTTCTTTACTGCTGAGAATTCAGCCCCAGGTGACTCGCTACCCTCACCTGAAGTAGGATTCAAAGGACTAAAGTCATTAGAGCTAATCATCAAACCTTCTATTCCATCTAGTAAGGCTTTGTTTCTAAGATGAGGTTACATATTGGTTTTACCATTTAGAAGTGACAGAAAATGTAGGCGTCTTTTCCTGGTAATTTCATGGTCAACTGCAATGGAGAATTTTTATAGAAAACAATACAGAATTGTGATGCATTGTTGATTATATAACAGCACAACATCGATCCAAGCATTTTCGCTTTTGTAAGTCCAGCAAAACAGAAGCACTCCTATTTTGCAGTGGTGACTGCTTTTGTGTTGCTTTTCTTCCCAGAGCACGTACATAAATAAATAAGATACATCTCTCCTCATGCCCAGCATTTAAAAGTGTATACAGGAATTGTGGGTTACAGAGCACTGCAGGTGAGTATTTCAATGCTTAAGACAACCTTCTCCTCTCCTGCTTCCCTCACCTTTTCACAATTCAGCTGACACCCACAGAAACCAGAAGCCTCTTATAAAATGTGCTCTACATGATATTCAAAGAACAATACACACAGCCTTGAGACTGACGACTCAGAATTCAGCAGATAATAGCTGGAAACCTCTGTTGACTTGATCTTGTGGGTTTTTTTTCCTGAGAAAACCGTATCCAAAAATAAAACCAGATTTGTTCCGAGAAGCCTAGAGTCAAGATTTGTCCCAGAAGGAAAATGTGGAGGTCAGGTTGGTCCATAATTCCAGAAAACAGGGGAGCTGGGGGGAGGTAAAGAAGGTCTTCTTTTGGATGGGAAATGTAAAGAAACCATGAAATGAAGAATGAAGAAATATATAAATAACGGGATGCAAAGAATGTGGCAGAGATTGTTTAAGAAAGCAAAAAGCCTGGAGGTAAAGGAATGAATCCCAGAGAAAAAGGCTTGAGAGTAAAAGGAAACTCAGTAGGGTTTTGTGGGGAGGTGGAACACAGCCCAGGAGGGACTGGATTATTTTTAAAATAATTCAGAGTCAAGTCAGACCTAATCACCCTTTACTTGTGTTGTACTGTACTCTGCTTCATAGCCCATTTGATGAGTTCCCTTTGATTTCTATTTAAGGCAAACCAGTGATTGAATGTGGCACAGACAGACACGAAGTGGGTGAGAAACTATACTGTGTTTACAGGACCTGACACTTTAAAAAACCCTTTAAAATACATTTCTAACTTGGCAAATGTGAACATTAAAACAATGAAGACATAACCACAGCTTAGAGAAAGGGGTGAGGAGGTTACATTTTAATTTTTTCTTCTCTCAGAACTACTTTTGCATTTGACAGAGGAGAATGGTGAGGATAAAGGCAGCAGTGAGTGGGACTTAACACTGCCTTAGCATTTAATGTCCCATTGGCTGTAAAACAATTTTGGGATTTCTTTGTGCAGGAAAAGGTCTCCGTGTAAATTCCTCGACAGAAATCCCTCAATATTATATATTTCATCAACTTTGAATTCAAGGGCAGTCTAAAGGCTGCTGTCTGCACTCATGATGTTTGCAACAAAAATGCCTGCTGACCACTGGGACATGCCCAGGTCACTGAAAAATAGCCAATACAGTAAAAAGAAATGGTGAGCCCAATTCTCAAATGGACCACAAGGTTTCTGAGCCCTTAGGCCTGGTTTCAAAACCTTAATGTCAGCCAAGGCCCACCTCCTGACTTCAATAACTGCTGGCCCATGCTGCTCATAAGCACATGCACTAATGGAGAGTGTCAGAGGCTTTCAGCCACTGCTCACCTGCTCTGCTCCCACAGCATTTCATGCAGCATCTTCTGGCAGCTCCAGACGATAGTGCTTGAGGGGACTTGCAAGTTTGACAAAAAAGTTGGTGAAATTGATTGGTATTTAGAGTTTAGTGGTCTCTGATGAGCATTCCTGTGCTTCCCTGACTGATTTTGATGAAGTGCTTTTATTTGTCTTTCTACCGAGAGACTGCAGATGAATTTGCAATAGAGCAGCATGGCTCCTGTTTAGCTTTGTCAGGCACCACTTAGCCGTGTTATAATTTATTTTCCAGGAAAAAATATTTCTCACGAGAGCTCCAGGCTAACACAGTTATAAAGCACCTGGCTACCGTTCAGCTCCGTGTCTGAAAGCAGTTTCATTTCCATGCATAAACAGAAAAACACCAAACTGCTGAGGAGGAAGAAGCAGAAGCTGCTCCAGGTACACGTGCTGTAGGTAACACGGATCTTCTTTGGAGTGGCATTTAATTAAATCAAACACCACCTCAGTACCACAGTTAGCAGTGTCAAGGCTGAAACAGGCACTGCTGTTGCTGGTGGTGATGCCACAGCAGGCTCTGGGCAGGGTTATTCATTTAACAAAGCAGCCTCTCTGCTCATTGCTGGCTTGGGCAATGACTGTTCTGAATTTCTGAATCGATTTAGACCTGTATTTAACTTTGACATACTGTGTAATAGAGCAACCTTTGCCTCGCTTTGGCTTTATTTGGTGAGAGCCCCTTTTATTCAGAGTGCAAAGATTGTGGTGTTTGTTGGCCAGTTTCGCTCCTATTTTCTGCTGAATTATAGTGATTAGTGAGCAGTTTGAAAGCACAGAGCTCAAAGATCTTCTCTGCTTTGATCACCTGCTATTCAAGAAGAGGCCCAAGTCTGGTTACAGGATGAATGTACATATATTCATTCAGTCTCACTGCACTAACTGAGACTGTTGTACTTTTTTTCCCTGTGTTTTCTTCATACTCTTTATCTTATTAGAATGCAGGGAAAGAAATGTAGTGACATACATATAATTAAGACAAAGTCTTTCTAGAACATGCCTCTAATCATAAAATGTGATTTCTAGCGTGGTTTATAATTAAAAGAGCATTTCTGTTCATCTTGCTTAAATCTTGCTTTTTAAGAAAGAGAGGTGAAGATCCAATGAGAAAATGGAGCCTGTTTATAGGGAACTGCTCTCATTGCCAGTTTAATCAGCTGTGATGTTTCATTAGCAGTGACTTAACCAGAGCAGACAATGCTTATCGCAGCCCCTTGCCCTATAATCATTGCACATTACTGCTGTCCTGTGGGGTTTTATCAATTGCTCACCGAGTGCTCTGCAATATTGACAATGGGAAACTCCAGGCCCAGGCTTGGATTAAATAACTTACAGCCTCCAAAATGACAACAGGGTAGTTTGGCAAAAAAACCCATCAAAATTTCGTAAACTTTTTTTCACAAAGAGGATGAAATGCCAATTCTAAAATCAAATTCAGACAATTCACTTTTCATAGAACATGTTGAGCACTCCCATCCATCTGTACTGAGTAGTTACATTCATTCTGTCTTTTATAACTCCCAGATACTTTCAGGAGTACTAATTCAGCTGACCTAAAATTGTCTATTTATGCACTGGTAGCATATTTTGCTTATTGCCACAACCCCTCCACCCTTGTTTTAACCTTAGCCATGGAAAGTTACTGGCAAATGCAAAACCGTGAGACATTAAAAATTTGACTTTCTGATGTGGTGATACACACACAGATGCTGGGGTTTTTTGGTTTTTTTTCTACTGCTGAGGGGGAAGCAGAGGTTTTAAAAGACCAATGTTATGGAAATGAGTATGAACTGTGTGCAGGAGAAGGAGGGAGAGTGTGGAGCTGGATGAAGGGAGCTGGATGGAGCTCTGCTTGTGCTGTGAACAAGAACTGCCAAGGCACTTTGCTGCCCTCGTGCTCCCAGCACACGGGGGATGCTGGCAGGAGGAGAGCAGGGCTGGCTTGGAAATCCTGCTTCCCAACAAACTTCTGATGAAATCTAAAGCAGATTTCTCTAGCTCTATGAGACTCAGTTATTCCTCTGCCAAATGACAATAATAGCACTTCTTTATCTCCAGGAATAAACAGTCAAAAGGCTAGAAAGCAGTCAGACATCATCACCAGGACAGGGTAACAGCAGCAGTGGAACACAAGGAAATGGTTCTATTTTTTTTTCAAGTAAATTCAAATCAAACTGGAAAAAGCATTTGACATCTCTGGGATTAAAATAGAAATGGAAAGAGGATATTTGGGTATATTTTCCCCTCAGAAAATAGGATTGATATCATTTTGTTCTGACTTTATAATTCCCATAGCTTATTATAATGTAGCTGTCCTCTTTGATTTGTGTATTGGAACATACAGTGCAACGTACAGTGCATATATTTGTAGAAATAGGCTTATTATTGTAGCAACTCGAGGGAATCTTCTGAATTAAGGGAAAACATTTACATTGGAACAAATTACATTTTACAAAAAAAACTAATTGTCACACTGAGAGCTGTATACAGTTGTAATTGCACTCTCCTAATTACACACGTTGCATTATTTAAAGAGAGGAGCATTGTTTATTTGCAATATCCACTGCTTATTTACAGTTGCATATTTGAACAAGGAGCAAGGAGTTATTCCTACAAAGCAGCAGAGAGATTGTTATCTGCACAAAAACACAAAATTAATTCAGTAGAGGAAATCTACTCTCAAACAGAGCAAGAGAGAAATTCCTCCTGAGGCAAGACATTCTACAATTGTTTCTAAATTTCTGTATAATTAACAAAGCACTTACCATCTGCAGTGATTGACCTGTCAGATCTGCTCCTCTGAGATAATTTCAGTGACAATTAAAAAAAAAATAGTGTGAATAAAAAAAAAGGACATATTCAATTTGTAGGGAATGGTGTTATCCTCAAAACAGAAATTGCAAACACTGAAGATGGCATTGGTTTACAATGGCTGCTGATTAACCCCAGTAGCCCTGATCAGAACAGCTCAGCTCAGGTTTTGGTGGGATATCCTTTGTTGGATACCATAACAATGACCCCCATTTCCTCTCCTATTTTTTATTGTGTAAATGGCTCTCTAAAACACGGAAAGGCAACTCAGAAGATTCACTTACATAGACAAATATACTAAACAATGTTTATGCTCCATATAAATGGAATTATTTAATTTTTAAGAAAGGATGATTTTGTCTTGCTTTGCACTTTAGTTGCACACTGACTTTGACACAACTAAGTGTATGAAGTTGACAATATGCTACCAAGCAGCAGTGACCATCCTCCCTTTTACCCCAAGAGTGTGAGTACCTGAATGCACTGAAATCCAGCCCACTACTGTTGTGTTTCTAGAAGGAAAGCATTCTGTCTTTTCTCTATAATTTTTAATCTAACCTACTAAGTCCAAACAGCATAATTTTGTGGATTAACTTCATCTCCTTAACTATTCCTCCCTTTTCTTCCTGTGTCACATTAAGTATTGATAGATGCTGCAAAAATGCTTCTCCATTAACAGCCTGTAATTTTTCTTCCTGCACAACCCCAAATTTCTTGCAAATGTTATTTAGAGACATGTAAAATACAATTTTATCCAAACCAATACACACTTTTCTCCCACCAGGTTTCACAAGTGATCTTTTTAAAAGCAGCACAGTAAAAAGAGATGGATGTTGTGTGGCATGAGAGATGAATGCATCTTCAGTTCTAAGGAACAGCTATTGAAGTTTCAGATTGGTAACGATCACAGTCAAAATGATATTTTAATCTTGGTACACAGTAGGGAATAGACAGTTACTGCACAGTTCACTAGAATTTTACCCCCCTTTGACACATGAAAGAGCAAGTAGTCTGACTTTTCATCTTATTTCAGAAGAGATACCCTTCTGGAGGTGGTCTAGTCAAGTCCAGCCAGTGCTCCTAATACAGAAACTTTCAGTTCTACAGTAAACGCGACTGATCTTTTATCTTTGATTTTAGTTCATTGCCACAAAATCAAGATGAATTTGCTGAAGTGTAAGGCTAAAAAACTGCATAAATGAGAACTCCTACAGTAACAGTTGTTTGTAAATTATTGATCAAGGGGTTTTTTTACAATATGAATTGTAAAAGGACCATCAAACTTTCCTAAAGTATCTTTGACAACAAATAAAAAGTTCAATCTTTTTTTCTTCATCTCAGAGAGATTTTTGTAGACTTTTTTCCCCAATCCATATTGCTAGATGCACCTTGCTATTTCCTCTTGATTCAGTAACAAGGAAGAGAAAAAGAAAAGGATATTTCTGATTTTCCTATGATCCTAGTTATTCAAAAATGTGTGGTTTGGGTTGGTGGTATATTCATTACAATTGAATAGTGGTAGGTAAAGAGAAAGCATTGAGTGCAACTTATTCTTGTTTGCAGGTAATGGGTGACAGAGGAAGAAATGAGAATAAACTCGTAGAGCCTTTCAGCAAAAAAAAAGAGAACTGGCACAGATTGGGGACTTCTTTAGTATTTGAATAATATTTTTTTTAAAGGCACGTATAAAGAAAGAAGACTATATATTCTGTAGGTAGTTGTCCCATGAAGCTTTTAGGGAAATGGAACTCTAACTTGCTGAGATCCCCAAGGGAGCTCCCAAGTCCATGGGGACTTGCACTAACCAAGGAGAGATCCCTTGAGGAACAGAAGGTAAACACGGTGGAATCGAGAATACGAAGTACAACATTCCATCAGGAAAAACCATGACTGAGTCCCAGGGAATTGCACATCAGATGCATTAGAGGGGCCATAAAATTGAAGTTATTAATCTTATACTGCATTAATATTTTGTTCACACACAGGCACCTCAGATCAGTGGCTTGAACCAGCTGGAGGCCTGTGACTTTACCAGGACCCACTTTCAGAGAAGGTTTCCAAAGAAGGGAATAGTCTATAACACTCCATATTTGTGAGAATTTGTACAGAAGAAAAATAAATCCAAAATATGAGAACACTCAGCCAAAGGAAGCTCTCTGTCGTAGAAGAGCCTCAAGCAGTTGTGACTTCCCGTACTTCTGAACAAGGTCAGTATTCATTTAAAAACCTACCTTGGCAAGCACTTTGCAGACATGCTGTATGTATAAATAAATCTATTTTATATCACACTATGAGTGCTAATCCCACTGCAGAACACAGTAATTACAGCTCACATTGAATTATTACATTTTATAATTCATTGTAGTGAGGTATTACCCTGTGACATGTCCAAGCCTAGTGAGCACTTCATTATTTTTATACAGAAAAATTGAAGGAAACCACTTACATTGAACTGACTGTTGAACTTTCATTCTAGGTCAGAAGAACAAGGCACACAATAAACTAGGACTTCTTAGAATCCATCTCTTTTAGTAACCAGGATTTTATGTGCTTGCCAGTAACAATATTAAAAATCCTTTGAACTGTTTATTTATGACATCACACTCTATATAATACACAGAATAAACCATACTGATGTCCTTAGACTGCACTACTTCCACAGGGATACTTTACTTTTGAGATGTGCAGGTTTACATACAAATGAAAAACATCCATGTAAATGCAGACAATTTTGCAAGCTATTAAATGCAAGCTATTAAAATTGTCAGTAATTTACCTTTTTTTAATAAGGTAACAATGCCAAAATTTCTGATTTTAGCACAGCAAGAGGAACAGCAAAAATATTGCTTGAATTTGTGCACATTATTTTAAATTATAGGAAGTACTTCCTGAAAGAAAATGGATTCTTTTCCAAGGGACTGTACAAAGATTATATATTTGTGCTCAGAGAGAGAAATATTCTACATGATGACACCTCTTTAAATTCTCTATTTAAAAAGCTTTTGATGTCACCTTGGAGAGTCCCAGAGTGTGCTTACTAAAGCCTAAGAAGAGAGTATGACAGCTGTGGTTTCTGACATGAAAACATCTCTCACTATGGGCACAATAATATTTTATTTATCTTATTTTGATGAGTATATGCTGACACGTAAAAGGGTAGAGAAGGCATAAAAAATAAACCCTATGTTATGGGAGAAAAAGGAAGTCTTTCTGTGTTTGGTTTGCTTTTGCTTTTCTTGAAGTTTCTCACATATCTTAGCTGGTTTAAATGTTAACAGATGTTCAGCAGACTTGAGCACAGTTAAAAATTCACATATAATTCTCTGCTTAAAAATTCAGGGAAAAAGTATATGTTAACAACTTTTTAAAGTATAAAAATAAATTCAAAAAAAATTTTATTTGCAAGTTCACATTAAAAAAGGGAATTTTAAACACTTGGATTTCGATATTTTCTCTTTTCCTTCTGAAATAACACATGCTGTGGTAACTTGGAGCTTTATAACATTGAAATAATACTCTACTGACATTTGCTGCATGACTGTTAAATGAATGTTTTGTCTGGCTACTGATGGATCACTATTTCATACTACAAAACACCTGACTTCAGCTTGTAGTATGGATGGCAATATCAGGTAAAGAGATCAAGGCTTGGCCAGTTGGGGAAAAAATGCCTGGTGGTTCCTCTCATCCATACATGAAGTATTTTACACTGCTAATATTAATATTAGTTACCATTAGACACTGAACTTCCCCAGTGAAGGATGTACACGAGTACTAATTTCTTAAAAGCTTTTATGGAAGTTCCTTCTCTGAACATAAAATGCTGTTCCTGCTGGAAGACAGCTTCTCCTATATAGATGGATACTTTCAGCAACCTTCCTTTAATCAGACTGTGACTCTGTCCTTCTCTCATTAACAAAACCATGAGCAGAAGTGGAAATTGATATCACAAAACTATTCTAAACTGAATACCAGAAAACATCCCAGAGGAAAATGAGATTACTCTATTATCCCTGCAGAGGAACAAGTTTGTGATAGAAGTTGGAAACCACAGAAGTTGGAAAGCATCCTTCTTTGTCCACTTGCCTCTTATTCTTCTCTCCAATATGAATTCAGTAACTTACCTTGGCTTTCTCTTCAATCCTTTAGTTTCCTGTCTCATTTGTCTTTGCAAATCTTCATATAATAGTAGCTAAGAGAAGTTCTATATTGAATCTATATAGAAAGGGGAGCTTGGTATATTACAAAGGGCAAATCTAAAATGATTCTTTGTCTTTTCCTCTGCAGAATTCTATGTCATACCCCTGTTCTGAAGGCCAAAGAACAAATCTGATGTTAAAATATCACTGGCCTTTCTCTAAAATTCTCCCAAGGTATTGTTTTCACCATATCATTCTCTTTAATTTGATCTGGTCTCTGCTCCACACTTCTCCACACTCCACTCTAGCTTTTGATTAACAATACAGTCAATAAAATTAGTGCAAAATATTCTTCTCTCCATACTTCTCCATGTTCCTGACACACACACTATTTTGAAATTAAGTATTGTGTGTATTTACCATGGAAACCTCAATTCCAGCCCGTCCCTTCCCTTTTCCCACAAAATACAGCATTCTTGTCAGAGGGTTAAAATGCCACTGTACATAACAGCATTAGTCTCTCTGACTTGGAAATCTCTATGTTCAGGAAAAAGGAAATTACAGGTAAAGAGATTCCTGAAATGTTTGTCCAGATTGGTTTTATTTCTATATATTGGAAGTTCATCAGCGATTATGATTAAACAAGATGAGAAAAGCACAGTGCAGAGGTGGAACACTAGCCATGGTGGCAAACCAAATCCCTGCCAGCACAGGTACTGCTCAGCTACTGGCCTTTTATTTTTCATCAATATGAAGTCAGTGCCAACAGTACAGGGCATGGGAAGAACAGAGTAGCCTTTCTTTTAGATGTTTATGTGCAAAGGTGTCTCATACTCTCGTAGCATGACAGGCATTAAAATTTTAATTCTCCAAAACTCCTCTGATACGAATGAATTTCATTAAAGTAATTAAAGATCAAGAGGTTATTATCATGGCAAACTACAGAATGGTTAATTTTGTACAGAAGAAAAGACAAGAGTGAGAGCTAGACTGACTCTAGGAGAGTTTACTACGCTGGTGCAAAAATAGTGAGCTCACATTCTAGATAATAAATTAAAACAGATCCTTCCCTCTCCTCTCCTGGCTGAGCAAAGAAAAAACTTTCCTATCTCAGCTGGAGGTAAAAGGAAGGTGGGGTATCTGGCAGGAGTGAGGGTAGAAGAAGTCATAGACAGACAGACACTGCAAAGATGAAGGTTGGGGTCATGGAATCTGGGGCTGTTGGCAGCTGAACAAGACTTGCAACTGGATTCACGAAAAAAATCATTCCTGATAGTTGATTTGTGTATATGTAATTCACACATAAGCAGATTGGAATTTAAATTACTGCAAAGCACCCAATTCTATCAGTATTTTCTCCTCCTAACTGCAGTAATGCACAATGATTTCTGATAATTCATCTGGGTGAAAAAAGTCCAAGTTTACCTTCTCATTCTGGAAAATTAGCACAAAGCTATTAATAAATAACATAACCTGAAGCACTATTTCAGTCTATCTGGGCATTTCATAGATGGATTGTATCATCTCAGGACATTTTATGCTAGATTTGCTCTAAACTGCCTTTTCTTTTTTTCCTGTTTTTTTTCCCCCCATCTTTCTTAGAGGTCTGTAAAATAGTTGCTGACTCCATTTTGATCTGGTTCTCTATTTCTTCACCATATACTTAGCTCAGTGAGTAGCTTATGAGATTTACTGAAGTAGATACCATCAAACTTGACAGCAAGACAAAAGCTCTGCCTGTATAAGCAAACAATGGCACCAGTATATGGAGAGTCCAGAAAGCAAAAAGAATTTTACTATTGCAATTCTGTTATTTACAGCCTTGTACTCCAATTTTTGTTTCTTTTCCTTCTTGAGATGAATGGAGCTAGGTTATCCCCAGGCTCCTTTAAGGATTTATTTCAGAATATACATCAATACTTTCTCCTACAGCCTCTGTTACTTTAGCACCTGAACACCATACAAGCTTTTACTGTTTGTGTTCTCATACCACCTCAGATACAGAAAATTTTCATATTAATTTACTAAGAGAGAATCAAAGCACACAGAGATTTTTAGGTATCTGACATCCAGAGTGAGATCCAAACCTCTTCCTCTGCTCTTTTTAAAGTGCTTGGTATCATTCCACAGCTCCTCAAAATGAGATTCAGGACAATCTGAACACTGAGAAAGAAGTCACCCACAGACAGACTTGGGAAAAATGAGAACAGCCTGCTCCAAAATGCTTGGTAAACCTCTACTCGTGTTCTGAAGCTGTCACTACCACACTGCTGTGTATCCAGAAAGTGTTACTACAAGCCCTGTTTAGAAGAGAGGAACTCCTACAGCTGAGCGTGGATCTGTCTAATGCCTACAGGCATCCCTCCTCTTGTTTTTATAGAAAAACCACCCACAATAAGGGAAATCCTGGTGCAGTTCCTTGCTCTGCCTGAAGGGATGCACAATTCCCATTTTCCTCCTCGTAGGAAAGGGAGTGCCACAAGCACCAAAATGCAGCACAGGCTGGGGAGGGGAAGCTGATTTCCTTAGCTTTCAAAGGGCTGAAGAAAGAATTTCAGGTCCAGTGATCTGGGCAGAGCGAGGGAATGTGATTTATGTCTCAGACAGTGAAAATATTGTCCAGTTTTTACCTGGATTTTACTCTTTGTGTCACCTGTACACTAGGGCAAGTCTAGATGCCACATTTGTACCAGTAACAGGACTGTCTCAAATAATTCAAGGATATTGAAATGCAGAGTCCTGAGGTAGGAGATTTCCAAAACAAATTCAATATAGGCTTGTACCGCTGGGAGTTTCTAGCAGAAAAACAAGGAATTAGAGCCAGAAATAATTTTGTTTTCTCATTTTAAGGCAGAAGCACTAATTTCTTTAGAACAATAACACATAACCTGCCTATATGGTTGTGATGAAATGCCAGCATCTTTTTATACCTATTGCTGGAGGAGAAGCTGCTATAACAAACTTTTACTAGCTTTTATCTTTTCTATTACAGTCTATTGAATATTAATAAATTACCATCTGCCAGTTTTTGCAGGAGCAGCTGAAACACTGCCTGCATTAAAATTGAAAATAACTCCTTCCCTCTTCAGAAACTTCAAGAGAACATGAATTTTAAAATAATGACGACTGCCTGTACTTATTTCATGGTGTTTCCCTTTAACAAACAATATTAAGATTTATGTGATACAGTCAGCTTTGCGATTGATAATTAATTGTCACTTAATTACACACTTTAATAATATTTATTTTGAAGTTATAACAACTCTGGCTTATAAAATGACCCTGAATCACTTTAATTTATTAATTCACTTAATTAAAATACTTAATCTTGAAAAGAGCTTTCAGGCTGTTTAAATAAAGGTAAACAAATCTTCAAATTTAATCAACACTTTATTTTCCCTTTGATATATGTAATTAATTTTCACTCAACTCAATAAATAAACCTCATGTAAGGTTGTTCCTGTGACAACAGAAAATGGCTTGCTGTCAGCTTAATCTTCCTTAACACTGTAAAGCATTTTTAGTTATGCTGACAGGCCTGCTGAAAACCTTTTGCTGGAAAGCAATAAATATTAGCATTTTTCCCACTGGCACTGCAGGAAAAAAACATTTATTTGTAAATGATGATCATTCATCAACATTTTTTTGTACAAGCAATCAGAAAACCTCCCAGGCTAAAGCAAACTTGATTGAAACAAAACCTCTATTTGCAATCAGATTTAACTAAAGCACAATTTCTCCTTAAAGAATAGAATTTTTTTGTTTCCTTCTGTTACTGGTTCTTGGTAAAAGAGTTCTGTGTGCCAAGGATTGTACTTTCTATCCTGCATGAAAGTTTTGAGGCAAACTCTAGGACTTAATTACAGAGCTCAGAGCGCTGTCAAGATTTCACATGTTTAAAGTTACGACTGCAATTAGCTCCACCTAAATCAATGACAGTCAAATGAGCCACTGCACGAGATGTCAGTGCCACAGTGAAAGCTGTCACTTGTGCAGGCATGTGCACAACTTTACAAACCCAAGTTTTACTATTAAATTTAGCACATTTCTTCATATATGTAACCCCAAATTCGTGTATTTCATTGCAGAAAGTGACCCTATCTTTTGAAAAGCTGGTTTCTAACTGAAAGCAATTTTGAATGGTTCACCAAAATTCATCTGATGATCTCATTACAGCATATATTTGACTACACCTTCTTCTTACATTTCTTACATGTAGCCTTGAACACTGCTACAAGAGGATTTCTCCTCTCCATTCATTATACCTTAACAAGGACCAGAATTCCATGTTTTTCCTGAATTTACCATCTCCTCATTGCATATTTGAGCTCATAGTTTGAGCTGATGTGATTGCAGTTGTTTCTCTCTATCAGTTACATTTGAATTAAGAAAGGATTGAAAACTCTGTTCTGGATATTTACAATGTAAGTCTCTCTCTCCTAGTCCAACTCAGCCCTAAAAAGCTCAAGTTAATTAACGACAGATCTAAGGAACTACTGTCATCAAGATGATAATTAGATGGGACTAAATATGAAAAACAGAGGCTTCAGCTGATGATAGAAAGTAGCTTTCCATCCCTCCTCAAAGGCTGTTTACAGTAAAGGCATTTGAATCTGGCTTCCATGATTTTTAACAAAATTGCAGTTCATGAAGGTCTTCACTGAACTGAGACCAGCATAAAACTCCTGCATGAGCACTAACTGTCATGAGTTTTCCAGCTGCTTCTAGCACTCAAGAAAGCAGAAATAAAGCAAAGAATTTCACATTTTTGAAGGGGAGGTATTTGCAAGACTTTTTTTTCCAGTGTTTGGGTGTGTGCAACAAAAAATGGCTGCTAATGAGAAAATGGGCCTCCCTTTTTGACACAGTATTTTCAGCTGCCAACCAGAGTTTGGTGTGAATTCTTAATAAAGTCATCAGAGGATCTGTTCTTTAGCTATATTATTATCCTACCTCTTGTTTTCATCCTGACCAATTTCTTTAAAATACATCTGGGAAGACTTCACTTTGTTTATTCGGTTTTGTTGTTTTTATCGGTGCAAACGTGCCCCTTGTTTAGGAAACAGCTCGATAAAACCATTTCACACGTTAAATAAAAGCAGTCAATTTTTGCAAGCAGTTTTTGAGAGATACAGAATGTGCTGATTGTCATTATGGTTACCCTCCAAGGAATTCCAGGCACTTACAGATGAATTCTTCAGCTTAAGGAGTGAGCACTGTACCTACTGCACCAGCTGGTGGCATCTCTGCTAGCAACTGTAGGGAGAGTCTGCCTGCTCAAGCTGTTTAATGGAGTGGATTGCAAATTGCAATCAGAATAATTATATCTCTATTTAAAACAACTTTCCCTGCAATGTAATAATAAAAACAAAAAAAAAAACCCTGTTCAAAAATAGCCTGAAGAGGTTTGGGTGTCTATGAGAAATTTCAGTGCTCAAGCACCATCACAGACAGATGGCTTCCAGCTGCCCTTCCACAAGGGCACGGCTCCTCCTCCCATCCAGCCTTTCAAGGTCATCTGGATGCTTATTCTTGGTGCTTATTCTTGGTGCTTATTTCACAACTCTGCAGACATTTAGTGAGTTCCTAAACACTTCTTTAAATCCAGTCTCTTGGGATTGAACTCCTCCCTGGAGTGCGATGGCTGAAAACTGTTTTGCAGGTGGATTTATCCTTTTCCTGCTCTGATTGCTCTGATTTAAAAGGGTGCACAACCTCAATCCCAAAGGGTAGTCCAGGCCTTATTACACAGCTACACTTCAGCCATAAACAAGTTGCTTTATTTCTAGTGTTGAAGCTCACACAGGCTGCAGTGCTGCTTGCAGGCAGCTTGTTACCTTCAGCAGTGACAGACCAGCTGTGTATCCTAAATTAATTTGTTTGTATTAAACATCCATGTTTTCTGCTGCCTGCTGCTGAACTGGGCAAAAATAAAATGTTGTCATGACAGGAAATGATGTTTAAATGTTAAAAAATATTTAAATAAAAGTGATGCTGGACCAGTTCTGCAAAGCCTTCATTTTACTTGTAAATACAACATAAAAATATGCAATGTGTATTGTGCATTTATATATATAATCATTGTAATTATACAGAATATATGTTAAACACAAAATATGCATATTATAATATTTTCCAGTGTGTGCTTCAAAATAAATATAAACACTGTAGTTTTAAAAATTAACAGCATTTTCATGGTGCTCTTTGGCTCTTAGTGACTCAGATGCTTTACCAGGTGGGAAGGGGAAATATTTGGAATATTTGCAACTGGACTTCCTTATTAATTTCATTCACTGTCCAGCATCCTCCTCTGAGAAGGAGCAGCCTGGGCTGAAAGGTGCTGGGAGTCAGGGACAGCTGGAGAGCAGCATGGGGTCAGAGGGGGGGTGCAGAGAGCTGGAAAATCAGAGCAAAGGGAAAGCTGAGCAAAGGGAAAGCTGAGCAGGAGAGGGAAGGAAGGCAGGGGCTGGCCCTGAGCTCCCAGACAGAGTGGGACGGGCAGAGGGACAGGCAGGACACTGTGGGCACTGTCCTGGGCACCTGGGGCCAGCCCAGGCTGCACATCCACCACTGTGCCCTTTGCAGGCATCAGGGCTCATCTCTCTGCGCATTCTGATGCCTTTGAGCTTCCATGTATTTCAGACTCTGTGCTGCCCAGGGGGGCAGCTCTGAGCTCACAGTCAGTGTCACTCAGCTCTGCACACAGCAGGGACACAAAACAAATCCTTTTCCTGCTGCACACCAAGGACAACTTTCAGGCCCAAAAGCACAAACAAGGGTGGGCTGAAGGGAGGAACAAGAATGGGACCTCACTACCTGAAACTGGAATTGGACAATTAAACCCCAATATGCAAATGGACCAAAACTTATAAAAGTGTAAGACCTCATGACCGATTCGACATTTTGTGACCATTCTTAGTCCACCTTGGGTGTAGCCCTGGCCAGGCCCTGTCCTGCCCAAGGTGTATCCTGGAGGACTTTTAATAAATATCTATTTTATTCTCAGCTCTGTCCAGTCTCTGTTTCAATTCCAGCAATTCAATTTCATCAATTCCAGCAGCCTGTTTGGATATTCCCATTCTGGTCTGCCTCATCATGCCTGGGATCTACCTGCTCCTTCATTCAGACAGTGATTAAAGCTTTGGTCTGTTTTCTGGTTTGCAATTAAAATGTAGCAATGTTGAAATTGTAAAGGACAAAATTATGCATCCCTTTCAGGGGACAGAAACAGAAAAGACAGTGTTTTCTAGGTAGTGAAACACAGAAATTGCATCAATGTGCTGCAGCTTACAGCAATTCCAGGCTGTAAAATGAGCCCCAGCAGAGTCAATGCCTCAGTGGTGGCTGTGGTGCAACCCCTGACACCACAACTCACACTTCTGAAACCAAAGGAAGGCTGCTGCTGAGGGCCTGGAACAGCAGAGTTGGCTGAAATGAGCTTCACAAGCAGCTAAGTTCAAACCAGAGGTTAGAAACAAGCCTAATGAATATGCAGGGTCAAAAATTCCTCAGCTCCAAGCTTTTTTTGTGTGAGTGGCTTAGGCCAGCTCTCCACAAACTGCTTCCCTCTTTTATTGTTATTGCAGTATCATGGTGTGTGTGCCAGCCCCAGCAAGGCATTGGTTGTTAGAGAATTTGCAAACACAACTGCAGTAATTTAATCACTGTCCAGTAATAATTCTGCTCCAATAGATGCTCTCACTGATGACTGCAGTGACAATACCAGAGCCTCTCAGGGGAGGGGCAGTGTCCTGACACCCGGGTGTGTCACAAGTGGAGGGACATTCCTCCCCTCAGCCTGCCCTGCTCACAGCAGCAGCTCAGAATGCTCAGACCTGATTGATTCTGGCTGCCAAGTGCTGATACTGCCACACTAACAGCCAGGCTTCTTCTCCAGACTGCAGAGATCTTTGATTCTGAGCCACACCACAAACCATCAAACAGACCTTCCACAAGACACTTAAAAACCTGCCTGTGTCAGATCTCAACTCTTAGGAAAAACTTCCCTGACTAAGCAAGGGGATACCAGCATATCTTCAATGTCTGTGAGACATTCACACATTACAAGACAAATTGTACTCATCAGACCTGTGTCGACATGAGAGATTGAATCTTTTTCTGAGACAGCAACCATGATTTGAGTACCTAAAATTTAGCTGCCAAGACAAAAAAGTAATTTTTTGAGTGCTAAATACATGCAGCACCTTTTCCTGAATGCAACCAGAACCAGGCTGGGGACTGAACACACTGTGATCATTTAAATTAAATGCTTGAAGAGAAGGAATAGCCACTGTCAAATATAAATATAAATATAAATATAAATAT
>VWZU01019186.1:880070-898435 GCA_013397095.1 Sterrhoptilus dennistouni | reverse complement strand
AAAAAAGAAAAAAGAAGATAGAAGATTCTGTGCCACACTAGATGTTCCAAAGCAATGCAGCACACACTCCATTTAGTTTTGCAATTCATTACTCAAACAGTTGATCTTGATATTCCTTGGAACAGAGACAGTAATCCCTGTTTGGGAGACACCTCTGCACACAAACCGGCCTGATGTCAAACTTGACCTTTCATCTTCAGCATGAACAGGCAGATTTGAGATCTAGTCTACACTTCTGTGTAGGCACAAAGGCACAAATTTGCTAAAAATTTATACAAGTCAAGCTTTCCACTGCTTGAGGAAATCTGCCTCTACCAACAACAAACCGCCTGCCTGTACTCCCACAGCCCAGAAATGATGGCAGCCAGGACTGGAAACTTCTGTCAGCAAAACTAAGGCTTTCACAGAATGAAAATAGCCTTGGGAGGAGTTCTTGGGAGAATTATGGGTTAACTGGAGTTTATCCAGGCGTGATGCAGGTAATACACTGTCTGTAAAAGCCCTTCAAAATGTGTAGCCTGTGAGGCACTGATGAAACACCAGGTCAGTGAGGATGATCTGCTACGTTCTGTAGTCACAGAAATAACCAGAGATTTCAGGTCTTGAACGGGATCCTGAGGACTCTGATACTTTAGGTCTGATAATTTAGGTCTGACTCTAATGAAACAGTGATGGTGCAGCATCACACAGCTACAATAAGATAATGCAGACTTTTAACTTTCCATCTACCCAGCAATTTTCTTGTCTATATTTGGAAGAAAAACATCCAGACACAAATCTCTTTCTGCCAATTCCTAGAAGTCACGAACTATTTAAAAACCTGGGTTCAGCAAATAACCTACATTTGGGCTTAATGTTGACTTACAGGTAGTCCCAGCTTAGGTGAGTTTACTCAGGCATTTATTGCACCAGGTTCTAAGGAACCCCTTATGCAGATGATCACCACTTCCAACCTCAGAGACTCCAGTTCCAGATTTCACTAGACTAGCACAAAACCAAGACTGCTTAAAGCCATGACTTAAAAACCATTTCTTTAGACAAAGCTTCTTCATAATTGAGAAGGTTTTTGGTTTGGCTAGAGTGAGACTCTTGAGTTTAATAATAGCTCACACAAGGAATCTCTATTTTTGTTTTCAAATCACAAAATCAGCAATAGAATCACAAGGTACTGCATCACCTTCCCTGATTTACTGCATGTGAGTCTGGAATGTGAGCAAGACAATTCCTACGAGACATTCAGCTATGACCACAGGCAAAAATTCTGGCAATCTAGTGTAAAACAGTGCTCCTGTCCTATTCCAGGCTTTGCAGACTTTTCTTGTCAATGGAAGCCTTTTGATTTCAATGTAGTCACTCCTGATTTACCCCAGGGGCAGTAAGACAGAAGCTGGAGACTAGAAGTACATTTTTTTTTCCTTAGGAGCTCCTGTGTAGCTGCCTTGAAGTCAAATGTCCACTGAGATTTTTGATTTTTGTAAGATATCTGTTACTGCATAGAAATCTCTCCCTCCTTTCCCAGATTCTGACTTTTCTCAAAACAATTAGGCTTGAAAATTAAATAATATGTTTGCTATTTCTAAGTATTAAGGTAAGTACCTTGAAAGGGAGATGTGTTCAAAAAAAATAATGTCCAGTTCCATTGCTTAATTTTTTCCTTGCTAGAATTTAATGAATTCTTCATTTGCTTTTATAAACTAAATATTTCCTTTGAGTCCAATTAGCATAGCTGGAAGAAAAAGCAAAGCAAGGCGCTGTTCAGCATGCATCAATGTAATGGAAAAATCAGTTCTTTTATTCTAGCTTTAATAACTGCAGCTTGATTAGAGAGAAAGAAAAAGCTGGGAGAGAGAGGTGGGGGTGATGAGAGGCCTGCCAAATTAGTTCTATAAGAATTCTCAACCTGTCTGCTCTCTGGCTTACTATTCAAATGCTAATTGAGCCTTTTTGTAAACAGAATGGGTAATCATGGAAGACAAAAACAGACACAGAAAACAAATGAAATATCGCACCTTATCCAAACCAGCACAAAATTGCACTGATGAGCTTTAGAAGTCTTAACATTTTGTTTCTTTGGTCTCTTTAAAGAACATAGAAAAGCATATAATTAATATAATAATGTAAAATATAACCTAATAAAAAATAATAAAATAATAAAGAGCAGTTCTTTTTGAACAATGAAACCAGTCATGTTATAATTAGATAAGAGGATTTATACTCTCAGCTATAAACATGAAAGTGGACCATGAGACTGGATAAAGGCAAGGTTTTAATTCTTAAAAATTAATTACATGGCATTATTATTATCAGTACACAGGATGCATTAATTATACAATTAATAATAAGATGAAAGGCACATTTTTTTTGCAATTTGAAATCACTTGGGGACATTTGGTTTTATACAAGAATTGTCCTTCAGGCATTTCTATAATCTTGTTACTATGCAAAGTCAAGCCCTTAAACCTGTTAGTGGAAGTAATGGATGGAATTAATCTCTCTTAATTTAGACTTTGTACTTACACATAGTGCTGCAAATTTTAGATACCCCCTGTAATTGGGGTCTAAGGTGTAGCAGATTTATTACAACTTCTCCTTGTAAAATAAGCAAAGACTGATGTTACTCGAAGCAGAGAACATCCAATGTACAATCAGGTAAAGGTGTCTTCTTGAACAATGTCTTGCACAAAGCCACTGATAATGTCACCGCTGCAGTCAGGTTTTCCTGTGAAGTTTTGCAGTTTGCAGAGAGGCAGAGCTGGGCTCAGCAGGGCAGAGATGGATCACAGCAACAGAGGTATCAGCCCTCCACCCCGTGTTTAATCTCACCCTGAGCACACACACCCTAAATCCCACAAATTTTGCTAGTCCCAGACTTGTTCAGATCACATCCCAGAAACCATATCATGTGCAAGAATATCTGAGGTATGAGATTTTTTCATATACACACACAACTTGAGAAAGAGGCCCTCCTGCCACCAAGGCAGGGTGTGGGATTATCCCTTTTTCTGACCCAGAGATGGGAAAACTGAGAGGCGCTTTAAAAACTTTTATTCCATTTTTAGTCTCATATGAAGGGTGAGACAATATAGATGTTACAGTTCCCACCATCACAATCAGAAACCAAACTATTTCCTAATTACAAACATTATAAGCATTTCTTGGCCTATCAGCTTTTGCCACACAAAGCTGCTAATGCCTTAAAGCCAATCATCTAAAATCACCCCTCGTGGGTCCTACTACAATGCATCTTTCATAGTTCTAATTCTCCAAAGTATCTCATTTGTGAGATATCTTATCCATATCTCTAAGTTCTTATTTGCAAGGCCATCCTTTACAACCTGTTACTAGTTCCATTTCTCTCCCAAAAATGTCCATCTAATTCCATGGCATTTCTGAGTCAGCATTTCTTATCTCAAAGTTTGCACATAGATGCACAAGACTATGTGAGCCTTCTGTCAGGCTTTGAGAATTCTCTACAAATCCATTTCCCAGAGCACAGCCTCCCCAAGAACACCAGCCCCAAGGATATCAGGAGAGCTCCAAAGGGCCTGGACGCTGCCAGGTGTTCTCAGCTGGGGCAGGGATGGACTCTGCACACATGTGTGGGTACACCTCCTAGATTTTGGCAGCGCAGATGTGTTGCAATTTGTTTCCTGTTAGATCTCAATGAGGTAAACCATTTACCATACATTTTAATTTTAAGGAATTGTTTCACAAATATCACTTATAAGGAAAATGAATGTTCTGCATTAAAGGGTTCATGAATATAATGTTTAGCAGTGTCTGACTCAATTAAACTGCCAACATGGGCTTCCACAGAAATACATAAGAAGGGTAAATGTCAGGAAAACAAAGGTTCATCTTTCAGCTTAAACCTTTGAAAATGAAGAATCTTTAATAACACAACCCTGTGTTACTGCCACTAAGTAATTATTCCCATGCTTTATATTGCTTTTCTGTAGCATTTTGGTCTTATTTTTCTCATCCATATATTGTTCTGAATTATGTCCATCTGGGAGAAATGAACTTTATCTGTTGGCTGTTTTGATTTCAGGTATGTTCTCTGTGACACTTCCTCATGAACAAGCTCACCTTCCTTTCATTTTGATCTTCCTCCTCCATATCCTGTCAGAGTTAGCTCTGTAGCCAAGGTACACCAATCTGATCTGCACCTTTTGTGAGACTGTTCATTTCTGCTGTGCTTTTTAATATAAGCTGTATTTTGATTTGTTATTATTTTTATCATCATAGTCCCTTGAGACCCAAGGAAGCAGCAAGTACCTCTTTGTCCTCAGAGCTGTTATCCACGAACAAAGCACCTCTATCAGCCACACAATCTTCATTGCAGAAGATGAAGGTTTTGCATTTCTTTTTGTTTCATTGAAGGTTATTATTTAATTAGATTTCCTGGAATGTTGAACAGCATTTCCATACAACAGGGGCAGCAATTTAGAATGGAAAAAAATTTGTCCTTTACTAAAAACCAGATATGTTAAACTTCCTTCAGAGGAGCTGGCCAAATGTCCAGTGTTTAAATAGGATGTCAAGTAAGACAATAAAAGTTTTCATTAAAACCTTTGCCCTTTGTGCCTTGTTATAAAAAAGAGCAACTTTCCATTTTCAAAGTAGCTTTATTACTGTTATCATTACTTTATAACATGAGAGTAGCACCAAGTAATAACAATTAGTATCAAAAACTCATTTTAAGTACTGGATAATAAGGAAAAAATCCTTTCATCTGAAAGAGTTTAGGCTATGAAGAAAGAATTCAGTATATAAATATTGTTAAAAAGCAAAGCAGCAAAATTCTAGGAGATTCAGCCTTTGTAGCCACAGATCTGAAGGTACATGACCAGGGCAGAACTCAAGGCTCATGGCTGAAACCTGCAACTCCTGTGACTCCCTGCACTTTGTACCATAAGCCCACATGAAAGTGGGAAGGAAATGGGACAGAAGTAATATAATTGAAATGGTTGCTTTAAAAAAACCTAATCAAACAAACAAAAAACCCCAATTTTAATGCAACCCAGAGCTCTGGGCATTTATTTTTTTTTTTCCCAGCCTGTTGACAGAACCTCTTGCAAAATTGGGAATTCTATAACATTATTCCTCGTGTCTCTATGACCTCACTGTGGACCCATTTTGAGTGGCTGGGTAATGCTGCAATTCTCAATAACCTGTAGTGAAGGAAGTCATTGCTCAGAATTTTGCTTGGAACAGAGCCCCTGTTGTTCCCAGAAACTGACTTTTCAAATACAAAGAGCTCCAAGCTGGTCTGGTTTATTCCATTTTCCCTTCACTCCCCATCCAGTTTGCGGACAGTTGTTTGTGAACACTACACAAGTCAGTCTTTTGAAAACTAGGGGTATTTATTATTTCTGGAAATCTTCAATATCAGAGGGATATATTTAAAGTAAAGTACAACATTGCAAACTGACCAGAGAATTTAGTGGGGATTTTTTCTTAGGCTTTTTTCTGTTTTGACTATGACAACATGGTGCAAAGACTAAAGCTTAAAACCCTGGTTTATGGGTCCATCTATGTACGTGTGATTTTCTAAGTATACACAAACTTTGAAATGCATTAATAGATATATACTGTGATATAATTACAGGTGGAGAAAAAGATGCTAAATATGAAAATATTTCACCCTAAAAACATGATAGGTATTGAGTTTGGGTCACAGAGTAACAATCTCTTCTGTACAGAGCACAACACAGCACCATGTAAAACTGAATCCAAGGAAACAGATTATTTTAACTTTTTCTTCTGAAAATCTGTCTGGGTTTTTAAAAGCTCAAGTTTATTTTGTGTTAGTTTTCTTCATCTGTTTTCAAAAATAAATATTGAAATACAGCCAATACAACATATTAGCCTTACCTAATGGTGCTATTTAACATTTTTATTGAATAAGCTCGCACAGAAAAGATTTTATCAATACCATAAGGTTTTCTGATGTAAGCCAGGTGGGGTTGAAAGGATTTTTACCAATTCTCTGTACCATAATAGAAAGTGAATTTACAGGCAGGCCACTTAGGTATGTTGCAATTACATGAGTTTTAAGGTTGTCACTAGTCCTCACACTATGGTCTGTCTGTATTATCTGCTTCAGTATCTGAGGCGGGGAAGGAAAATACATCTGCCAGCTGACATTTCACTGATGACGTCACAGAGCATATTTCTGGTGCTTATGTGTAAAATATCAGATTTAGTTCACAGGAATTTAGCTGGAACAGACTCCTTGGCTTTATGAATTTTGTGTGAAATACCTATCCTGTTCAGAGGATGTTGATTTGAATGAAGCCACCACCCCAAAACAGAAGCTACAAAGGCAAACTCTCAGTCAGGTTGCTCTGGACATGGGCAAAGCTGCAAGCCTGAGCCATCTCACTGGGAGATTGCATCAACATAATTTTTTTCTCACTCTCCTTTAGTCTTCAAAATAAAACCCAGTAATTTTTTTATGGCAGATGACAAGCACCTTCCCAGCACTCAGACACTGGGCTGTTGGGGCACAAATCCCCCTGGGCCCCAGTCATAAAGGCCCAGGAGTTTCCAAAGATGGAAGGACTGAGTTAAAACCTTCAGAAAAACTCAGATACATAAATCCACCCAGACATGAGGTAGAAATGCAAGTTTAGTTTTAAATAAATGGAGGATTTTTAAATGCCTTAAAAATAAGAGTCTGTATTAGCAAGTAAAAAAGAGACCTAGTATCCAGCTTAAAGTTCAGTGATATTGCCTTTTGCAAAGTTAATTAAATTCTAGTCATAATAAAAATAATGTAGCCTTGCTAGAAATTCCTAGATGGAACAGACAGAGCTGTATGTGTAGAATTTGTGCAAGAATTTATGAAAATTAACGTACATCAATTTTAGCTTAGGATATGTCCAACACTTTGGTAGAGAGTTCGTGTTTAAGCCTGATAGGCTAAAATTGGAATAGAATGCACTAAGAATATTAGAAAAACACACTTAGGGACTACAGAACACAGGTGCTGTTGCTGCTGTTGCCTTTACTGCTGCTGATGAGGTGCTATCACTTCTGCTTGGGACACAGAGACTTTATGTTAGAAGGCTTCTGCTTACTGCCATGGACTCTAACAACTTTTCCTTCATGGGACTGATGTAACAATGCAATAAAGGACTTGCTTTTGCCACTACCCAGCTTCTTCTCTTCAGTGAAGACACTCTCAGCATCACTGGGGTTTGGAATGCTGCCCCACCTTGCCCCACAGGTGTTGAGCCAGAGTGGGATGAACAGCAGCACACACAGGGCAGGTACAGATCTGGGTGTACCCAGGCTGATACCAGCCTGTCTTTTCACACATCTTTGAGAGATTTTTAGATTCAAGATTTGTGCTTGCTCACAGGTGGCTTCGCTGTGAATTTATTGAGCCACCAGATACAAATGAAATATTTCTAAACCTCAGTAAATCTTGGAATTGGTTTGAGTCCTCAGGAGAAAGCTTCTGTGAAAAGCTGGCATTTTTATTTTTTATGAGTTTAATTGGAACCGTTTTGCATGTTACACTAATCACCCCTTTGGGAGAACAAAAGACAAAAACTCTGCCAGCAGAACTCATTCCTTTTTGAGATTTTGATTTGTCAGACATTTGTACTTGCAAGTTACATCACAATTCTAACCTAGACCAGAAAGACTAATTTGTGAGGTTCATAAAAAAATCTGTATTTCAAGCTAAGAACTCGACACTGGAATCATTTACAGTAGAATAAACCCAAAATAGCTTTGCTGAAATCCATAAGGTTATAGCAAAATATGGCTGATGGAAGTGTGACATAAATCAAATTTTAAGCTTTTCATGTAAAGTTGAAACAGTCCTGAAATAATTCATCCAAATGAGTAAAATTATTTCTCTTCTGACTGTCCTAGAAGACAGGTACTCAGCACAGGTCAGAGCTCAAGGAACATTCATTTCTCTTGCCATATTTCTTTTGAGTTTTGTTCCAGCTATTCATCACTCACTATTTGATAATCTTCTGTGTGTCACACAATAGAGAAGGCTAATTATGCTCTCAGTAACGAGCATTTGTGTGAATTGTACATGACTACAGAAATTGTTAGTGCTAAAAGTCAGCAAAGTTTGACTGACTGTGACATGGAAATTGACAGAATTGCAAGTGTTCAAAACAGGAAAGGAACAAAGGCGGATATTTAACGCAAGATGTGCTAACAGACAATCTGAGGTAGACAATGAGATCTCTGTTCCAGCCTGACAGACCTGACAACAGTAATAGACATTTTCTAAATATTCATTTAAAGAATATTCTCTCCATGTAGATTTTTCATTAAAGGAAGAGGTGAGCAATGTAAGATATAGGTGTCTGGGCTAAACACAAGGTAATTGTGAGCAAGGTGTCTGTGACAAGAAATTTGATTCTAAAAGGAATTTCCAGTAAGGTTAAAGCAAAACATTCATGGCATAACATCTGAATTACTCTCCACAGTTCTGATCACCTACACTCCAGCAGGAAAAACTCAATCTTAAATAAACTTGGCTTTTATTAGAAAAATAACAAGGGAACAGAAAGAAAGAATTGCAAGACAAGAGAGAAAGGTAAAAATCTCAAAGAAAAGATGATTAGAAGTACAACAGAGAGGATCAGTGCACACAAGCAACAGGAAACAATACTGATGTGTAAGACCACAAACTGGACAAGTAACTTAGAATCTTATTAAAGCTAATACAGTCTTGTAATGAGGAATTAAATTCAAGGCAGTGAGGAGTAAGGTTCCAAAACAACAAAATCATCCTCTTTTTGTCTGAACTGAAAAGAAAAGAAAAGAAAAAAAAAAAAAAGAAAAGAAAAAAGCAGTAAGAGGGGCTTTATTCTAGTCAAAATGAAAAAGCAGTCACTTCCTCAATTTATGTTCCTATTTTTCCTATTTAAGATGAATAGATATATCTCAATTGCATATATCTGAATATTATTTAATAAATTTGAGTATTATTTTATTGATAGTTTTTCATTACTATTTCCTCTTTAAATCTAAAGGCAGTTATGTCAGGGTGGTGTGGCAGGGAATGACAGAAGATGGTTCACTCTCTTTTCTGCTATTTTCTCCTGACTGCTGAAAGAATGTCAAATCACTGACCCTGATCCCAGTATTTGAGCAGTATGTCATCCACTGGAGGTGAAAGATTTATTTTCCCCCTAAATCCCCACTTTTAACCTATTTTTCTGGTGTTCTCTGCACAGCCTAATCTGGGGCTCCCATGCAGGCTCCCATGCAGGTGCAGACTAGTTTCTCCCAAATCATTCCATTTTTCTCAGCTACCACTAGTGAGCCAAACAAGATTCAGCCACCCTCAGCCTCATTCAACCCCTGGGAGAGAGGGTTTTATACCTCAATAGCAGTAGCTCATCTTCTTATGCTTTTCATAAATTGAAACCTTGTCAGCCTGCACTGGAACATCTAATTTAAACATTTTCTAGTGGCAATAAATAGCTGTGAAGGATTAAATAAATACAGCGAGCCCCATCTAGGGTCCGAGTGGGGACAGAGGAGACAGCTAATAGAGTGTTAATACTTCCAATATACTTTTCCCATTTAAAGCCCAGTAATTTCAGGCTCTCAGAAGAGGACAGCGTGCTCTTCATGGACCAGGCAAAGCTGCAAACCTTTCACACACTTCTCAGGCAGCAGACAAGGACAGGGGAAAGCTGCAGGAGCTCTCCTTTTGTGTGCACTTATGTAACAGGAGCTCAGTGTGCCCCGAGTGGCTGCCCTGACCTAAAGGAGCTTTTAACAGCAGCTCCTCCTAAAGTTACACATTCATAACCACGGGAAAATCATTCACGGGACCAGTAATTGCTTGCAAAAGAGGCCCGAACAATGGTGAGTCTTCTCTAAAAGCCTCCACTGCCATCCTTGGTGTCAAGGGCTGGCCTTGAACTTACTTTTGTAACAAAAGCTTGTTTTCAGCAGACAGGGTTTTCCAGCTAATGCTGTGGGCAGCAAAGGTAGTGATAGAATGGGCCCTCCTGCTTATGCAATATGGAAATTGGTTGTAAATAGGCATAACAACCCAAATTCCACCCAGGCCAGGTTTCAGCACCCAGCATAGATTAAAATGTTATCCCAAATCATTGTCAGAGAGGATGAAGACAGCTGGGGTCACTCTGGGACCACACCTGAATCCAGGTGTTCCCACACATTGAAACTGGGATGCAGCAAGGACAGTTCTTCTGAAAGTCTGAACATGCACTGTCAGATTGGATCAGGGGAAATGATAAAGCCAGGGAAGAGCTGCACAAAAATTACTCCACTGTTATGGTACCAAAGTCATACTACGTGCTATAGTTGATCCATGTATTTGCAGGAGTCACAGAGAAAGCAAGAAGGTACCAAATCCTGCCACAAGAACCAAAGTCATACTATCTGCTATAGTTGATTCATGTATTTATAGGAGTCACAGAGAAAACAGGCTACCAAATCCTGCCACAAGATCACAGCTCTTCTTTCAACAATGCTGACTTTTTTTGTCAAGAGTTTGGCACATGGAAAAATGGAGCCTCAGTTTGATTCAGACTTTCATGTCTGTGCTGAAATCCAGGATACTTCCCTTCCAGGAAGGAATAGGAAATAAAAGAGGAGTATTTGGAAATATATTTCAAAATTAATGTTTCAAAGCTTGTCTCTGAAACATTTTTCAAGATGAAATTTATTTTATTTTAAAAACATGAAGAGAGGAAAAAGTTTTATTAAATTGATGCAATTATCTCCATATGAGCAATATCAAGCCGACTTTTGAGCAATCTTATTTTGATGCAAAAAAAAAAATTAAGAAGAAAATTAAAAATCTTGGACAAATGTGTATTTTTTAAAAGCACTTTTTAGTTCAGGCACTGATCTAGAAGTCAATATTTCACTCAGCTCCAGGACCTAAAGAGAACTATCTCAAGTATTTGCCCAAAGGACTAAACAAAATCACTTGTATAATTAATGTGATTTTCTAAGAAGAATAGACTCAATACATTTGAGAATACCAATGTCTCTTAAGACAGGAGGTTTTTTCACAAGCTCATCTTAAGAAGATTCCTCTGTACTTCTTTCCTAAGCATGTGTTCCAAGAAGCACTTAATGAGCTTCACAGGGTTACTAAAGAAAAAAAAGTCTAACTACTTTCTTTCTAGTTCTCTATTGAATTTCTTATTAATTAACCAATTAATGCTCTGTTTTCTTAAATTTAACTTTAAAGAAAGCAAGAACTTTTCAAATTAGGTAATGAGACAAGAATGCTAACAGCTTTTTTCACCCTATTAATTCATATACACACTTAAATCTCAGAGGGTTTTAGGAAATAAGATAGGAAAGATAGCAATGACAATGTTTCTAGTTTTAAGATGAAATCCACTTGTCAAGTCAAGCTCTTTCATTGCTGGAATTTTTTATCTGAAGAAGTTAAGTCAATTTTAAGAAATTAAGATTTTTTTTTTAATCATACAAATGCTTTAAAGCATATCCTTCAACCAGTAAATGTTTATGGTCTTGTATCCAGCTGTGTGCCCTCCACTGGAACAGTGGCAGTGATCCCAAGGAAGCCCCTGGAACCCAGCTGTGTCACCAGGCTCCTGGAGGGAGTTTCCTCTCTCCATGTCTGGCTCTCATCCACCAACCTTCACATATATATGTGCACTCTTTGGAGCTTTAACAACAAGGAAAAAGAATGTTTTAATAAGAACTTCGACTTTTTTTTTCTTTCTTATTGTTCCTTCAATAGTTTATACTATTTCCTCTATGATTATTTACCCATGTAATCTTACTTGAAAGGAGAATCCTTGTTTCCAGACTGAATGCAGCTGCAGAATGCAGTGACCAGGATGTCCCGTGATCAACTAACTTGAGCAGATAACAACACCTGAACAAAGCCATCTCAACTTCCCTGTGTCTTTGACATTAAATTACAGGCCCCCAACACCCTGCCAGGCTTAGGATAAATTACATGAAACAACAGTTTCTTTCAGCAGAACATAGAAGAGAAAAAATAACAGCAAACAGAAACAAGAGAGAATAATCAGTCTAGGCTAGAAGGGAAGATGAGTTTTCAGCTATATGAAGCCCATGCACAAAATCTGTTGGGGCAGGAGGACCAAAAAAGCATTTGGGATCTGGTTTCTTATGCGTGTGAATAACAGCCATATGTGAGGAGTCTGGTTTAAACACCCAGATTCTGACAAAGAAAATCTTTTAGGTCACCATACAAGCTGTTCAATGCAAAGCTAATGTCTGTTAAAAATTTTTATTTACATTTTGCTAAAAATTGATATGTACCTTAAATGTGCTATAGTGCCTTGGTAAAGAAAAAGAACAGATGGAGCTTTCTCTAGTCAAACCTCAGCTTGAAAGACACTCAGCTTGTAGAGATGAAGCTTAGTTGGTGGTGCACTTCATGTCCTTCATGTAAAATATTCTGTCACTTTTAATTTTGTACCTTGTTTACTTTCTCTGTTACAAAAGAACTGGGACTTGTTTTTAGCAGCTCTGATTAAGTTTCTATTGATTTTCGAGATAGGAAATGGAACTTTCAGATTTCCCACATGAATTTAAAGCAAGTCAGATATTAACCTCGAGGTAAAACATCTGCCATGACATTCCAAGAATAGACAAGTACTATCTCACTGAAAACAGCATCTGTGCTCAAATCTCAGTGCCTGGGAGTTGGAACTGGAGAACAATGCAAGCAGCAGGACTGTATTTTCACATGTGTAAAACCACACATGAACATACCCACATTTATCGACATTTACATTCACTCAGGTACTGATTATCACACACGTGAAACACCCTTTATTTGCACACACCTTAACTGTTTCATTTTCCTTTTCCATATCAACATATTACAGTTTTATTTGCTGATTGCCTCTGTAAAGACTGGAAAGTACATGTAGTGAGACCAGAGATCTTTTTAAGCAGCAAAAATATTTTTGGAAAGAAGGTTTTGGTTTTGGAAAGAAAGGTATTGTTGGAAAGATCCTCACCTGGACAGCTGACAGGTGGTGTGGTGTTGACATACATTGAAAAGAATCCTACAAATTTCCTTGTATACCTAACAGAAACCTAACAGTCTTCAGCAATGAGAGTCAGTTATTTTGCATTTCAAAAGACTAGCAACTCCTCTGAATTTGTCAGAAAAAGAAATCAGCGT
The DNA here is from genome assembly GCA_013397095.1 of Sterrhoptilus dennistouni. Classification (NCBI taxonomy): domain Eukaryota; kingdom Metazoa; phylum Chordata; class Aves; order Passeriformes; family Zosteropidae; genus Sterrhoptilus; species Sterrhoptilus dennistouni. The sequence goes on along the minus strand of VWZU01019186.1, from coordinate 885,267 downwards.
TTTCCCCTCTACCATGGAAGACAATCCCTGGAATTGTATATAACACAGTATAATCTGTGTGTACAGGTGTGTGTTACCACGCCACACACTCACGTTCTGCAGGAGATATGTATTTCACAAATAAAGTGCAGTCACAGGTAATCCACAATCAGGTGTGAAAAACATTAATGCTGAAATCATCACCTGTTCTTTCAGCTTGTTTTTGTTAGCAGTGTGTGGTTCTTCCTATAGGATCATCTTACTACCACCTTTCTCTGGCTGACATCAAACATCCTCACTGGCTTCACATCCATGCACTGGAAATACAGGAGTGTCCAGAGGAGACAGTTGGGTTTACTTTTTCTTGCTGTGGTCTACTGAAACTGAACAAATACAGCTGAAATAAATAAATAAAAACAAACAAAAATTATGCTGGTTTAAATCTTCAATTGAACTAGACTTAGGCACATTTGAATTGCACATGTGAGCAGCCCATTTATAGTCACTTCTCGTGAGCATTCAGTTTACAGGCACAGATGTTCAGGGAAAATGCATTTTAATCTCAGGATGAGATCATTTAAATATAGCCTTCTGTGAACATTCATACCAGTCAGGGAACAAGAAAAACACCAATCAAATTATATGACTAATCATTTCTAAGTTGTGCACGGATGTATTTGAATTTCAGATGGCAATCTGAGAAAAGGTCCTCAAAGCTTTAAGGAACATTCAAGTGAAGGGCTACGTGTTCATGGGGATTTTAACAATGGCAAAAGATTCGCCCATGTTCGCACAAATGGCTCAAAAAAAGATTATCAGAACAATTTGAAAAAAATTATCTGAGAAAAACTATGCTTAAGGGAGAGTTTTAAGGAATGGGCAGCTTTATGGAATCTCTGGTGAGACCAGAATACTTTGATGTTTAATAACGTTTCTATAAAAGCAGATAGTCAAACATTAATGAATGAAAATTTACAACGAAATTACTCAGTCTGAATGAAGATTAAGAACTGGATCCACTGGAAATTCATCTTCCACAAGCATTCTCCAGGCTGGAGTAATTCAGATGCTTTGACTTTCTAGCCTAATGAGTCTCACTAGTAGTTGACAATAACCCTTTTCAACAAAGAATTATCCTTTTCCAGGCAGCTTCCCTGCTCCCTTGCTCTCAGCAGGCTGAGGTTACGGTGTGTGCAGTTAGAGTGGGCTGTTTCAGACCTGCTTCCGCTTCCTATTTCCCACTGGGAATGCAGCCAAACTACTCCAAGACCACTGTCTGCCCCACGGACTGGCAGACTTAAATCTAGTGGAAACACTGGAGTCATTTTAGATAAATGTCACAAAGAGACAGAAGGCATAAAAGTAAAAGGAAGAAAGAAGCACTCCTTTGCAGAAAACTCTTTTCTATGACACATGACAAATATCTATTTCAAGTGTAAATAAGTTGGGAAATATTTTTAAAAGATCAGCATAAAACGTAAAGTATTTTGAAAAACATGTTTTACAATATAAAATATGGAAAAGCAAGCAGAAATGTGTCTGTATGGGAGCTAATTTAGTTGCTTTCTTGGAAGCTCATTCTGAATACAAAGCCACCCGAGCAATCCTCAGTTCATTTGCCTTTTCTTTCGTTCCTGTAAATAGGCACAATGTAAATACATGAGGGTATTGTTAAGGCTCAGGTTTGGAAAGTCTTGTGTGATCTCAGAATTTTTATTTCCAGAAATGGTAAAACCACTGTTGTTATTTTACCTTGACTTCACAAAGTATCCAAATGTGCCATTATGCAATGTAAATTATTGTCTTAATTAGACAGACGGCTGATTCTGATCAAAGCTAACTTGAAACAGACTTTCATACACGTCTTCCATCTTCAGACAGATTTTTTCAGGGAATATGGTAATATTCCTAGGGATGTATATACATGGAACATATTTCTGTTGTTAATAAAATTTAAAGAAGAAAGTACTGATATACTGAGACACATTTAACTTGTTCAAATTGACATAACTATTGGCACTATGCAAAACTTTATTCTATGTCATACCGTGCCTCTAAACTGCCTTCCCAATGAATGACTTTGAGTGCTAGGGCCATCTATTCTTGGGACAAAGACTAAATCAGTAGAGATATCAAGCAGCAAGTTAATACAAAGTTACTTTCCAATCTTTTTTTGTTGGTTTAAAAGCTCAAGGTTACTTGATTAATCGATTAGGCACTATGTTCTTCCCCAAAGAAGGAACAAGATGCCTCTGCTGAAAAATCAATTAAGAGAAATGAGTGTGATACTAAAGGAAGACAAGAACTGTACTCATAATTCCATAAGGAATATTTTAGGCTTGTTTTTCTAAATAATCCCACCAAGACCAAAACGCTAGGTGAAACGAGAAATATTTTTTGTGTTGCCTATGGCTTATTTTTGGCATTCGCACCCCAGAGATACATAGAGAACCTGAAGCTTCAGAAAAATCTAATGTTATAAAATCCTATGTATGAGTCAGAAAAGATAGGCTGGTTTTTTGTTGCTTTCGTTCTTCCCAGAATGCCTTTATTTAATTTCATGCAAAGAAGGCATAAAACACTCTGTTCTTAATTAGTTTGTCATACAGCTTATCTGCTTTCATGAGGGTTTGTCAGCACAGCAGGAATCAGAATCATTGGAGACCACTACTTTAGCTTGAGTTTATGATGATGATTTGTCTTTAAAAACAGATTGGTTTGAATTGTTGGATCGCAGAGTAATTGCAGACACTATTGACTTCATGTAGCAGGTCAAATATGATTGGGATGCTCCCTTTTCAAGTGCAGTACTTATCCTTGGGAAGACAAAGCTTCAAATGTATTTAAGACCATAAGTGGCACACATTTGCAGGGTTTTACATTAGTAACTTTGGAAGTCATTTTATCAGTTGAAAACCAGAAATGGCAAAGACAAACGAGGAGAAAAAAATAAATGAGTTTCCACTGTAAAATTATTGTGGATTGTAGATACTGCTAGCAGCAATCTCAAACTCTCAAAGTGATGTTTAAAGAAATTATTAACTCTTACAGCACCCTTGGGGAGAAGGTAAATATTATCTAAACATGTTACACATGAGGCTGCTGCTGTACTGGTGGGCAAGTTGGCTTGAGGGGTGGGGAATGCAAGAGGAGAGTATGTGGGCACCACAGGTGGTCAGTGTGATCCCCAGGACAGCCCTGGGCCAGCTTCTGCAGTGCCCCCAGGCCTCTGCACAACAGGACACTCTGCCAAGGTACCCTCAGCACTCCCAGCTGAGGCTCAGGACAGGGCTGAGGACTTCCCTGGGGTTATCTTTGCCTGCCTTAGTAGGTGTGCTGGTAGTCTGTAGCTCCTGAGCAGCATCTGAGCTGCAAAACTCCATGCTGCAAAGTAACTGCAGCTCTTCTGAGAAGGGAGGAAGGACGAGTGCCCTCCCTCATGCTCTGCCAGCACAACCTGCCAGCACCTTCACCTCCTTCAGTGTCACATCATCAGCAGGGCACCTCTTGCCCGCTGTGCACAGGCTAACAGGATCTGCCCAGGAGCAGAAGAGATTTTGCTTATTGATTGCAGAGCTAATCTAAACAAAAGGAAGGAAAAACAGTTTTCCATTTATATTTTCCCAGCAATATTTCGTAAGCTTTAAACATACACAGGGGTTTGGAATACAGCAGTAATGGGAAAGGCATTTCTCTGGTGAGGGTTGTGGTTCCTTCCCAGGGAATCCTACAATGCTCCACATTCATGGGCATGATCCTGAAAATGCTGGCCATGAACTCCCTGCGGCTCCAGTGGGAGCTTTGCTGGAGAAGTGCTGAAGCTTTTAACAATATTAGACCTCAACAGTCCCCTGAGGAATCTGTGAACACGCCAGCCAATATGGAGCACAGCAAACCACTGCTCTCCTAAGAAGTGTCACAGGCTCTGTTATCCACAGAGAGAGCTGAGAATGAGCCAAACACACACACAAACACTGCTCACACTCAACTCTGGTAATTCCAGTGCTGTCCAGTGTAAGCTCTGCCTCCAAGCACTCGTGTCAGTGTGTTCTTTGTCAGACTTAACACAACAAGGACATAAAATTCAGGGTGCTGCTAAGTGCCACTGCTTTTAAAATAAGCAATTGAAGCATAATCCTAACATTTAACAAGGGTAAAAGTCTATAACAATGTCCAAAATATGGCATAAGCATAAACACACTTATACTGCTGTGGACTGAGACCAGTCCCAAACTTCAGGGTGGGCACATAGGCCTTCCACAAAATACTACTTCAACTTTCAATTCAGATATCTTGTTTCAGACACCAAAGATTAAATTGCTTTATTGAAAGGTTGATAGTGATGCACAATTTTGATCTGTTGCCAAGCACAGTGGAAAAGGACAGTGTCATGTGGAAAATAGGATGATGAAATGACATAATTTTTATTTACTAATGATGCATTGTAGCTATGTTTGTTATGCAATTAAAGGTTGTATAAACATGAAAGTACAGAACAGATAAACTTCACTTGCATAAGCAAGTTCTATGTTGACATTTTATAACTTATACTGTGTGATTTTGTAAACCAAACAATACTCTTTAAATTTTATTTATATGCGTATGAAATGTAATATAGCCAAATATGCTCCAAACATGAGGGAAAAAAAAAACCAATTAAATTTGCAGAGAATGAAAGAATATTTTGTCTTTTAATTATGAAATACTTCTTAAATTTATTATACTACAAATCAAATTTGGTATACTAACAAATGGGTTTTGTTTTTATTAATAATTTTATCCTTAAGAGTATTATTTGTATTTGTGAGGGTTTTTTCCTCTCGAACTAAAACAATCAGGTTCATAAATGCTGAGAAAAAATGTCTTATGTGAAAGTTCAAATCTTCTCCCCCATTTTGCTTCAGACCTCTCTAAAATTTAAGGAAAAGAAGATGAAGGCACCTTTCACCTTTTCAGTGTAAGTTTTTCAGCTGTGCTGCAGCTCAGCTCTGAGCAGGTGCTGCACTGACCTTCACTCCCGGTCAGTGCACAGCTCCCAGTGCACCCCTCCTGCCCACCCCTCCATCCCACTGTGATGGATCCCCACAATGCTGTCCCTAATCAGTCGTGCTTGCTGATGATCACATCTCCAGAGGACACTCTAAAATGATTTTTTGGTGTGTGGTGGGGTTTTTTTTGTTTGTTTGTTTGGGTTTGTTTTGGGGTTTTTTTGTGGTTT
>VWZU01019186.1:866575-879969 GCA_013397095.1 Sterrhoptilus dennistouni | reverse complement strand
TTGGGTTTTTTTGGTTTGTTTGTTTTTGGTCTTGGTTATTTTTGTTTCTTTGTTTGTTTTTGTTTTGTTTTTTTGGTTTTGGTTTTTTTTTCCCCATCTTGTGAAAGAGCTTTTTACTAGGAGCCATTTGGCAAGAAATCCACAAGGTCATCTCTAATAGAAAAATAATGGACTAATTTGAAAGCTGAAGCCCAAACATTTGCTTGTAAAAAGTGTGGCCAATTGTCAACTTTGCAGCCTTCTGATAAGGTATCTATTTGATAGATGAGAGTCTCCACATTATACCTCAGCACCTTAAACTGGAAGGAAAAAGGACACATTTCTGAGGGGAAGCTCACACAGGACACTGGGTGCCCTTGCTCAGGCTCAGCCGTTTGGCTGGTCAAGGGAGTATTTTCACAAATGCTTTCTGCATTGAAGGAACCTGACAGAATTTATAATGTATTGTTTAATTTCTAAAATGAATGCCCATTTCAATGGAATCATTATCTAATAGTATAAGAATAGCCTACACTGCTGTGGCAGGTTGCTATACTGGGAATCATAAAGGAATTACTGTTTTTCAAGGACACAGTGACAGCAACTTTGAAAAATTACGCAGATTTCAAATTGACACAGGTTTTGGCTCTTGAGTACTGATCAGATTAATTGCCCACTTAGTCCAACTTATATCATACTTTTAACTTTTTAACTACCATTGAGCAACCATATGAATCAAGGCACAACTCACACTTTGCTTTTGTCTGAATGGCTTCTATTTGTTAATAATATACTGAGTGGCTCATTAAAGTTAGCTGTAAATAATGTTGCATGGGCATGGAGTTCTAAACCCTTTGCTTTAATTTGGTCCACACAAGCATGAAAAGTCCCTGCAAATTGCTATACTCATATATAGCTCATGTCACAACCTGTACAAAATACACATTTTTGTAGAACACAAAAACCCACCTGATAAAGCTAAAGAAACAGAGCTTTCTAATGATATGAGAGTATTTAATGAAAGAGTTATCTATCTATTAGAACAGAGCAAAGTTAAAAATAGTTCTTAGTTTCCCTAGAAAGAGAAAGATAGCGATGCACAGAAGTTACAATTTAGAAAGGATGATTTTTTTAAAAAAGCAGAGGAAGGAAAATTATAGTGTAAGATGGATTTAACTCCTCAGGCTTGATTCTAGACTGCATACATTCATTTTTTTCTATGATAAAGGAGGAATTTGGTTATGTGCATTTCTGCAATGATTGCATAAAAGAATGCATCAGTGCACCCAGTGAGAGTTTTTCCATCAACTTAGAGTAGAGATTTCACCAGTTGTGTCTACAATTGGGTAAACAGTCTATGTTATGCCTGGCTTTTCTGGGCAAAAAATATTTGAAGTATTTAATTCATGGTCTGCCAGCTTGTCACACGTCTACCACAGATGTAGGAAACATATATTATTTACATGTTTTAGCATTTAGATTGTGTAAGTGCTGCTACTGGCAAATCTGACTGCAGAATGACATATAGGAAGACAAATAAGATACCTTCTATTTTCCCAAAAAGATAACTGCAAGGAAATATACACTTAAAATAGATTACATTGTTAAAATATTTGACATGCACTATTAAAATATTTTATTCAGTATTCAAAATATTAATGATGACTGCTGACTCACACTTAACTTCCTTGGCTCGTGTCAACTGATCTCTTGTGGTATCATATAATATTCCTTCAACAAGGCAAAAAGAATACAGTAATTTAATATCCTGGTAGCTCTGTGTACATGTAGTCCTGATGTAGTCCAAAGACCTGCCTTCCACATTACTTAATTTTACTGAACTCAGCTAAAATCCTCACTGGTTTAGTAACATATTTAGAAAATGTGCTTGTGATCACCTATATGATAAGAAAGGTAACCATTGGCCAAATGAGAGTTGTGTAATGTCAACCACATTCAGCTGAACCCCTGTTCTATGCAATAAGGTGCTCCTTACAGTTGGAATCAAAATATTTTTGTATGGGCATCATTTTATGGTGAACTGGTGATAACAGCACTTTCTTTTTTCTGTAATGATCAAGGTTTCTGTTACAGGTTAAAGTATGTGAGCTGCCTCCACTCTTCCAAGGAGTAGAGGAATGTTCTGATAGTGTCCCTCTGGAGGAAGAACAGAAAAAAAAAACATGTGTGAATGTATAGATGTTATTTTATATATTTCTATTTATATATAATATGTAGATGTTATTAACCAGGTTGAATCTGTAGTGTACACAGCTCCTTGGTCCACAGAAATTCCATCTGGTTTCTTGTATGTGTCTGTCTACAAGTATTCTACCCCTGTTTTAAAATGCTTTGGCCATAGAACTGAGAGTTAGATCATCTGGCTACAGCATCATCTTTGATTCTTTTCTACAGGTTTTCTTCCAGGTTTCATCTAAAATTAGACTAATTTTAGCTGTTTCACCTAATTTGATTACAAATCAGTCTTTACTACTTCAGTCTGGTTCTGCTGAGAACATCAATTAGAGGAAAGGTGCTGCCCCACTGCAAGGCTCCTGAGGAAAATCACTCTTTTCTCAGGGATACAGAAACCTTTGCTGCTTTCCATAACCTGTTCCAGGTATGTTTGTGCTCCAGCTCCTGGCACTTAGTTTAGACACCAAACATATTGTGTTATCTCCTTTTGCAAGCTGAAAAAGCCACATGAAAGGTCCACATTCAGCTGTCATTTGATAACACACAACTATACAGGACTTGAGCTAAAAAAAAAAATTGTGAGGGACTATTTCTGATCAAATGCACAAGGGATACAAGGGTCAAAAGACTTTTCTTGCCCATAAAAAAGCTTATTGAGAAAATCCAGGATTTAATTCATGCAATGTCACAAGGCCTAATTTTCTGCTCAAGTGAAGACTGAAGATTAGAGTGAAGATTCACTTGCTGCCCAAGTGAAAACTGAAGATCAGACTGAAAACCAGACAGAAGTACATATTATGAATTTACTTGAGATAAGAACTTTAAATAATACGCTTATTTTACAGTAAGAGTGTTTTCTTGCTGGGGGCCATCCCTTATTATAACTAAAACGTCCTTTGTTGTACAGAAATAAACTCCATCTAAACATATCATTAATACTGACACAGCTTAGGTCTTCTACAATTTTCTTCCAACATGCTGTACATTTCCATCTAGAACATGGCATGAAGAAAAATGAAAGCTTTGTGCAGTATAATAAACATTTCCACAGAAGTCTATATAGTAGTTCTGCTTTACATCGTGTTTCATTTATCAACCTGAATTAGGCTTTTGAAAGAGGAAAATGCAGCTTTGCAGTTCAGTACCTTTTCTGGTCTTTTCTTGCAATAACAAAACTGCTTAATGTCATTTCAAGTTCATCCTGTTCCATGCACACATGTACGCAGAGCTATGGGTAATTCACTTACACAGTTCAACATCTCCTTTGTCACAGATGGTAAATGTGCAGATTTTTCCCTCAAGGAAAGAAACTCTTTTATAAAATAATTGTATATTCTGCTCATTTTTTCTTCTGTCACTGATGCTCTTGTATTGTTATTATACTCTGTCAGGCTGGTAATTAGCATTCAGTCTCCATCTGACACAAGCACAGCTCTTAGTCCTCCTTAAAAATCCCTTAGGACACACATGGTAAGTAAAATAATGTGAGCTAGTAAGAGGGGGAAAGTACTAAAATAATAATAATAATAATAATANACAAATAAACTGAGAGTGCATAACCACAGGCTGCTTTTGTCATGGAGTCAATGCATGGCTCTTCAGCACAGAGCTAATCCTGCTGTGTGGAAAGAGCTTTCAGAATACTACAACTGTCCTGCAGCTGTCCTTTGCTTTTCCTGCACAAAGATCCAAATACTCTTCCCAGTTTTTTCCAAACTTCTAAGGCACACGGCCTATCTTTCACTCACTGTGATTGCCCCTCCTCCATTTTCAGGTCTCTTGAGGGAATAATAATTTCCTCTTCTCAGACAAATAATTTTTTGGACTGTGTCACGTGTGATACTTGAGGTATCCTATTGTTCTGAACAACTCTAACTAGATTATATCATTCTTGGTAAATGATAATGTCACTTTAGAGCTTTGTGCACCTACCAGAATTCAGTTTCAGCCACAATGCTGTCACTAGAAATAAGAAGAAACAGAACTTTCCTTGTAGTTCCTACAATATCCTTGTTTACAATGAATTCTTGAAGAGACTGGTATGATCACAGGCCTATTCCAGGAATTCTCTAAGACTAGCAGCACCACACAGTCAGTTTTTGTTGAAGCTGTACCCTCACGCACACTTGTGCTGTCACACGGGAGGATGTGCTGAAGATGCTGGTGTGGCCCCCACGGTGTCCCCATCCTACCCCAGATGGGGAGTCAGTTTTCTGCCTTTGCACTCACACAGCAACAGCAGAGACAGAGCAGCAGCTCTCCCTGAAACTGGTGGTTTAATGTCATCCCAGTATCCTAAAGTGACCATGGAAATGACAACAAAAAGAGGCTTATACTTCGATACCAGATCAGTATAAAAGATCACCAGGCCAGACTTCAGAAGTCCAAAGACTCCTGGCAATCACGTAACAAGGTGGAGAGCCAGGGATGTCAAAGGTCTGCAACTTGAGAAAACCCTGAATTTCTCTGAATATGAGAAGTCTTAATTTCATTATGTCAAAATATAGTCCAAAACCTACTGGGTTGATAACAGAGACTTGTGCCTTAAAATAAGAGTACCAAATTTATGCTAATATTAATTAATGGTCTGGTCTGGCACTTTATGTCTTGGCATCAGTCTCCAAGCCTAGAAAAACCCATGCAGTTGACAGAACACGTGCATGAGAGACACTTGTCAACTCACTGCCACCAAGGTGCTGAATAAGAAGTCCTTGGAGGTCTCCACTTGCTCATTAGATCAATTGGATCTAATTGTGTTACCTCCTCCAATGAGGTAACACTGCAAGTGTGAGCACACAGGACTTTCTTTATTTCACTGCACACACACTTCCCAGGCCTCCAGCCATATATTTGTCCAAAAGTGGGAGAAAAATCTCTCAATAGACACCACTGCTAACCAAATGTAATTTCTAAGTGTAAAATGGAGTCTTAGAATAATCCAAGTATTTAAGAAATACTGGGTGAGAAGAAAAAGCTCATTCAGAGCAAATTCCTGTGAAATTCAGGAATTCAGTGTGGGGATGACTACAGCAACTAAACTGGAGCACACCCAGCCTAAGCTGCACTATTTTCAGTGTTTAGTGAAGCCCTGCCTATTTTCTCTTATTAACTGACTGGGATGTTGTGTGAAACACCAAACCTGTAACACTCAAACATGGAACACAACCAGCATCTGACACAAGCAGCAGCACACTAAGAAAACAAATTATGCAGTCAGCTGAAAATACTTCCCTAGACACGTATTAAAAAAAAAGGTGGAAGAATGATATTCAACCCCCTCCTCTTTCTGCATGTCACAGACCTAGAAGCTTTTAGGATTATTTAGATAATTCAGAGTGCTCTCTCCTCCCTTACTAATAACTTTATCTTTTATTAGGTGAACCAAAGAGGAAGATTAGGGATTCTGTTACTCTGGGATTTATGGCTACAGTGAATTCAAACACATGAAAACCATCTGCTGCAGCATTCAAGAAGGAACTATTACATACCTAAGTTGAGGGGAAAAAAAAAAAAGCAAAAAACAAAATAAAAACCACAAAACAAAACATTAGAGGTGGATTTTCTGCTGTTTGTAGAAGAAAAACTCTGCCTCTTCCCAATCTCTAACTTCAGCCTCGATACAATATTTATTTATTACCAACCTTCAAAGCACATTTCTGCAGTATCTGCTCACATGTTTACACTTTTCATGGAGCAGCATTCCCTTTTCCTAGCATCTCAAAAGTTCAGAATTCCAAAAGGGGGCCCTGGTGGAAGGAATGAGAGGAATAAATGCCCAGACTCAATATTGCTGCTCAGCCCTTTGGGCCATGTGGCTCTCAAGTCACCTCTGCGTAATTTTAGGTGGCAATATATCACATCAGAGGATGTGTCAATGACATTTCATCTCAGTGACTCTGCCACAATTCCCATCATGGACAGGAGCCATTTTTCACAGGTGTATATTGCATACAGAGGAAGAAATTTATCTGTGAACTTAATATATGTTCATCTTCTACTGTGTAAGTTTATGCATGGCATAAGGAGATGTTCTGTTGTGCTGGGGAACCAGCTTGGCATTAGACACAATTCCTTTCTGGAAATGACACTGGCTTCCCAGCATTCTTTTACCAACTCCTAACTCTGGGGCTCGGGAGAAATAAGGGAAGTAAACTCCAATAATGATGCTGTCCTCCTGCAAAGGCACAGCATTTTATGGGAAAAACCTCCTGAGATGTCCTCTTTTTTACCTCTTTTGTGGTTGCTTGGAAGAGTGGATGGTTAGGCTGTGAAGGACCCATAGTCTCAGTCCTCCAAAATGCATAGCTCTTTGCTATTTAAAATCCTGCTTTCTCTTTCTGAACTTCTTTCAGAAAATCTTTAAATTATATATCTAACACCTACCTTTCTTTCTATCTTTATATATCTGCAAATGAATGGACAGAAATTTCTGATTGTTAAAAGTAAGAATTCATGCCACATATTTCCCATATTTGATTACACTTCTTTCATCATGTATGTGGAATAGCAGATTTGCATAATATCATATTTCTCTGGACTGTGCACTGACCTGTGTAAAACAACCTACCAGAGAGTAATCTTCTTTCATGAAACACCAATTTTTCTGATGCCTTCAAGGCAAAAAATGTAGACAGCCTAGTTTTCAAAGTCACAGAGAAAAATATCTTCATAGATTTATGAAGGGAATAAATACAACTTTGCTAACCAACCACTTCCATGCATCCTAATGCCAACATGTTGTAATTAATAAAACAAGCATGTCCCATACTGAGGGAAAATGCTGACCATGCCAGAATAAGTGGGCCCATATATTGTCCAAGCATGTAAATAGATTAAGTGACAGCATAATTAATCCTCGGTACATAATCAATGAGGAACAGTAAGGCCTTGTGAAAAATTGAAGACATCGGAATGAGACTGAATTTTCTCTGAGCTAAAATGTGGAGTCACTAGTCAATGAATCCTGCCTCAGGAGACTGTAACAAATACAGAGAGAACCAGCTCAAGGACAGCCAGAGTTGTAAATTGAGAGCTATAAAAAAATAATAATCTAACAATTGTGCCAATGTGTTTATAATTTATAGGTTGGCGTTACAGGTGAGAAATAGGGGTTAGCAGTCTGTTATAATCTGAACTTGAGTCAGTAAAGCACTGCAGAACCTCTAAATCACCACTTCTTTCATTTCACATAGTTTAAAAACATATAATAAAACTATCAGACAAAGCCACTTTCTTTCAGGCTTTGAAGCTGGAGCTGTGGATACCAATCTGTTCAAAGTTAGAGTGCTACTAGGGAGCCCAGCAAAGGGAAGCTCTTAATTTTCCTTATACTCTTTTCTTTTGCACATTGGGCACTTGCCATAAAAGTACAAAAAGCACAGGGGTCTTTTTGTTATAATTGAGGCAGGAAAGAAAATAAGAGTTCCGTCTCACATTAAATTTCGGTGTTCTCAAACTTAATTCCATTTCGATAATCTAATTCAAGGTACCTAAAAAAAAATAGTTTGAGCATGCATTTAAATGGAGTGAAATTGGAACTTTTAATCCTACACAGTGCTGAGTAACTCTGAGTTTCAAATTCCCTTCTCCCAGTGGGTGTTGAGGTCAGCACTCACCACAGAGCAAATTGGAGCCTGGCAGGACTCTGTTCTCTGTAAATAGGGGAGGCTGCCTTGTCGTGCTCTGCAGGAACTGAGCAGCTCTTCCAAAAGGGTTTTCATATGGAGGTTTTGGGCTGTTTCTTGGACGTGACTCCCCCTTAGAGAAAAGTGAATTAAATGGAGGAACTCTGCATGCATTTGCTAATAACTGGACAGAATAGCACTTTTACATTTTTTTCAGTCATTCATCTTTCAAAGTTCCCCATGCTTCCCATGAACAGACCAGTCATTATTGACGATAAATCCTCTTACAGCCTGTACAATGTGTAGGCAGGTACTGGAGCATAGTATGTAAAGATGGTTCTATATCCACTCAAACTTTCCCTTAATGATAAAGTATTGCAATAAATACTTAAAATACTTACAAGCAACCTTCAAGATACTGGTCCATTTGTCTGACATAATCACCATTTGAGCTGTAACTCATCTTCCCTTACAACTGATCTACTGCATTCCTCTGCCATTGTGATGTGAATTTAACCTGAACTTTGAAATACCAATTGGCACTCAGTATTCTTCCCCCATGAAAAGCCTGTAAAAATTTTCATGATCAAATTACTTTTCCACATGCTCTATCTTTCATTTCAATTCCAGCAATTTTTCATGTGCATTTTTCATTGTTAAATGCTCCCATGGAGGATAGTTGTAGCACTAATGGCAACTAAAAGTTACTACCATTAAAAAAATTCTGAAAACTAAAGTGGATCAGTAACACAATAAAACTGGTAGCTAGTGGGAGTGCAGCCAACCTTTTATCCTGATTGAGTCCAGTGGCCTTTCTGCATTCAGAGCCCTTTCTTTGAAACAAGCCTAATGAACACACTGACAGTGGTGTGGCAGACAGAAAACCTACCAGATGAGGTCCCCAGCTGTATCTTTGTGGGGGCTTAACAGGGCTTTTACTTGCTGGGGTATTAACTGAATAAATAGGAAAATATGAAATATTAGACTTCTGTTTTCACACTGCTTTGTAAAAATGTTTCTCTTGGACTCTGCTACATAGCAGTCAATAAATCCCAAGATAATGTTAAACAATTATTCTGGTCTGTCACAGGTTCCTGGATATTGTAAGAAATTGGGTTGAGTGAGGCAGTGCTGTGTCTGCAGACAAGGCTCAACTCTGATTTACCCAGCCATCTTTGATACCTAGCCCTGGTACAAAAGGGCTTTTATTACCTTGGAATACGCAGTACTGGAAAAAAAAATATAATTGTTTGATGGATAAATTCAGACCTTCTCAAGACAAAGGTTAACTCTCCATAGCTTCAGCCTAGCAAAATGAAGGTTGAAAATGAGAGCTATAGGATAACAGGAGAGTTGACATCTGCTAAATAGATACAGTGCTTCCCTTTTCCCAGACGAAATAAATTAAGAGGAAGCCAAGCAGCCAAAAAATCCCCAACCAAACTAACAAAAACAAACCGCAGATGCTGCGTTCTGAGGGAATATTTTAGACTTAGAATTCAGGCCTAGAGTTACCCCTAGAGTTTATCAGCAATGCAACTTCCTAGAAGAACCCTCACATACTGCATGTGAGAAACCCTGAGCCAGAAAACCTGTTCTCTCAGCCCACCTGGGCTCTGGGCTCATCATACTTGCAGCATCCTGTAATCGAATGAAACTGCGCTGCTGCAAAATGTGTGATGGATTTAAAATCTGCTTCTGGGGTTTATAATTTACTGTAACCTGGGTTTAAGACAGCTAACCCAGGAGCAGAGGAGCACAGAGGTCAGCAAAGGCCACTTGCTGTTCTGAGATTCCTGCCAGCCAAGGCAGCACAAAGCCTTGGCAAGTGCAGTTGGAAAAGTGCAAAAAGCCTTACAAGTACTTCAGGAAAGAAAGTAGAAGCTGAGCACAAATCTCTAAGAAAGACACTTTTTTGAGCAGCCTGCTTTTATCTCAAGGGAATTTAGCATTTCTGTAGACCACAGCTGCAGCAGGGTCATCTCAGGAGGAAAGGTCCAAGCCCTCTCAACTCTCCCCATCAGAAGCAACACTTCCAGATTTCTCAGGAAGCCAGTGAGTACGGGATGTAAGGCCAAGTGTCACAGGAACTCCATGATACATGACAGGTAACTTCATATATTATCCTGGCGTATTACCCACAAGCTTCCACATCCGAATGGATTCATCATGCACCAGCTGGTGGAGGCAAATCCGTGTCTGACCAAAGCACAGAGAGAGAAAAAAAGTGCATGTACATAACTTTAAGGATGGATATACAATGGACATAGTATTTCAGAGAAAAGCTGCATGAAATATATGGTGTTGGGATTTTTTTTTTTGCTTTCCTTTGTGAAAAAAATGAATGCAAAGTATATATTTTTCACTTGACATAGCATTAAGCATATGAACATAATTTATTTCCAAACTGTCTCTATTTATTTAGCTACTACAAGCTTTATTTGGGAAACTGTCACTCCTTCACATGTTCTCAGCATAGGTAACTGCAAATACAAATATTCAGAAGCTGTTGCTTTAAAATGTTGCCTACAGAGGAACTGGATTTTAAGGAAAAAAAAAAAAAGAGTCTGTGAGAACTGGGAATGAGGTGATGCTGCACAGAGTTCCATGACCATAACTTTGAAACCTTTCAGAATTCAAATTCAGGCTCTATATATGACTCTCTAATGGACAACTCAACTTCTCAGAAGGCTTCAGGCTTTTAATAAGAAGCTCTTTGCCTAAATGCCAGAGCCAAAGCCACAGCTGTGGTTTAGCAGCAGAAATCTAGACTTGGGCTGCATCCAGGACACGTTAAATCACCAGAGAGATCTGCTGTACCTTCAATAGATTGGTTTGTGTTCTCCAGGAGAAAAACATCTATTTGACCTCTGTGCATATTTCTATATGACTTTCTCTTTGCCAAAATTTTCATCTTTTGTTTGAAGAAGGGAAGTACCAAACACCTTCTGCAGAAAAGCTTCCTCCAGGTCAGCCCAGGCAAACTAAATGGAAAGTTATAATATGGCAAACAGGAAAGACATTTTCAAACTTGTCTTACTTTAGTTCAATAATCTTCTTATTAAATGAACTAAATTTGTATATGGGTTTTTGTTTTGTTGTTGTTTTTTTTTCCCTAATCTCACTATAGGTTCATGAAAACAGGAAGTTTCCTCCATTCCATTTCCAGTCAATCTAAAATCACTTTGGGGATAATTTTCAGAAAAAAGTTTAAAATTTTTCAAATATTTCATAAAAAATGAGAGATCTAAGTTCCATCCACCATAATTCCACCATAATCTTTGAAAATCTTCTTTTTAAATGAACTTGAACTAATTGACAAACTGAACATGGACTTGCTAATAATTTAATCTTGAATAGATTTCAAAGAAAATAATTTCTCTAGCAAGCCAGCTTTCCTTCTATCTAAAGCTGAGAAGAAATCTCTTATTCCCTTTCATGGAATGAGCAATATTTCTTTCCACAAATAATTTTAACTTTCCATACAGTACTGAAACCCTTTTGTCCACACAATGCCCACCTGTCAAATGGGCTTGGCTCAAAAAACTTTTTAAAATATAGATACATATTTCCTGATAAAAATAATTGCTATAAATTGAGCATTTCTAAATCAACATTAATTTAGCCCAAGAATTGCCATTTTGATTCAAAGAAAAGTCTGGCAGGCTGCAATGATTCAGAACACTATTTTTGATGCTTGATCACTGCCTGCATTTCCATTCCCTGTCCTTCTCTTCTGCCTACTCATGCACTTATCTGACAATATAAATCCTCTTGCTTTTTACAGTGAGTCTATTTCTCTTAAACCCAGAAAAAAAAATTCAGAACCACACCAATAAAAGCAATCTGGGAGATGCCAGCTGCACCTCCTCTGTCCAGGCAAAGCCCTGGTGGCTCACACTTCTGTACATTGAGCACCATCTGTCCTTCCTCCACGTGCTGTAATGTGGCCCCAGTTTAAGTGAAACCAGCATTGAGGAGTGTCTGACACACAGGAGTTGAGGCTGTGCCTTCCAAACCTCCCTGCAAGGCTTGCCCACCTATGTCCTCCTGGTGGAATGCCACCCTTCCCTGTGGCAGCAGCAATTCCCAAAGCTGCCCACCCCGAGAGCACAGGCTGCCTTCCCTCCTGGGTACTGCAGCCTCTGAAGTGGAACTGACATCACATCCATGCAGGGTTTATGTAGGGACCAGCTGTGGTTTCTCCAGCTTCAGAGGGAGGAGTTCATGAGTACCAAAGAGCAGGATTTGGCTTTGTGGAATGAGAAGCCCTTAATGCAGAAAATGACACACAGACACAGGTGTGAATGCCCAGTACCACACAGGGGGAGCAGAGGGAAGACATCAATGACTACACACCTGCATATCTACTCACTTCACAGGGTCCTTTCTGTACAGTTTTCTTGCAGTGGAAAAGAAAGAAATGTCAATTAAACAAACTTCTGATCCTGCTTTAGTTGGTTGAACTCTTGCAAGAATAAAAAAACAAACAGAATGGATGGTGTGGAAACTTCTAAAGCAAACTTTTCTTCTGATGGGGAACAGCTAATTGCCAACACAGAATGTGTGTGAAATATTGATTTCGTTTGTGCGGATAGGGAAGCAAGTCCCAACATACTTTCATCTGTTCTTAAATATAAATGAAAAAACAATACATTTACTCTAAGGTCACAGTGGGCTCAGAGGATCAGCCGAAGCATACACAGCTTGTGATTTATATTCAGAGCCCACCAGCAGCAAGAAGAGAGAGACTGATACCATCATCTTACAATCAGCTTTTGGATCATGGCGTGCATCTGAGAATGCTGGCAGAGTCCAAGGCTGTTTGTCTGCATTCAGCAAACCAGCCTAACTCCACAATCAAATATCCTTTTCTACCCTTCAGTGCATGCAGCCACATATAATACCATTTTATGTAGCCATTAAAAGTATGCAGGCACTAATTATCACATTTTTGGGTGTCTTTTGAATACCAGCAAAAAAAAGTGTAAAGCCTTTAAAGAGAGAAGATGTACACGGCCATGGAAGTTTTTCAGGAATCAGGACAGACCTGTAATCACTCATCACATGAAGAGATAATTGAGAGTTTAACTGTGTGTTCAGAACAAACAGCTCCGTGCAGGGAGGGGGAAGGGCGCAAAACTGCTCCAGCCCTTGAGGAGAGTGAAGAATACTTTCATATAGGGCAGCAATCAAGTTAATTTGATAGGTAGCTCTGGGAGCCCCGTGGATACTCAGAAGGCTTAGCCAACAAGATTTCATCAAGGTTGTTAGTTGCCTCTCCATCTGCCTCACAAGGAGCTCTTGGCAAGCTTAACTCTATTTCCAGTTGCTAGAGAGACACTTTCAGACTCAGGATGAAAGTAACATTGGTTTTTCCTTTCAGTACATAGCATTGTAACTTAATTTTCATATAGTTTTCCCTGCTGAGGTTGAGTTTGGGAGCAGAATTCACACTAAGTTTTCTCATAAAAATACCAAGCAGTTTATAAGAAAAATATTAAAATTAAAAACATAAAAAAGTTCAAAACTAACTGCAAACATGATTGGTTTTGTGGTGGGTATTTTTTTTTCCTTTTAAGTCAAAGGCAAACA
>VWZU01019186.1:853521-865323 GCA_013397095.1 Sterrhoptilus dennistouni | reverse complement strand
CAGCCCAGCCCCAGCCCCAGCCCCACTGCAGAAAGAGAACCAGAGGTACAAAGTGCTGCATTATTTAAGCGGGCCACAAACAATGAACAACCTGAGGAGGACTGTGCTGGTCCCAGCTCAAAAGCTGTTTCTACCCGCTCTCTCTTACTCCTCTGGAGCACCACAGCATCCTGCAGGCCCAGCAGTGCCCACACCCCTGTTTTGGCTCCTGTTAATGTGCAGTGCAGTCATTCAGTGCAGCTCCATTCCAAACAAAACATCAATCAATCAATCAATCAATCACATCACACAGCTTAGAAACACAAAACCACTGTGTTTCTTTAAGGCTGGAAAAGACCTCCAAGGTAATTGAGTCCAACCTCTGACCAAACACCACCTCAACCAAAGCACCGACTGCCAGGTCCAGCTCTTGCTTTCCTGGGCTGTGAAAACCTTCACTACAAACACAATCCAAACTTGATTAAGTGATACCTAAATTTGCCTCAGGTTCACTCTGTGTGCAATGGCAGTCTTAGATAGCAGAAGCACAGGGCAGGAATAATTAAAATCATATTGATTTTACTCAGCATCACGGTGATGATATGAGTAATGTTGGCCTTCTTATAATGGAATAAAAATACTAAGTGGCTGTGTGAATAAGATACTTTCATTTTCTGTAAGACATCATCAGAAATTACAAAAAAAAAAAAAAAAAGTATTTCAAATCAGTCTGGTGAAATCAGTGTTTTTGAGGGACTTTGATACATTTAAAACCAATTTAACCCAATAAATACACAGACATAATTCTTTGCTGAGCCACAGAAAAAAAAGCTGGGATGTCTCAATGCACTCGAGTCAGGGATACGCAGAAAGAACACTCATCCTGTTTCTAAAGTTGTGATTTAAGGGGAAAAATGCTTACAGAAATTCCTCCCTGCCTCTCTCCTTGTTCCCTGCAGTGCAGGTGGCTGTTCCTGCCTGCTCCTGCCCGTGCTGCCTGTCCTGTGCTCTGCACTCAGCCGGTCACAGCAGCCCACAGAGCCACCACCAACTTTGCAAAATTGCTCAGGATATCGCTGGAGGGTACTGCTGGATCTGGTGGATCTTTAGTTGCTGCAGCATTCTTCCGATCTGGCAGAGGCATGACAAATTTGCAAGTCAACATGTTTTAAGATGGATTATCCTTTTCAGCAAATGTCTGCAGGGATGGTTTGGGGGAAAAAAATCCTTTAAAAATCTTGTTCCTGCTCTGCTTTTCACACTAAAAATGAGAAGAAATATTCAGAGAGGATTTCTGCATTCATAGCTGATGGGGGAAGGGATGATGTAAGGTCATATCCCATTTATAAGAAGGATTAAATAGTCTTTTAATTTGCTTTGCTATTCCACATAAAGATATATTTATATGTACAGACATATATATATATATATATACACACATTCCAAATATTATGGAGAGAAACCTGTAATATCTATCTTTCCACCTTTAGAATGATAATGTGAGGAGAATTTTCCAAAGTTCTGCATCACTGCAAACCCCACATATTTCATTAAGATGATTAACCACTGAAGAAAGCTCCCAGCAATTTAACAGATACAAGTGAAAATGTAATGCCTTGGAGGCATATCAGATGTTGGAGGATAGCTTAACTACTGAATTATCCACTAACCTTCTCTTCCAGCTCTGCCTTGGGGATACTACAAAAGATGTTTCAAGAATGAGATAGAAGGCACTGAAAGAAAAACCATGTTAAAAACTTTTAAGGAGTGGCCTAGATCTTGACCTTATCTAAATTAGCTTGGACTTGTATAAGATGGGAAAAGGTTGATGTGGGGGGAAAAGAGGATGATAATGATCAAGTGTCTTGACTTGCAGACAGGCAATAAATCACTTCTATTGAACATGCCATGAATGACAACAGAGAGTCTTAGACTTGAGAATGAGTCACTGGAAACGTTGTGTCTTCTGAGTCAGCTGAAAGGAAAAAATAGTCTCCTTGTACAGGCATTGTCTTCCTAATTTGCAGAAAAGTAAATAACATCTTTCTCAGATTTCAGTTACAACAGAAAATACAAGCCCCAAACCTTCTGGAGAGCCACAAAGTCAGTAAATCCCCTCTCCAGTCAAAAATTTTTCATTCTCTATTTCCTTGAGGAAACACACTACACTGCCCAGGGCTGACCTCTAGGATTTAGAAAAAAATCCTCTATCGGCATCTATTGATTTCCCTGCAAACTCAGATAAGTTGGAGGCCTGTCTGGAGAGAGGAGTCAGCCCAGCTCCCACCCCGAGGGTGGCAGGAGGTGTCCCAGCACCAGCAGGGACAGCAGCCCTCCCTGCCCTGGCCAAGGTGACCTGGGCACTGACTGGGGTGTCCTGCACATAGGGACAGGTTCTGGTGACAGGAGGGGCACAGGAGGTGTGGGCAGCCCCTTGCAGCAGCTGCAGTGTGAGACTCAGGATGGTTACTGTGATGCTGGTTTGGGTGTTGCCTTTTTTCTTTTCTGTATTCTCTTTATTCTTAGCACATATGTTGGTAGCTCTGCAGCCTATTGTATTAGTGACTAGATTTCCCTGTAATTTTCCACGGCCTTCCCTAGGAAGAAAGACAAAACAAATTCCAGAGCTCCAAGCCCCAGGAGGTGCACGGCCCCTGGGCTACCTTGGTTCTTCCTGGAAACCAAGGCAGAAAACAACTCTTCCAGATACTTTCTCGTGGACAAAGTACAGCTAGTGCTGAAGGGGGGCTCCAGAAAAGGGGCTTGACCTGGGGGGAAATTGCTTCACCATTTGTCCTCCTAACTGGTGCCTTTTATCAATTATGCTAATTTCCTAAAATCTATAAAAACATATTCACCCCTGGGTGGGCTTTTGTGGACATCTTTCCATAACTGCTGCTAAAGGCCATCAAATAAAGATCTGCTCTTATATTACTTCCTTACTAAAATTATCTCCAGTTTCATTTTTGGATTAGGAAAAAGGCAACACTTGCGGTCAGCCCTACCCACACCCATCACCTGATGGCACCAACAAATATATCTGGAGACCTTTGCTCTTAAGGTTCTTCTTCCTGTTATTTTCTTAACAAAGGAAAAGCCTTAGTTAAAAAGAAAGAGGACTGCAATCATTTCACTCACCTTGTTCATACAAGCCTGTATTTTTAAATAAGATTTTAAGTTTAACCACAAACTTTGCAGAACTAATCTCCTGCCCTCTCCAGGTTTTCCTACTTTCTTGCCGCAGCAAGAGAGGAGTCAACAGCCTGAATAAGATCACTCTGCTTTGCAAACTTTAAAAAGCACCAAACAAACAAAAAATATTTCAAGTAAAGCCTAACTCAATGCACACAGCTTTAATAGAACAGTGTATGCATTGTGAAGGCTCTTAAAATTTGTATTATATGCTTTACAAATATTAACTGCTCAGTTCTTACACTTCATGAGATGCAAAGGCCTAAAGGATTCATAGATGAATTAACTTGATATTTTAGTTTTTTGAGAAGGATGGCGAGGATAGAAGCTTACCACTTACAAAAATAGGAACAAAAAGACCAGTGGTGCTCATTCTACTAAATCAACTACAATGTTTTCCACATGGGTATGCAATACATTTGTAAGCTGCTAGAGGAAAGATGGTTACCTCTAAGATGGGAGTATTTAGAAATACATCTCCCTCTCATGAGTTTCTGATAGTGCAGGCAATGTTTGTTTACATATATACACTAAAAGTTTTCACCTTCTTTTTTTACTGGTCATGTCTTCTTTTCTAGGCTTGCAATTGAGTTGTGCCTGTAAAAAACTTTCAGTGTATCTCAGAGTCATGTAACAGTCTAAAGAGAACTTTGCCTTACAGGTGGCATAATCAAGAGTTTAGGCCTTTTTCTCCTCCTCAGCACATGGAGCAGGTTTGAACCTTTGCCTCACCTCATTAATTAGTTCAGTTCTCCAGACACACTAAAAACTCCATGCTCGTCCCAGGTAGCCACCCTCCAAGAAAACAAAGGACAAGTTCAAGCCCTTCTCTCAGGTTCTTTCTAAAAGGTCTGTCAATCTTCTCCTTCTGAGGTGAATCCTGGAATCTTCAGGGACTTCATACCTACCCTTTTCTGTCAAGTTCTAAACATCTCATCTGTCTTTCAACTATTTCCTTTTCCTTTTCAGTTAACTCTCTGTTCACCTTCTACTCCTGCCTGTACTCTAATGTCTCTCTATGAAATTCTGTAAGTTATTCTTCACAGAATCTCCAGTATTCCTTCCTGCTCTTGGATTCCCCTGGCCCCTCAGCTTCCAGGGCACATTCTCATAGGTCTATGGCCAAAGTCCCCAGCCCATGGTTTTCCAGCCTCATTTCACTGTGGATATCCAACAGCCAGCTGCCCTCGCTCCAAGTGCTTCCTCCACTCCTCTTCACTCTCTGCAGAAATAGATTCACATCTCTTTTCTCCCTCTGTTTGTACGTCTAACACTGCCTGGGGTCGGGGCTACTGCAGGGACAAGTCTTCTGTCTCCTGCAACATTTTTGAAAGGACCAGCAGTGTCTTCTCCCAGTTTTCCCACACACAAACACATGTACCACAACAGGCCAGGCTCTCCTCACTCTTGCTTCCTACACCTTGCCAGCAAAGCCTGGAACTCAATTCATCAGCCTTCAATGTTCTGTGGGAGCATGAGATATCTGTAAGAAAATGACTGCTCCAGAAAATCTTCAGAAAAATTAACTCAAAGACAACAAGCTTTGTTTACATTTCCCAGTCTCAAAAAAGCTTTTGGGTATTTGCTCGTGGGCTGCTGTCAACAATGTCAACAAAATCTGCTAAGATTATTAGTGGCATTTTTTTTTAATCTGTCTCGTGACACTGTACTTTACAAACTGTTCACACAATTCCACTTTTTTACTCTTCAAGCTTTTAATCTTTTTTCTGGTTCTCAGGGAAGGAGAAGAATTTCAAGTTGAGAAGAAACTGTGCAGAGGAGACAGGTCCAACTGCAATTACTCACATGGTGGCTGAACATCCTAATCAAATCCTGAATACCTGGAAATTTTCAAGATTTTTGATCTTAATTTTACAATTATTCCTCTGCTATATGCATGCTTTCTATGCTTGCACTAGGCAAAAGATATTACCAA
Source organism: Sterrhoptilus dennistouni (assembly GCA_013397095.1). Lineage (NCBI taxonomy): Eukaryota > Metazoa > Chordata > Aves > Passeriformes > Zosteropidae > Sterrhoptilus > Sterrhoptilus dennistouni. The sequence continues at coordinate 860,216 of VWZU01019186.1, read as the reverse complement.
TGGAATAAAGGATTTGCAGGAGATTGTTGTATAGTCTTATTAATAATATAAATTCAGTCCAAACCACAAAGCAATTTTGTTGACTCATGGGACATTAAACATGCCTTATTTAAAGCCTTTTTACTTTTTATTTCTGAGTCCTCCTTCAAATCATTTTTATTGTCTGATTTAGAATAATTCAACATAAGATATGAGTTTTCCAGCTAAGAAGCCATTACCAAGTCAAACATCAAACTGACTTTGCTTCCAATATGCAAGCAAGTGAACTTAGCTTGTGAAACTTTCTTTAAACTAGAAATATTCTATAACCCAAGAACAGCCCTTTGATACATTGAAGAAAACTATAAAACTTAGATGATTTATGCACCATCTATTTTAGGTTCAGGGTATGGATAGACAGATCCTAGATCTTCTGCCTATAAATATGGGCCAAATACATGCTTATGCATTATCTGAAATAGAGTGCCTGCACAGAATTTTTAGATAGACACAGAAGTTACTTATACGTTTTTCTCACCTGATTGCATTTAACCCTCATATGAACTGAAAGAGATTATATGCTGAGATGACTGGTTATTTTCTGATAAGAAACTGCCTTTTGGTGGAGCATCTTAAATGGTAAAATCTACATTTTTCACAGAGAAAATTTTTGACACTTTTGATAGAGAAGGCTTCCCTGACCTAAAATGGAATTGCAGACAGAAAGACAACTGCTGTTGAGGACTCTCTCCACAAAAAACTCCAATCCACTGGTAATAAACTCTTTACTGTTAGGCCAGTTAACCAAAGTAACAGGCTCATTTCAGCACAGGACTAAAGGGCTGATAGGGCAGGTCAATATTTATATATATATATTTATATATGGAGCTACACCCATTTATTCAGAATTTCACCTGAAGATCAGTTCTTCATGGCAACTACAAAACTTTGTCTTGATTTCCAAATCAAAATTGTGGCACAATTTCCAAATCCACAGGATTTCCAATTCCTGGCTATCATGGAGAGCCAAGGGGATTTGAATCACTATTTGTCTGCAACAATTCGAACAATAGGTTTTTTAAAAGCAAAGATGAAGTAAATTTATTTTTAGAAACAAATCAAAGTGGAACTGTTACAGGCATACCTGCAAGCACATGTATATATTCTAGGGTTAACAGAGATATATGCATGGCAGAACACAAAAGGTCCTTGAAATTTGTTCAAAATTTACAGGGTTTTAAGGAATATTTAGAGCCATACAGAAACAAAAGACATACGAGTGTTATTTTATTGTTTTTGTTTTTCTTTGTACTGACATTCGTGCTTGTGAAATGTTGGTGGCTCGTATTTTTGCATGAACGGCCACTGGGTGCCACTGTTCTGCTGCATAGAAAAAGAGCTGAAACAACATTTTTGTTGTAGCAATAAGTTTTTTTCTTATTAAAGTCTGTATACTACTGCTTCACATACCCACCTTGTAGAAATGGCACTGCTGCACAGTTCATAGTGAGCTTTTTCATAGCAGAACAATAGGAAAACTGACACTAAGAGACTGGAAAACGTTTCTAAACTCAGCAGGCAATAGAACGTAGAAGAAACTTTTTTCAACAGTGTATTTTCTACTTAATAAAAGAGAGACTTGTTATCCAGATTCAGGTTTGATATTCGTTTGCTGAATGACTTTGTGGAACTCCCTGGGAGCTGTTCCTGCCCAGCTGTGCACAGCTGCATTTCCAGTACACAAACATGTACATCAAATGTTCAAATGGACATGGAAACAGGATCTAATACACTGAATTGGTTTCTAGAATACTCAGTGTGTGTGCAGCTACAATAACTGTGCACAGGTAATTGGTGCATTTCTGAATGTGGAAACTGCATCCTTAAATCCTCTGAGCCTTATTTCCTTCAGCCAGGAAATGGGGTTAACAATGAATATGCAATTTATGGCAAGAACAACACTGCAGGGAGAGACCTTTGTACAGCGAATAAGAACAGGTTTGTGCCTGTGTAAGAAGTGGCCTCAAGAAGCTGAAGTCCAGCTGGAGTGGGACTTGCAGCTTTAGGAGTAAACAGTGTCTCATGCTGGGAGAGGACACAGGGTGGTGTTGTGTGGGTCTGACCTGCCACATCCCATCCAAGTAAATATAACTGCAGTAGTAAAAGCCTCCATTTGTTCCCACCTGTAATATAAACATGTTCAAGGTCTAAATAAAGCTCCCAGAGGTCCATGAAGAAAGAAAATTTCAAATGCTGCCTGTCCAAAGCATTACATTATAAGCAAAAAAAGAAACAGTGAAAGATTGAATTCCTTGAAAGTCCAGAAGATAGACTTTAAACATGAAAAACATCATAAAGAAAAAACAACCTGAATTACATTGTAGCACCTTTATGCCACATCAGAAAGATCTTTCCAATCATGCAGAAAGTTTTCAACTTAAAAAAAAAAAAAAAAGGAAAATTTGTTACAATTTGACAGATTATTGAGGCAATTATCTTAAATAACTTTACTTAATCTTTATAACATGTTATACTGCCCAAATGTGGGCTGATAATTATTTATCACATTGCTCTGGTCCATACTTGAAAGAATTTCATAGATGCTAAATGACCTTTGAAAGACATTTTAAATAACAGAATAAGGCTGGTCTTAATCCACTGCAGAAGCTAAAACACTATAACATTCCTCCAGAATACTTTTGAAGAAGTGAAGAGGGTACTGGCCATGTTTTCTATTCTTCTACATATGACAGTCACCAGAACCTTCTTATTTTTAAAGCAATTCAGAACTCCACAGAAAATGCTGTGTCCCTTCAAGTACCTCAAAGGATTTTGAAAGTAGATTATGAAAGATCTAAAGAATGTTTCTTACATCTTTCTTTATTATCCAAGGCAATATTTCTGTGTTCCCACCTAAGATCAAAACAATTTGGTGTTATCATTTTTAGTACTCTTTGACACCCTGCTGAGCCCATCATACTTGTCCAACCCACTTCCTTTCAGTCAATGACAGCTTCTAATTAATTCCTGCCCTTAAATACCCTCAGCCATCCTCTGCAGTGCCCCCAGTCCTCATGAAGTTCAACCACAAGAAATCACAGCATGGCAGGATGTAGTTTGAAGGGAGTCCTGAGCTCCCCTCCAGGTATCCCTGAACCGCCTGTGCCAGTCACTGAGTACCCGAGACAGGGGATGACAGGGTTGTCTGCACTTCTTACCTTTCATCTTTGGAGTTTAATGGGAGGTAAAAATTGGTTTCTGTCTGATGCTGCCTGCCTTCCCTCACCTGAAATGACCAGCTCAAGTACAGTACAGGGAAAACTGTTCCACTTGAAGGAGCTGATGGGTGAGGGTCAGAGCGCAGCAGAGGCTGATGTGACCTTAGGGCACTTCCAGCTGTCCCTGCTGTATTGAGTGGCTTGGAAACAGCTTCTGCTTTGAGAAAATAAAGATGAATTTTATGGAAACTAGTGAACACTCCTAGGCTTAGATAATTTGGGTGCAACTGAAAAGTTAGAGGAAACAATCTAACCTGATCACAGTTTAAAGTGAAAAATATCCAGCCCATGTTCATACTGCACTTTGTAAACTTGGCCAAGCAGAAGAACTGGCAACAGCAAGCACAGAAACTTTTATGATTATTAAAAATTTGTTTTCTGTCGTGGTTTACAAAGTGCTATTATTGTGAAAGGGTTGGGACACGTTTGCAGTTGTTTTTCTCTCATTATAATCGTAAACAACACACAAATGTGCCTTGGGTATAAAGGCCATAAAGCCAGAGACCCATCTGAAACAAACCATGCTGAGATTAAATGTATTTTCAATTAATATTTAGATCTGTGCCCTGTACCCTAGTCAAGTGTTCTTGAAGCACAATTGCTATTTTAAAGCAGACAGAAGACACAGATATAGAGTAAGAGAACATTTCATGCTTTGGTAGAACAGAGGCAAACATATGGTTTTGACATCCCTAATTTCATTACAGCTCAGTTCTTCTCAGCAATAACTGTCTCTCCCATAATACTTCCAAATGCCCTGAAATACTCTAAGTGAATTTGGTAACTAGCAAACTGCTGTGTTTCTCTGTTCATTAGCATGCACTGTCTTGTTTCACTTGCCTACCTCGCCAATGTGATGTGGCATAATGCAGTGCTACATGCTGTAACAAGTCAGAAAAAATTTTAAAGGCCACATGTTTGGCTTTATACTTAATTCTCAACAGCCTGTGTATTGTCCATTACACAGCCCAGGTAATTTAATAGCCCAGCTGCTCAAGAAGAAAGCGAAATGACAACTTTTTACAAGTTTAGAAACTTGTATTGTTGTCATTTATCTGTGAATGGGTCTCCATATGTAGGCATTTATAAGGGCTTTTTACCATCTTTTGCAGAAGCTAAAGCTCACAGCTTTTGAGAACTTCTAATAAAATTTAACATAAAATATTAAGGAGCTTGGCAGCATTTAAATATCCAAATCCACAATTCTTGAAGTGCTTGAACACTGTGAGAGCTGCCCAAGAGCTGGAAACAAAGCTTGGCTGTGGGTGCATGAACAACCAAATTTCTTTCTCAAAAAGCTCAAAATCAAAAGTCAATCATCTTTCTGATGAAAAGGTGAATGGAAAGCTACTATTATTTAACATCATACGACATTTTCTCTGTTGTACAGGTATACTTGTCCAAAACTAGCCCAGAGCCTGGAGGAGAATATGGCCCCAGACATTTTCCAAGGAATTCGTTATAGGGAGTAAATTGCAGTTGTGGGAAAACCTTGCTGAGGATGGAAGGGAGGTTTCAGCCAGCCTGCAGCCAGCCTCCCTCATCCCTCCTGGGCTTGCAGCACCAGGAATGCCTTCCAGCCCCTGCAGCTATTCTGTTCATGTGCTAAGGAAGCACAAAACAAACAGGAAAACACACACTAAGGTAGCAATACTTATCCTGACTTAAGTCACACGGCTGGTTTTCATCACTCAGTTCCTCCCTTTTCCAAACCTGGCAGTTTGCTCAGGAAAGATCAGTGCTCAGATGCAAAATATTCCTGGGGGAACCCAGAAATAGTTCCTAGAAATCAGAGAGTGCTCAACCTGGAGCTACACCTGTATCAGAGGAGATGAGCTATTTTATCACTACTTTACATATCCTGCCAGGCAGGCTGAGGTGAGGGCACCTCTCTGATCTCACATTCCTTCTGAAGTGATAAAGAGGACTCTTGCTGTAGGTTTAATGTGTAAAATACCTCTTACCTTAAAAACTAAAGTAGTATATATAGATATGGATCAAAATTAGGAAACACTAATACACCTGATCTCTTAATCCCATTTCCCCTTACTTAGGACAATTATTTTATCCTCAGACAGCAAGGCCTGACTTGTCATGAGAAGATCCCAGAGGAGCTCAGCATTATCTGCTGCACAAAGTGGGGACTTACAGCACAAAGCACAAAGCCCTGGCCACGCAGACCTGGGCTCTCCAGAGTGCTGCTGGAACCCTGGAGGATGAAAATTTCAGGCTTTCTGAGCTGAGGGGTGCTGGCCCTCAGGCAAGCACCACATTTGACTCAAGGCCTTGGAAGAGCCTCCTGAGATTGAGTGATAGCACAGGGGTTGTGGGTGTGTGGTTTGAATAGTATTGTGTGATCTCACAAAAAACCTTAGATTTAAGATTTTAGTATGTAGTAATGTGTGTGAGTCAAGATGGAGGATTTTGGGCATTGTCTCAGTCCTTCTTCTTCACCTTCTTCTTCCTTCTTCTTCATGGTTTGGGTGGTTTTCTATAACTGGGTAAAAAAGGTCCACATTGCTCCACATTGCAGGCCCTTGGTGGCCATTATTGTGTCAAAAGTATAAATAATATAGGTGTCACCTCGTTATTGGGGGACTATCACTTAAATAACCTTGGAAAGAGTTAGAAGCCCTCCATTTTACTTTATTTTCTAACTTGCTAGTTAGAGCTGACCCCTTGTGAGACTGTACATAGACAAGAAACAATAAACATCCAAGTCCAAACTTGATATCTGCATTTCCTGTGTCTTAATCCTGACCTGGGCAGAGAAGAAGAAACCAGAGCTGTAACAAGTGCCAGCACAGCCCTGCAGCCACCCTGAGAGTGAGGAGGGAGAGAGGAAGGCTGAGCCTCCCAGCCTCCCACTGTGGCACCTCTGCTGGGGAGCAGCAGCTTTTAGCATTAGTGCCACTTTCAAATTATCTCTTTCAATACTGTTCCAGCTTTTCATTTCTGTGAGCTACATATTTATATAATTTGTATCAGCCTGGGGAGTGATTAACGATTTTAATTTTTTTTAATCTTAGTTTCCTTCTTGTAGCAAATATTTTGTATTAAATAAAAGTAGTAACATACAAAAGGTCAGGAAGGGCAAAGCCTAATATAATTGTTTTCATGGCATGGAACTAAATGCAATAAAAAGCATTCAGGGAAATTACCTTTACTTCTGCAAAATTTAAATACATAAAAAAGGTAATTTGATGCCAACCAAAATCTACTGCAGTTTACCCTTTATTGAAAACATGCACCAAATTACATTGTGTGGCTGCTTGATCAGGTACAGATTAGAGGTCAGCAGAAGCTCTACAAGTCGCTGTGTTCCTGGATAGGAAAGGAACAAAGTTATGGCACAAAACCCACAAACAAACAAAAAAGAGGGGAAAATAAACAAATAAACCAAAACAAACACAAATAAAATAAATTAAAAAACAAAAC
>VWZU01019186.1:841792-853505 GCA_013397095.1 Sterrhoptilus dennistouni | reverse complement strand
AAAAAAAAAAAAAAAAAAAAAAAAAAAAAAAAAAAAAAAAAAAAAAAAACAAAAAAAAAACCACCACCAAACCACAAGAACCCCAACCAAACTAAAAAATCAGAGTAATAACACCCTAAAAGTGAAAATCTCTGGCCCAAAGTCCTGCATGTAGCAATGCACCCCAGACCCTCAGCAGGTGCTTTCATGTAGGGAAAGAGGTTCAGTTTACACATATTGGGAAGTTTACCTAGATTCTTCCAAAACCTCCCGACAAGGATTGGCTCAGCACCAGCACAGGGGCATGGATTGGGCTCTGAGAGTGTAACTCAAACCCCCTTGGTGATCTTATTGGCTGCAAGCCAGGTTATCTCTCCTGAAGCATTCAGTATTTCAGAAAGAGCACAAAAGGAAGTAAAGGCTTTTTGGGGTGTTTGTAGCAGGGTGTCTGAGATTTCTCAGACACCTGTGCACAGCTTACTATTTGTTTTCTGTAACGTTTGTTATTTTGTTATTTTTTCTTTATTAAACCTTCTGATTTACAAAACATCTCCAGGGGGTGGTCTTGCTCAGATTAATTATAGCCACTCTTCTACCAGGCTGACCCTCTGAAGTGTGGGTGAAACCCACACCTGCATCTATTTATTCCAGCTGAAAACTCTTGTTGAACATTTACATGCAGAAAGGAGCCTGGTTGATGATGATTATGAAGAACCCAGGTATTATTAATACATTTAAATATCTGTGGCACACCCAGAAGTTCTTCATGTGCAGCATAAACAGAATCTGCTTCTCTTCAAAATGACATTCTACCTTCACATAATAGTGACCTGATGGTTTTGCCAAAGAAATGTTTTTGCTTACACTTTACAGAGGTTTTACATCCAACCACCACAAATGCTTGCCTGAGCAGAATCTGAGATATTCAAGAATATTGTGAATGCAAGGCAGCCAGTAATGAACATTTTACTTTTAATTGAAATATGTATCTATCATTTGTAAAATCCATAAATCATTCCAACAGAAGAAAGAACATTACATGAAGAATTTTATACACTTCAAACTAAAATAAATGTGTCAACTATTAAAATAAATGTGTGTATTACAGGAAAAATTGATCAAAATCAGATACGATATTTTATTCACCAAATCAGACACATCCCTGTTGAGTCACTGCTTATTCAGTGCAGGACGAGATGCACCATCTATCAAAACAGATATCTCCTACAGTAAATCAAATCCATGTGATTCAAATATGTCTCCTACTGAATCAAAAATATCACCCAATTCATCAACTGTGTGGCACCAAATACATGGCATTTTAAAGAATGGCCAAGTAGAATGTCTCTAGATCTAACAAGGATAATGTTTAAATTAAAATTTATTTAGACAAAGAGATAGTATTTCCAGACTCCCTCAAAGGCTGATTCCTGGACTAGGGACTGTTATTATATTAATGTTTCCCTGAAGGACCTTTTGTTTAAGGCATCTTTTTAGGATTAAGTGTTTTCCCCATCCCAGCAGAAAAGGAGGGCTTTCATTCCACTTTTGTCCACTCCCCAAACCTCTGACACCTGGACAAAGTTCTGAACAGCCACATGTTGTCTCCAGCTGCTCAAAGGGAAGTGCCAGCCTGTTCCAACACATTCAGAACACCACAGTCCCTGTGCCATTAAATATAGAGATGCAAATATTATCAACAGCAACCCAAAAATCAAGGATGGTCACCATGAATCACCCAACAACCAACTAATAGGCTGATCCTCCACGGTATTTTTTTATTACATCCTCATGTAGCACAAAACCAAGTCCATGCTTAGCCCAAAAGTGCCTAGATGGCCTTGATAACAAATGTTCATATGGGCTAGAAAAACCAGTCAGAAAAGTTAGGGGAATGTTCTCCAATATGCAGATGTCAATCCTGGCTTGGGAAGCTCCTGGGATATTGACTCAGAGGCTGGGACAGTAACCTTGTGAACTACCCATACACATTTTCACTGCTTTTTAAAACTTTTCCCTCAGCAACAGGCAGACACAACTGACTAAGACAATGCTGTGCTACACTGGACCTCAGACAACCATTTTCATGATCTTACACACTGTGAGATTATGATCCCACATTCTTTCCTGGAATTTGGTGTCCTGATCAAGGCTTTGTATAGACAAATAATTTGTTTACAAGCCTCAGAAGAGCCTTTTCTGCAGCCTCAGTGCCCAACTCACTGTGTCTCCCATGCAGAAAAACTCTGTGTGACACAGAGGGAGCAGTGCCCCATTTCCACATTCACCCAGTGAGGAAGGGATACCACTGGCTGGCAGAGGAGATGCGCCACCAGCCTGATGTGGTGAGAATCAACCTTTCCTTATCATGTTGGGGGCTCTTTGGGTGCTGAATTTGAGACTATGAATGTGAGTGACCTTGTGCCTCTCCTTTTAAAGGCAGTTGAATATGCAGCAAAAAGAGGGAATGAATTCTGAGGTGGGAAGGGAAGCTGAGAACACAAAGCCTGACATTCCAGTTGTGGCAGTGAAGGAAAGGCAGATTTGTTTTCCTCTCCCTGCTCCCAATAAAGGGAATTGAAGTCTCAATTTCCAGCAGTGCTAAGAAATGAGCATTCAACAGAACTCAGGTTAAAACTGACCACACCTGATACTATAACAACTGTCAGATTAAGTCACCTACAGTGTCAGAATGTTTAAAGTACAGTCTGATTAACTCAGACAGCTTGAATATTTTTCAAGGATGACAAAATTTGTTCCAGTGGAACACTCCCAAATTGTGGGTTTAGCTTATGAATTAGGCTATGGAGCTGCTGTTCTTATTGCAAGCTCTTAAAAGGGACAACAAACCATGCTTGTTACTCCTCTGCCATTCCCCATTGTCACTCTCCTCTATCAATATAAGCATTGATTATAATTGCAGTTTTGCCCAACTCAGATTGATTAGAAAGTAAAGCAACAAGAGTAGTGTAATTATAGCAAGAAATTTCTACTGACATCAGACATAAAGCTGGCTTGAAGTACTACTAACAAGTAGAAGAAACATATGTTTTCCTTGCACTTGCTATGAATCCTACAGAAATACAATTCTATTCTGCATTTCTGTTGTTATCACAAGAAGATATACCATAAACTTGGCAAATCTGGCCAAGGGAATTAGCAGTTTACAGACATGGTATCTCTACCAGACCTGCCTTACCTCCTAAATCTGACAGAGTTAACCTGAGTCGTGTCTGTGCATTTGATTAATTAAGAATCTGAACAGCAGGAACAATTTCTAAGCACACGACCTTGCAGAAGGTGATGTTTATCTCAGATTGGGTTGGGCACTGCTGGGCCTGGAGAGAGCTCAGGCAGCAAGGTGGGCGTTGCTTTGTTCTGCCTCCTCTGCTGGATATTGTCACAGCTGGATGCTGAAAGTGGATAACAATTCCTCCTTTCCAAAGGACAGAGCAGGGCTGGCTGTGATGGCAGGAGACAGCAGGAGGGAGATGCACCTGCACTACAGGAAAGCTTCTCTTCAGTGGGAAGAAGTTCACTGAGGATTCTGTTCACTGTCACACTACAATCAGCTTCAGTGAGTGAAAGAATTGAAATTAGAAAGTTCAAACTTACTCCATGAATTGCTTCATGAAACGGTCGAATATTAAAATTCAGATATAGAATATAAATGTCAGCGTAGAGCACAACTGCACAAACTCAGTATTTTCTTTTGCAACACTTATGGTTTCTGTAGGCAGAGAAGTCTAAAATCAAAATGGGGTAAAGATATAACGATTTATTTGCTTCCTCCATATAACTCCCTCTCTTTCAAAGAACATGTTATAATAAACTATATTGTATATCTATTCCTGTATCTTGTTATTTAAAGGAGCTTAAAACCATTCAAGATGGATTTTGTTAATGCCATTTGCTAGAACCTAAGGCACAAGGGAAAACAGCCAAAAGAAACTATTTTCAACCAAGTTTTAAAATCATGTCTCTAACACCTAGGGTTTTGTTGCCGTGGCTTAAATTTTAAAGAAACTCCCATTTTTATAGTATATTCCTGTGTTCCTTAAGGCAATTTAAAAATAAAATATGGAAAACCCTTATTCTTAATTATAAGATAGTCTTAAGTAAAATTTAATTAATAGACATAAAAGCTAATCCTTTCTTCTTAAAGAAAAACATATCTAGCTTTACAGCAAAGTAACCGCATTTTACAAAAAGCCTCTGTTATTTTCTTTGCTTCCAAGGCACTTGCAGGTACTCCTTTTAAGGCCTGCCCATGGAAGTAAATCAATTAAACTCATTCAAATCCCTGTAACATTACAATTAGTGAAACATTCTTGGTTAGCTTTAATGGGAATCAAGCATATAAATTCTCCACTCTCAACTTTATTTAAAAAAAAAAAAACAAACTGAGAGGAATAAAATCAATTATTTTGAAGAGTTAATAGAATCAGAGAATTTGCCATACTATTGTTAGACCTATTCAGAGGGTTCAGTTTCTCCTGGCTGTGCTGTGCTGTACACACAGGGCAATTCCCCTCTGCCTGAGTCCTCCAGGTGATCTGTTTTCATGCTGATGCCTGAGATTAGATGAAGGAATTGCAATTTCAACTCACAAAGCTCTCACACTGTTAAAACTGTCACTGAAACGACGCTGCATTTCTGGCAAAGATTTCCTGATGTGCTGCTGTTCTGTGGTAGTGCATATTCACCAACATTTCAAATATTTGCAAAGCTCTCCTCTCCCTCAAGACCTTCTTTCCTCATTTCCAATCCCCCTCTCTGTGCACTGAGGCAGGGCTGACCCTCCTCACAGAAACTGCCACAGCACTGGCAGAGCCCAGGGGCTTCAGGGAGGGAGGATGTGGAGCCCCAGCAGCCACTGGGAAAGTTTAATCTGATTTTTAGACTGTGTTATCTGAACCCTTTCCATTTAGATATAGTTCTACGCAGCTATATTTGCATTCAGGTTGTGATAATGAAGGACCTCAAGTTAGCATCTGATAATGCTGAAGAGTCCTGCTGGTTATTCAGTGCTAGGCAAGGAATTCAGTGCAGCCACTTGCTGCAAAGAAAGTCCTCTAGACACTTCATTAACTTCCTACTCTGCTTGTTTTTCTGCTAAAGAAAATATGGGTTAACTAGAGATCACAAATATTACATGGTATTATGGTGAGAAGTTAATAAGCACAGCAAACTCACCACAGCACTATCCTCTTAAAGTTACATGATTTTTTTTACCCTAACACCAACGGCATTTTGTAGCAGAACCATCCAGGAAGCAAACATATTCATAGGTCTGTAACTATTTTTCAAAACAAAGTATTTAGGAAAATGGAGCTTTTCCAAGTCCTCTAGTAATGCTGTCCTTCTGAAAGAGAAGGTACTACACTTCTGAAATTTCTCTGAAAGTACACATAATCTTTCAGGGTAAAACCTTTACAACTCAAAGTAGGTAAGACCATCACTAGAGAAGAACTGGAGATCATGCAGAAAAAAATACTCAAAAAACATAATTCATACTTAATACAGAACCAGAACAATGACCAGTTAAATGTGGTTGCTGGGGTTTCTGAACAGCTGTGTCTAAACAGAAAACAAAATACACTTTGCCTGCAGCCAGAAGTGGGTAGTTTTAATTTCATTGCTTTCAACAGCAAAGATCCTGACAAAGTTCACTGGTCAAGAATAAGAAATCACACATTTTACATGCTGTTTAATGGGTTTTTTTCTTGGGAAAATGCTTTTTACTGTCTCTTGCACCAACAAACATTGTATCAGTTTCTTTGGAATTTGCTAAATCTAAATGATTTTCATGTGTATAATGAGTATTTTAATGTTACTGAACACTACAGACATATCTGAGGTGGCCATGGGTATTACAGAAGCTCACTATCCATCTCATTTCACTTTAATAAGTGAGACTGTGTACTTACAGAACTGGAATTTAATCTCAATATTAGAAGAAATGTTATATGTATCTTGCAACTTTGTACAATATATCTTGAATATTTTGTTGTTTCTTTTTTCTCCCGACTGTGTATTTAATGGAGGGAAGCCTATTATTCATACCTCTGCTCTTAATCAAAGCTGAGAATTCTGTAGAGAAGCAGAAAATTGAAATCGGCTCCTGCAACCCAGAGCTGAACAATTATGACTTGATTTACAAGGAGCCACTTTACTACATATTTAAACACAGCTCTGCTGCAAAATCTGGGGACTTTTCAGATAATCAAAATGCTACAGATTTAGCACTTTTAATTTTTGCTCCATCTCCTGCCAGCTTGAACTCTGATTATAATTACCATTTCATCTTCCCCTGAATGACATTGTTTTATCAGAGGAAGACGCTGTATCTGGAGTCTGAGCGTGATGATTAACGTGGGACCAGATTTCAATGGGAAACAATGTGTGCCCTGAAATGAATCAGGATGAGGGAGTAATAACGTGAAGCTGGATATAATCTCAAGTCCTTGAGAAATAATGCATAACCCCCACAGCTCTGCAGTGCATGTGAGGTGACTGTGCAGACACAGAGTGGGAAAAACCCTCCCCTGCACAGGGCAGTTCCTAAGGAGCAAAAAGGAAACCAAACCTAACAACTGCCTGGCTCCACTGGCACTTACCTACATTTTGCATCTGGAAAAATTTGCTGCTTCTTTGGATTGAGCTGGCCCAACAGGTAATAACAAAATCATGCAGAACAGGCTATTTTTGGCAATATCTTGAGACTCTTCTTCCCATGTTTTGTTTCCAGAAACCACGTTAGAGAAAAGCACTTTAGTAGGGATGTACCCCTGAGGCATCCCAGCTGTTGGGGGACAATAAAGAGGTGGGTGCTACAGCTGCTTCTGGCTCCTGTTTCTCTGTTCACTTGTTACAGATCTAAGAGAAATACTCTCTGCATAATTAAAAAAAATTAAATTTTAGATAAACCACACATAGAAGTAGTCTTAAACTCTAAAATGTAAGTAATATTTGCCAAATATAAGAAATGCATACAGTTCTCATCTTAGCAGACTTGCAATGAATAAATCCAACTGTTAGAAAATCATGAAGTCAGATACATCTATAACATAAATGGACTTCTTTGGAAAGTTCTCTTCTGTGTGAGAATTATCTTTTGAGTGAAGAAAAAAATTACTGATAAAATGTCAAGAGGAGTAATAAATTGACACATATTAGTGTAAGTACCTTTTGCAACAGTTGCAATAAATTTTAATTGATGCAAGAATATGAAAACAAATGGTGTAGCCCTTCTGCTCACACCAGAGATAAGATGTAGTGAAACAAGTAACCTAAAATTCATAGCTTTTTCCTTAAAATTTATGTCATTACTGCTGCTACTCTAGGTTCCATATTTTGAAAAGCCTCTCACTTAGTTACATTTATGCTGAATAATGCTCTAAATACTTTTTGTCTGGTCAAGAAAACTGCATGTAAACTTTGGGTCATGGCTTTATATGTCATAAGATAATACCTCAGAAGTTAAATGCACACAAACTTTTGTGAAGTGTCACAGACATTTTATTTTTATGTTTTTGGGTTTTTTAAAATTAAAAAGTCCTTCCCATTTAAGAATATTCCACCTGGAAAAAAATAATAAATGCTCTGTAAAATCCTTAAGTCAAACACAACTTCTGCTCACTTAATTCAGAATGACAGAGTCAAACTCTTCAAAAAAAGGCATAAAGGGTTTTTGTGAAGATAACTAGAAAATGGAATATAGTTTATACAAGACTAACCTGAGTAATAGGCATCACTTTGGGAAAAACCTAATGAGAGGAAAGGAAAATCTCATAGAGAGCAAAATAATGAGAGCTTTGTGAATAGTGGGTGATTACTCACAGCTTTCCAATGCAAAAGACTGATGTGGAGCCCCATGAACTTCTCAGGCAATAACTTTTTTTATAAAAAAGATAGTTTTTTTGGATTTGTTTTTTAACAGAATCCATAGTTAAGTGGTGAAATTCAGAATCACAGGATATTGTGAAGTAAAAATTATAGATATGTTCAAACTCTAGACAAATCTGGGGAAGTGTGTCTATCAAGGAGCATAAGATCCCAAACTTGAATTTAATCCATACCTCAATAAGTTCCAGAAACTGGTAAAACCTGCAAGGAGGCAGTGCTGGAATTGCTCTGTCACTTCCCCATCATCAACAGCTGCAGCAGGGTGGGCTACAATAATTCAAGTGTGCCTGGCGTTCTTGTTTACTTACATTGGCTTTTCATTGACTTACCTTCCCATCTTTTAACAACAGGGAATAAGAAATTTGTTTCTGTTTAACTTGCCAGGAGGTGTGTGAATTAACAGCACTGCCCCAAAAAAGTCAGAATAATAGCACTGTACGTGTGTGTGGAGCTGTCTCCACATGGAAGAAAACACAAGATGAAAAGCACTCTGAAACTAGATGTTAATTAATACCTGACATTGCAAACTGATGTATGAACTTCAGGCTTATTTCTCCTCTTATGTGATATTGCTGCAGAAAGAAATCCTCAAGGTTAAAACCCCTGGAAAAAGAGCAAATGTTCAAAATCTAGGATTGCCTTTATGGGTTTGCTTCCAATGATATCCAACAGGGTTAGCTTGCAACATCAGAAAAAATTGTTTAGAAAGATATGTTTACTCCCTAAAGGTTAACTGGAATATACTTTATAAATACTTTGTACAGGATTTATGCAAAGATACAAACCATTAAGGAAATTATTTTAATCATAATAATAATGCTGCTTTTAATAGGACTTATTAGGTTGAGACTACATTGTACTCATTACACCAGATTACCCAGAACTATGAAACAAACTGTAACCTAAGTCATGTAAAGAGAGGATTGCCTGTATTCTTGCTAAAAAGTCTAACCAAAAAGGGTTCATGAGGTTTCTCAGTTTGCTTCTAAAGCCCTAGTGTTTGAATAATGCATAACTTTATCTTCTTGCTAAAAAGGAAGAAACAGCTTTAGGTCCTGTGTGGCAGGGGTCTGAGAGGGATGGATTTCTTTTAAAAAGCAGTAGCTGAGCCACTCCAAATAGCTCTCAACTTACTGTACTTTCTTCTGTCTCCAAGAAAAAGTGCATTTGTTATTTGGTCTGTTCAAGCACAAGCCCACTGAAGGCTTTAGAAAAGGCAGCTTGCTCCTGTGAACTGCAGTTTAATTTCCTTCCCAGCAAATCTCAGAGCAGGCCATTCAGCATGAACCCTTCCCTAAAGCTGAGCTTCACCCACGGTGGAAAATAGGGCTGGTTCAGTCAGCCTGGTTGCTAGGCTAGCATGCAGCAAGGGAATAAATTAGCTACAAAATAGTCAGAGTTTCAAGCTTTTGTGCACCTCTAAAATATCAATAAGTAGTGTTCTGGAGTTGTTGAAAAATGATGTGCTTGAAACAATGCCCTGAGGAAGCCACTGCCCCCTACATTGCGTGAGTCATATTGAGCTCTCTTTGGCTACTGTCAAACACAAGTTTAGAAAACATCAGAATAATTTTGCCCTCATGAAAAATAATATTAAAAAACTGACTAAACAAACAAATCATCGACCAAAGAGAGAGAGAGTTTTATTTGTCAAGGAAATCTAAGAGTGTCTCTGCAACTTCAGGACCTGTTTGACAATATAAATCTGAGTCTCTAACTAGGGATGAAGCTTACTAAACCGAATTTTCTCCCTTTATGAGAACAGTTGAGTTGCTTTGGGATCTGATTAACTATGGGCCACAAGCTCAGATTTAATGGTGAGCTGCCAGTCTGATGATTTCAGATACTTCTACATCATGTGAATCTGCCTCAAATCCCCTAGATTTAGTTTGAAGAACTGCTGCCATCCTCTAACCAAGCCAGGTCTTCCTCACCAATCCTGCTGCATCTGTTCAGCTTCCAGCCAAACTAAATTTGGTTGCAGTGCATATTTGTTACATTACAACAATAAAGGCCACGACCAGAACATAAAAGCTGCCCCTGCAAAACAACTGCCCCACGTTTAACCAACACTTCCTTTGAGGAGACAGGGCCTTCCTTGCTGCTTTTGAGTGGGAACAGGGAAATATGTGGACTGTGAAAGAACCCAACACTGAAAGGAAAACTGTCCATTTCCAGTATTTCAGCAGAATTCTGCTCCTGCAGTTGAACACAACTTTGTAACTTTGAGGATAACAAAAACATCCTGGATTCTTTCAGGAGACATTGCCCACTGGCTAAGAGGTTTGCTTTTCTTCTTTTATTACATGGGAGTAAACAAACAAGCTTTTTAATGAATGAAGACCCCACTGCTGTGGGAAAGTCCCAATATACACCTTATGCATCTGGCCAAGATTTCGTCAGATTGAAATGTTTTAACCTTAAGCCAGGACTCAGAGGCAAAACTACTACACAGAACACTACAAAGAAAAAGGTGGTATATGTGGCAGGGGAGTTCTTGACATTGAAAGATCAGACAGAGTACTTAAAACAAGCACACACACAGAGAAGTTTTCATCATGGAGAAAATCAGCACAGATATTCACATTAATATTTTCTCTCTTTGAGAGAAAACTTTGAGATGGGGCTGATGGTACTCAGAGTACAGTAAAAGATTCTGTTTTCTTGGTGAATTCTGAAGGTTGAACTAATTTACTTGATTGGTTGGTTACATTTCCACAGATAATTCATCACTGCAAGACACTGGGTCTATTGATGCATTGATATTAATGGAAAATACAGGGATAAACAATCTGAAAATTCTCAGAGTTTGAAGTCTGATGATGAGAGCCTCAGGTATTCCTAAATAATCACTGTTTCACTTCTGTCAGAAAAATTATCCATTAATTCCTTATTTCTACAAATGTAACCTTCTTTGTGACAGTAATTATACTGAAATAATTTAAACATTTACATATAGAACATGCAGGAGTCCTTAATTTCATGTAGGACTCAGCCTACAAGCAATGCTGAGCCTCTGCATTATTTGAGGTTAGTTTTCCCCATGAAGATCATGTTTCATAATTATCACACAGACTTAGAGATGAAAGCTATGTAAAAGAAATTTCTAGTGTTTTAAAAGTGTTAACAGGAAAATTAATTTCGCTTCTAGAATGGGACCACAGTGAACAATTTGCTGGATGCTGGTCCCATCCTTGCTAGTCCAGGACTTCACTAGTACAAAAAGAAAGAAGCATGAAGTTAGTATCACGACATGGGAAACTAAACAGTCCACAGTTTAGGTGAAAATACCTGTAAAGAGCCTGACAGAATGGAAAGCTGGGGTTTTTCCATTTAACTGGTAATTTGGTCTTTCCTCCCAGACTTCTGTCATTCCTTTTCCCCAGAATTTCACCTCTCCTTGACAGATCAAGACTCTTCTCTAAAGGACAACTCTGATTTTGCATCTGTAGCATTTCAATACTGAAGACAGATATAAGTCAGCAAATATTATAAACGAAAATATGCTTGTGGTAGTAAATCCTGAGAGAAGAGCACTGACGGCCTGTACACTATTATGGATTGGAAAGCAAAGAAATCAGCCATAAATCACCCAAGAGACAATAACCTCCCTTTGACCCTAGCTTTCTATTTTTTGTAGTTGCCTGGTCTTTTTAGGTAAGCTTTAGCTTTTAGCTTCTTTACCTCAACTAAAATGTTAACATTGTGTTTGTGTTCCTATAAAGTTCCTTGAGAAATCTGAAATTAGCAGCCAATCAGCAAAAAACCCCCCAAAAAAACCCCTCAAAAAAACAAAACAAAACAAAAAAACCCAAAAAAAAAAAAA
>VWZU01019186.1:747198-841736 GCA_013397095.1 Sterrhoptilus dennistouni | reverse complement strand
AAAAAAAAAAAAAAAAAAAAAAAAGAAAAAGAAAAACAAACCAAAACCAAACCAAAACAAAACAGAACAAAACTAACAAACAAACAAACAAAAACATTGCAGCATCCAGATCATGTAATTGGCATATTTACAATACATCTGTTGAGAAAGAAGCCCAGAGGTCCTGTGCAAATCCTTGCTCTTTGAATGACTAATGATGATGGGCAGCCAATCACCAGGTAGGGATCTGCATGTTTTGGGTTATTTGGATAATAATTGAGATTACTGAAAGCAAGCAATGCAGGTAAGAGTGTGCAATGTAATGAGAGTGTAGCACAAAGGGGAGGGACAATGAGACATCAGCAACCACGATATACCTTTAAGCTCTTTGGCAATTTTTAATATGACACAATAGAGCACAGATCCTGTGCTCTTCATCCCCAGGGCTCTGCAGTGATGTGCTGCCCTCATGAACTGACACGTGTTTCCAGAGCTCTGGGTCCTCACAGCTCCGGGGTTATCATTAAAGGACAAACCTTGAAAAGCAGAAGCACACACAGCATTTCTGAGGTTTGCTCCTATCTGATGTGAGCACACATGGCTGGCTGGCTGCCTGTTGCATGCTGACAGCAAATGAAGGCACAGTTAATGTCAGATGTATCACCAGCCCACCATTATTTCCTGGCTGAATGGGGTGCCACTCCACAGTGAAGATATGCAATGGTTTATGTCCTGATCTGTATCAGCCCTGCCACATGGTCAGCTCACATCAACCTGGAAAATGCTTCAGAGTGAAAGTAACACATCAAAACAGCACATAAAATCCTCACTAAAATTGCAAACCTTTTGAGAAGCCTTTGCAATCTGTCTCAGGTCAGAATCAGTTAGTCTCTCTCTAAAATCATGCCACTGAAGGCATGACAGACATAATGAATCCTTTGTATAAACTCAATTAAACCTTGTCACATCCTCATGAATGAAAAGTACTAAATGGGCCCATATAGCTGCAGATAGTTCCTACATGATGAGCAGTTGCAAAGATTAAAAGTTGCCTTTTTTCTTTTTTTCTTCCCTTTTTTGGTGGTCAAGGTGGGGAGTGTGCATGTTCCAACTTAATATATCTGAAAACAGACTCCAGATTGCATAATCCTGTTACTGGAACTACAGAGACTCCTTTATAGCCATTGTTCAATTGTTTTAGAGTCACTGGATATAGTAGGGATATTTTCATTTTTTTTACTAGACTTTCATGCCTTAAACAAAAAATTACTAAATTAACATATTTACAGAACATTTCAAACTACTTTTAAGATATTGTAGTATTCCAACACTTCATATGGGTTGCACCCCAGAAAGACCTTTAAAATTATGAAAAACTGGTGAAAAAAAATTTAGATCATACTACAAGCTGGGGACCAGAAAAGGATTTTGAAAATGAATTATCATAAGCAATTGTTATTTGTTTTTACTGTTATTGGAATAAGTGGAGTTATTATTAATAAGTAGGTAGTTTTAAAAATTATTCTTCATTATTCCAAATGCACTCAGGCATAAAGCCATAGTTTTAGACTGGAAGAATTTAGATTATATTTTTTGGTGTGGATTCTTTTGTATCAACAAGGGAACAACTTTCTGACAAGCAATTGAGGTTTCTGTGTGTGTGCAAAGGATGGTGCAGCATTCAGCACTATTTATGTTACTCTGGTATCTTCCGTGTTAATTCTGTGTTTAACCTTTATTCTCTGTCCACAGTCTACAAGTGAGTTCTTTTCTGTGTAATAAAAAATTACTGTTAGTCTTTCGTAGTCAAAATGAAACATGATGCTCATATTATTTGATTTTACAGAAAAAAAGGTCATATGACTTTATTAAATGACTCCTTGTCCTTTTTTGATTCTTTAGTAACTATTTCAAGCAACAAACTTTACTATGTTAAGAGAGCTTTATTCAGTTTTAAACATATTTAAAATCTATTTTTCTGTTGTTCTCTTCTGTATTCTCACTTCTTTTCACTGCTGAGAGCAGCATTAAACATTATGATATAGTAAGAAATCTCCTCCACAAGAACAAAAGCACGGAGCAAGCAATATTTAGCCTCCATTTTTGTTAAATTTTTCTTTGATGAATCAAGATTTCAGATTATAAATGTCAGGGACTCACCTATATTTCTTCAGAACACAGCACATTTTATCCCATGTCTGCCTTTCATAAATCCTTATTAAAGTTAGCATATATACATGACAAGGAGCCAAATGGCATGAAAACACTCTGCCTTTCTTTTTTCTTTTTTATATAGAATTATTTATGGTACAATATAACATGAAATCTTGCTTTTCATCATACATCTTGGGAATAAAAAAATCTTAGAAGAGCTAATATCAAGCTTTTTAGGGCCCTAAATAGCATTATAAAAATGCAAAACTACATGACTGCAAAGACCAAATATATAAACCACATACAGGTATTTCTCAGCAGTGTTGTATAAACCCATTTTTTGAAGAAAACTACAATAGTTAAAAAAAAAAAAAAAAAAAAAAAAGAGGCACATAAAAGACATCTCTGCTGATGACCAAGGCTATTTTTGATTTTTGGGGGTTACTGTAACCTTAAATTCTATGCCCATTTTAACCAAAATCCTCAGAGTGCTAAAATTATGCCAGTGGTTGAAGGAGACTTTAGAACTTTGGGAGTGGGCATCTCTTACAGATTCCCAAAGGAATCTGTATTGATATTTCCATAATAGTAGCCTAATAGGGGTATAGGCAGCCTCATCACCCTACATACTACAGACATCACATCTCAGAGTCTGACATTGATGAAATGGTAAAAATCATAAAAACATATAGTTAAACAGAGCCAGTTTAATGCATTGAGTGATTTGGTTGATTAAACCTGTGCAATATCCCTTGATCTAACATTAATATGTTTATTTTATATAATGTATGCTGAAGATGTCAGCAGTGGATCTGACACAAACATCTCCTGGTGCTCATTAGCCTGCCATGATGTGATGGTGCTGCTGCCATGTGGTGAGACATAGGACTTGGCTCTTCTTAGATTCTGTTCTGAGCAGCACTTTGGAACCTGCACTTGCCTGGCATGGACACAGGGTCAGAGAGCAATTTTAATTTTGCAGCAGGGTGCAATATTAACTTTCTGCATTATATATACATACATATATATATATATAGGCAGACAGATATAGCTACGTTTTCATGGAAGTTCATTTGCATTGAAATGTATCTCATTTATTGACTGAGCCATGTTTTACAGGAAATAAAATGGAAGTAGTTTAGAATGGTGGCTGCTGCTTTAAGCCCCTCTTTCCCTGTTGCCTGGCAGATGGATGGCTATAATGCCATCACTTGATACCATGCCCAATTGTGACTGTGTCATTTTGTTAGAGCCTGATGGTTTCATGTAGAAATTTGCTGTTGGATTAGGGCTTTTGCCAATCCAGGCACAAGAAAAAGGCTATTTAATGTGTTCTGAGCTGCCATATGGTGTAGATAAAAGAAGTAGTTTCATGGCAGTCATGAAATCTGATGCATATGAGTAAGTCCGTGTGCTTTGCCATACTCCCTGTCACACAGTGCACCTGCTGCAATCAGGTATTGCACATAGAAAATAGGATTGTCATGGCTTTTGATCCTGGATGTACCTCAGTGTCAGAAAACAGTAAATCCTCCTGATGTTTTCAATGCACATGCAAAGCCAACCACATGAACTGGAATGGGAAGTGAGGAAATATCCACTTTATGGCACAGATGATTCAAATATAACTCCAACAAAATATTCATTTACAACGCATAATATTCACTCAGAATTTCATGGTATTTTACTAAGAAACCTAAATCTCATCATTCTGTCTCAAACTAGATGAACAGAACATACTGCACAAAGAACTGATAACAGCACTCTCTCAAAATAAAACTCACAAGTCCCAGTCTGGGTCTTCCACTGAGTTCCTGTGATAAATCTCATCCTGCTTCATCATCCATTTCTGCCAGCACTGTGAGTCCAGCAGTATCCACTAATATAATTCTTATCTTCTTTTCCTTCACTTCCCCTTTTTCTCCGCTTAATCCCAGAAAAAGTCTAGAAGAAGGCAAATGGAGGCAAGGATGTCTTCAATCTAACACTACAGCTTTCTCCTCCATTGAATAATGGGAGAAATTCTGGCTCCACTGTAGCTTCAGTATTTGAGTCACTATTTTTCTTGAGGCAGTCTCAGAGATGTTTAGCAGTGAACAGATTTCCTTTAGAGTATATGTGAATGTCACCATCATGCAGAAATACAATTAATACAACTAAGGCTATAAGCACTAAAAATCATTATTCTAATCAGTGCTTACTTTTTCGGATATACTAACCATGTCATTCTAATTTTCAGAGTTTCAGCTGCCAGACTGGCATCCAGAAACACCAAGTTCTCCATACAGCAGATACTCTGCTTCTCAGCCTTGTGGGAAGAGGAGAAGTCAAGGACACATGTGGAGACAAAACCTGAAGCTGTATAAGGAATTTCAAGGAAAACAATTAATGGTCTGTATAGCTAAGTAGCCTTCAACATTAGGTGATAGCTGAGGAAAAATGTTAAGGGTAATATATCCACAAACGCAGTAATATAACAGTCTAAATCTCATTCAGAGCTTCCTAATTCTGCTGGCAATATTGTTCAGAGTATCAGATAGGTTGAGGAAAACATTTCTTTGGCTTTTCTTCAAGAGATACTTGAAGTCTTATAGTCGCTTGATAAAAAGAAAGAAGCTCGGGATGTCTGCAGGATTTAGACTGTGTTATACATAAAAACTTCTGGCAGGAGTGTTCTCATACAAGTTACATAAAAATATAATGAACAATAGCACTTCAGATTTATTTAAGGCATCTTTCAAGGAGATAAAGCATCGGGGAGTGTGAAGGTCACAAGAAAGGTGGAGACAGAAGATCCTTGTGTTTTATTGCACAGGAGAGTGTGATACTTCAGCCCAACTCTGGAGAATAGAGTTTGGAGCCCCACAGGGCCCTACATCCAAACCAGCTGGTCCTGGCCAAACCCCCAGAGCTTTATCAGCAAACTCGGTTCCAGTGCTGAACACAGCCAGGACTTCTCATCTGCAATGTTTATGGAAACTCATTACAGTGCTGCCCTGCAGCCACCAGCAATGTCAGGCCAGGCTTCATGGATGGATCCATTTATATAAACATGGCATCCAAAAAGCCAAGAGGCTGACAGGAGGGCAAAGAGCCCACACTGACAGAGTCACTGCTCTGCCATGGCAGTGTCACAGTTCTGCCATGGACAGTGTCACGGCTCTGCTATGGCACAGTGTCACAGCTCTGCCATGGACAGTGTCACACCTCTGCTATGGCACAGTGTCACAGCTCTGCCATGGACAGTGTCACGGCTCTGCCATGGACAGTGTCACACCTCTGCTATGGCACAGTGTCACAGCTCTGCCATGGACAGTGTGACACCTCTGCCATGAACAGTGTCACAGCTCTGCCACGGCACAGTGTCACAGCTCTGCCATGGACAGTGTCACAGCTCTGCCATGGACAGTGTCACACCTCTGCTATGGCACAGTGTCACAGCTCTGCCATGGACAGTGTGACACCTCTGCCATGAACAGTGTCACAGCTCTGCCACAGCACAGTGTCACAGCTCTGCCATGGAGTGTCACACCTCTGCTATGGCACAGTGTCACAGCTCTGCCATGGACAGTGTCACAGCTCTGCCATGGACAGTGTCACACCTCTGCCATGGACAATGTCAAACCTCTGCCACGGACAGTGTCACAGTTCTGCCTTGCAGTGTCACACCTCTGCCATGGATAATGTCACACCTCTGCCATGCAGTGTCACACCTCTGCTATGGCACAGTGTCACAGCCCTGCCATGGCAGTGTCACAGCTGCCCTGCAGTACATGGGTCCTGACCTCACCAAACCAGAGCTCCACAGTCCCTGTTTAACTCCAAGCATGTGCCCAATCTAAGGATACTGAGTGACATCTTGGATCTCAAGAAGGACCAGTTAGAAGCCAAATAAAAAGCTGAAAGAGGCAAATCATGACAAACTAGCAATATGTGGTCATGTACATTTAAGACACTTCTGTGTTGTTCACCTGGTTCTACACTGCTCGAAATCTCTTGGTTGTTTTTGGAGCTCACCAGTGGAAGGTCCACATTGTAACACAAATGATATCAGCCACCTCCTAAGGTACACCAGCTATAATTTCCTCATCTACAACTTTCTTCTATCCAGTGTATTGGATTTAGTTTAGAAAACAACTTTTCTGGAAATTGCTTTGTGTGCACTGCATGTTTTGTTAGCAGGATTTCCCCAGTGCTGGCAGATCACTCCGTGGCAGCAGATGTGCATGTTTGAGAAAATCACGACCATAAGGAATAGCATAATTATATTTACTGCTGTTTGTTACCGCACCAGATATCAGCTCATAGGGATACTGGGACAATTGAGACTCACTAAGAACTTCTCTTCCTCCTTGGCATAATGTACATAATTATGTTTTCTTTCCTCTAATTGCAGCTAAAGATTACCTGCTCACTAATAAACTTTTCTTGCAGTACAGCCAAAATTAGGGGCCTACTGAAGGCAAATGTAGATGGATCTTAAGTATCAGAGGACTTCAGTTTATATCCTCTTGAATTTTCCTCCTGCCTTATAACTTTGCTTTTGCATTGGTTTCCAAAAAGGTGACATTATCATAAGAGAACATTCATTTCTGACAGACTATCCTGGTAAATTCTGTGATATCTGTGCATTACTTATCTGCTGACCCAAAGCACTACACTAAGGTTTGCAAGTGTTTAAAGTGTACTATTGAAGATCTGACAAAAAAACCTCTTGCATTATTTTTATGTTCAGAACCAAAGGGAATTTAAAAAGCAAAAAATACTGTCCGTGGAATGATAAAATTTCAAAAAGATTTTATTGAAAAAATGTTGCCTGAAAAACTCTGGAAGCTTTTTACTTGATAAGTGTTTTTATCCCTTTTTATTTCATTTATGATTTGCGAATACTTATGCTGATTTCCTTTCTCATTTAAATTTCAATTATTGCTCCATTAGTCCTAGATACATTGTGAATTTGTAGCCTTTTGAAATCTTATTAGAATTTCCACACATATGTGGGTCCAAAGCCACTTTTTGATTAAATGAGAAGAAAGAAAAGAAAAAATATTGTAGGAAATTAAAATTACTTCAGTTGTCAAAGTGGCAGTGCCATCTACTAGAACAGCTCCTTAGAAATGTGCAGCATGTCTTAAAAAAAAACAACAACCCACAGATGACAATATAGAAATTTATTCCCTTAGGAATATCCTTGAAGCTTTGTCCACTCTAATTACAACACACTGTCCTTGTTGATTTATCTTATGACATGGCTCAAGGTCACACCTGAGAATGCATCAGCTGCTGTCTGGAAAACAACTTTGTTCTTTGCAAACACAAGAGTTGAAATTCATGTTTTCTGGGGTAACAACTGTAAAATAGAGACTGGTGAGGAATGAAACGCTGTACTGCAAGACTGACATTCATACTGTGCATTAGGTAATTAAACCCTGTGTGTGTGTTTGGTTGAAATGCAGAACTCACTGACCCACTGCTTTTCCTTTATCCAGAGGGCAACTCTTGGGTGCCATTAGTCAGTTATTTAAATGATACAGTGATGGTTGTAACCCCTTCAAAGAATCCTTTGGTGTATTAGTGCTCACAGGAGGTTAATAATCTAACATTAGAATGACCAAGAACAAAATGCCACAGTCATGAACAAATAGGAGTACAAAATTCTGGACATGGATCCTGACTTCATAATAATTCAGACAGATGGAATCAAGGCCAGCCACGTTCAGTATATATAGCATTCACCTTTTGATGCCTAAGCTTTTGGCAGGTTCAAAATTCCAAAACAAAGTTTTATTTTAACAAGAGAAATATTGCATACCACCCTTTTGAGCTGCTGGTGTCTAAATATCAAGGCAACCCAGGATTTCTAATATTATTTTTTTCTCAGGAAAGATAAAGAAGAGATCAAGTCCTACTCCCTTCATTTAAGGCTGGGACAAGGAAGCCCATGCCAAAGAGTAAAACTCTGATTACCTCTGATTTGCCTCTGTGTACACAGATTACCTATGTCCTAAGCATGTCTTCTCCACTAAATCCTTCTTTGTGAACCAGCCTTTACATTCCCATGACAAAACTTGAAAAACACTGCCTCAGCTACAGTGATGTTATCCCTCCCCTTTCACAGAAAGAAACCAAACTGTGATCAGAATAACCTCATTTCTCAAGAAAATCCAACCCATCCAATTATAGACTCTCCCTTCTGAACTCTTCCACAGTTTCTTAATTCAAAGACAGAAAGCTAAAGACAAAGGTATTTGGGGGAAAGGGGTAGCTTTCTTACACCTAATAGCAATGGCCACCTGTCACCACAGCAAAGAAGATGCAGCTTCATGGTCAGTGCTGACCCAAATCCACAGAGGTGTTTGCAGCAGCTCTGTCAGGACTCTGCAGAAATACACTGGGGGCACAGCAGTCAGCTCCCCTCTGCTCCCAAACCTTTGCACAAAGCAGAGGAAAATGATGGGTGGACTTTACTGCAGCTGCAGAAAAGCCATGGCTTGTCTCAAGTTCATTGGCATTGATTCTGCAAAGGGCTGGTCACAGGCCACGGTAAAACTCTGCCCTCAACCTCAATCTCTGAGCAGAAGGGGTGATGCCATGACAAACACTTAAATCTTTTCACGGTTCTTTTACTCCTACAAATGCTGCACTGGGCAGGACCCTCTGAACATCTTTGCTCTCTCAGACAACTGTGGTTGTAAGATGGAGTCTTACTTCCTCTCCTTAAATTCTGTTTTTCTATTCCAGCTGTGCTACACACTCTGCCATTCACCAAATTTTATAGTTATAAAAGCACCACCTCTTGAGTTTATGTAATTGATGATTTTTTTTTTCTAGACATAAATGGTTTCAAAAGTCTGTAAAGATTATCAGAGAAGAAATCAAAGGAGGAAAGATGGAGGCAAAATGTGATGAACAAAATAGCTATAAAAGTTTTACTTATGCTATTACCCTTCCCTAGGACTTTGCATTACTATGCATTTTTATCTTTGTGACATTCAATTTTCTTTGACTAGCAGCAAAATCAGCAGCACAACTGAAGGTGATTCTCTCAAGAATTCATGTTCTTTCCAGATAAACAAAACTTGGACAAGAAATGTACAAGAAAATGAAAAAGCTCAATTGACTTAAACGCTTTTCTTCTTTCAATTATCCAGAGGTTTCCCATTCAATAACTGTCTTGTCATTCTGACTCGCTTATTTATCTACATTTTTCTATTAATATTTTATTTTTAGAACACAAATGTTTTACCCCTCTGAAAAATCATGTGTTTTTCAGATAAAATGCTACAATACATGCCACAATGGGAAGCAAACAAAATGTACCAAAAATATCTAATCCCACTCTCTGTTTCTGTCCTAAAACTCTGGTCCAGACTTCCAAAGACTAAAGAGCCTTATGCAAAACTGGACTAAAATTGATAACTTTTTAATATTTTACAGTTCTTATAAGAAAATGAAACTCCGGAGGGTTATTTTATATCCCCAAGACTTGTCTTTTAACTTGGTAGTTAACCTCTTGTTTGGATTCTCTCACTGTTACTGTAGCAATATCTCAAAATTAGTGCCAAGAGACTAATTCTGCATTGTGGAGTCTGGAGAAGGGATTTATATAAACCTGGATGAATCTCAGCCAAGTGGTGCTGAAAAGCTTTAAACTTTAACAAGGGCCTTGGGTAAGGCCCATGAATCCTGTGGAAGTGTTTTCCCCTCGTCAGAGAATCCTGCACTAAGCCACACATCTCCTCCTTTCCTCCCAGTTATAAAATCCACAGAACAGAGCAGGATGGAAATCCAGCTGCAAAGGTTTATCTGCATGGCTGAGTTCTGAGAGCTCAGATATCTCAGAACTGAGTGACAAGGCAGCTGGCTACTGAGCCTACACACTGCAGGTATCTGAGCACTGCAGTGCTCCCTGCTAAAAATCACATTCTAGTGGTGAATAATGGGAAAAATCACCCATTCCATTGGTGAACAATGGAAAAATTTAATAAAGTCCAACTAATATACTGGATACTGTGTTTCTACAATATAGCTGTGTTATTATAATAAAGTATGATTTCCACATACTTTGTTAGCTTTTTTTTCAAATCTAGAGAATACTTTAAAATATTATAACTCAGAACTGACTTTTTTTATTTAATACTCAGTAGTCTTTTTTTATATAATTTGGTGACAAATAATATTTATTAAGTATTCATGACCTTCATTTTATGTCTTTAAACTAATTAACCAAATAGAGCATCTACTTTTAGAAGAAGTGTTTTTACTGACACAAATAAAGGTGCTCATCTATTTACAGAATTCTGGTGTCAACAGCCAAAATCTAAATGAAAGTTTTGGGAAAAGAACTCTCACTCAAAATTTAAACCAGATGAAGTTTTATTTTTTCTGGAGGTAGCCAGATAGCAAAGACTGGGGAAAGTGGGAGATATCTAGAATAGAATAAAAGTTTCAGACATTAAAACTTTTTTTTTTTTTACCCACTACCCAAAAAATTATATGCAACGTATATTTTCAATATTGATGCAACAATTTTAGTAAATGTCAGCACATAGAGAACTCTGGAAAATTGAAAAATTAATCTCAAATTCCAAAATCATCCAGCTAAAAATACAGCTTTACCATCTCCAATTTCTTGCCTGGCAATAAAGACAAGCGAAAGTGACTAAAATATTTCAAAATGGAGACTGAGCAGCACATTTCATCAATTCACCAAACACAACACAAAACTGCAAAGGAGACCCCTGAAAGAAATTGCTCCAAATATTGATTTTCTTGAAAGAAAAAAGGCAGAGCTGAAAATGAGACCATTTTTTTTCTTTAAAGAACAAACTAACAAAACAAGAATAGAGCTTTATCCGGCCTCACCCATGCCAATGTCAGCAACAAATGAATGTCTCCTGCAAACACTCAACTGGAGTTGGCATCCGCACTTAAATGCATGGATAAGGAATATTGTCCTTATCCTCCTGCCCTGACAGGACATGCAGGACTGGAGCCTGCAGGGGATTCACTCCTGCCATCAGCCAACCCACAGAATGCAAAGAACCCTCCACTTTGCCTGCTTTATCTAAGTGAACATTTTATTAATGGCAATGTGTCAGGGCCACTGCTTTCTCTTCCAGTAAACTGAACGCAAAGAATCTTGGTCATGATTTGAGGGAAGGAAATTTGGGGCTCTTGATTGACCAGAAGAGGAAAATTCTGTGGTGTTCAGGCATCTGAGTGGAATCACTGCTAAAGGATCTGCATAATACTTGTTTTTTCTCACAGTAGAGGAGAAATCCAGTGTGCCTGGGCACAACTGGATGTTGCAGTGTGTGTTTTGGGTTTTCTAAAGTTCTGTATGATTTTTATTATTGAGTTTCTGTAAAAGTTCATTCACTCCCACACCCCTTTCCTTAATCCCTGTCGTTATCCCCCTCAATAGGCCTTGCCATCCCCACTGTATGTCTCCTCAATAGCCCTATCCCAGTGCATTGTACCTCCTATTGTATCTTATCAATGGACACACCCTGGTACTTGATGGCCCTGGCAAAGCCAGGTGGTTCAGCCAAGGCTTCAGGTATCCCCACACCCCTTTTGCCCCAAGATGGCAATGTCAATGCCCCCTGTACCTAAATCACTCCCCTCATTTCCATCAGTAACGCCCCTGTACTTAAGGGGAGGTAAGAGCCAAAAAGACTGACTCACACTCTCACATTCACACACACACACACTCACGAATAAACACCTTCTTTACCACCCAGTATGAGCCACTCCTTCTTCCAAGATAAGTCACGTCTCAGTCTGAAATCTGGACCCAAAGGAATAACTCATTTATTTGGTATCTGAAGAGCAGAGCTGGCTGGAGAGACAAGCTCGGAAGGACCATACTGGGTGAAGTCCATTAACAGATTTTGGGAAACTGCAGAATGGTGAGAAAACAGCACAGAAAACTAATTCTCTAGTAATGGCTGGTTTTATTGCCCTTTCAACTCAGCTGCATCCCAACATATTCCTCTTGCCTTCCACCTTAAGCCCACCATGAATTCTCTGCTTGTGTATTTTGTAATCAAGTGCCTTCATTTTCCAGACCGCCTGAATACTTAAGGAAACTATTGCAGAGGAAGCCCAGCTTGAAGGTTACAATTATAAACATATGAAAATAAGTCAAACTCAGGCCTGAAAGAAGCAGCTATACTTAGAGAAAATGGAGTATCTCACCTAAAAATTAAGCAGTACCTCTTGAGCGAGAGCAAATCATAACTTTCAAATATCTACAACCTGAATAAAGTTCTGTGGATTTCTAAGCAGAATATAAAATGCATTTCTCTCTTCTCATGAAATGTCAAGTCCTTGCTCTAAAATGTAAGGGTACTTCTAAATTTTCAAAGGAAATCTTTAGCCCTGAAAAGCACTGATTTTCCATTGTTTCATTCTGAGGCTGTATTTTCAAGGAAAGTAGATCCCATAGAATAATGGAGCAGACCACAATTATTGAAAATTCCATCCCTGAACAGCAGACCCCAGTAAAATTACAGGTAATTGAAAAGCCAGCACAAGGAAAGAACCCTCAAGAGTCTTTAAAGGGGGAAAACTCCAATGTCTCTCATGTGTATAAAGAAAGTATAAAATTAATATTCAAATAAAACTCTAAGTCTAAATTAATACTGGGTAGTTCATTAAATAAATTAGTCAGGTTGACCTTTATAAACTTTTTTAAATCTTTATATTACATTCTAATTCAGAATAATTTTTAATGTTGGTATTTTCTTGAAAACATATATTTAAGGTCACTAGACCTTCTGCTGAGATAAAGTCACATCTGTAGTTCAGAGCAGTCCAGAACATCCCCCCTCCTCTGTCCTTGTCCAGAAAAACAAAAAGTAGGGAGGCAGTCACACTTCCATTGCCTTCCTTATGCTAAATCTAGAATCAATCATACTTGCAACTAACCAGTGCAACACTTTTAGAAAAGCTTCAAATAAAAATCAAATTTCTCACTGTCACTATGAAATAGCCAGACTTAAACAGGACTTTCTTTCAGAGGACTGCACAGTTTTTAACAGGCTTTAAAAGATGGAAGGAGATCATTTAACCGCCTCCTGTCAGTGGTGTGAGAGGGCAGGGGGAGCTGCAGCAGGGGCTGCCTGCCTCTGAAATCCTCATTCCAGGGGCTGTGTGAAGGCAGCTACAGACCACACACAGGCATAGGAACAATAAGGTGATGTCAGAAAAAACGGTTTGCCACCACCAGAACCTCAGACAGTGCCTGCTTATAAACAGTTATACTGAAAAGGCTGAAAATACCCAAGAACCCCTATTCTTCTATAGATTCTTCACCTAAGTACATCTGCAATAACCTTGTTACCTTATTAACAGGATGTTCAAAAGCACAAGGATGTGGCCCTTGGAACAAGGTTTAGAGATGAACACAGCTGGACTTGATCTTAGAAGCCTTTTCCAAACTCAATTTGATTTTATGATTCTGTGATAGCCAAAATGTACATAAAATACAGCAAGATTGGCATCTATAAAAGCAAATCTAAATAAAAAATTTTGTAGGTCTTTATAACATGACATTTTAAGTTATTTTCATCAAAATGCAAGCATATAAACAAAAAGCATGCGATGAGGAAAGTATTCTTCTAATATTTTTTTATTTATCAGCAACCAGTTACTTTTTAAATTACTAGGAATTCTGCTCCTGCTAGTGCCCAGCAAGTTTAGGTGGAAAGGCAAAAAACAACTCCTCGTGTTTTTCAGATATTCTCCAAATTAACAACCAAAGATGGTAGTGCTTTTGAACACAAGTATTCATATGCACTACCTGCATGTTATTTTCTTCCAAATTATCATTTGTGTCTGTGGGAATTCTTGCAATGTGCAGCATGTGGTAATGCTACAGCACACACACGTAAATACTTACTAACAATAAAAAGACTCCCCACCATTTCTATTTTTTTTTTCTAAAACACCTGTAAGTCATTTTATCATATTACAAACCCCATATTTTATAGAAGCATTAATGAATGGGAGCCCTCAAGAGACAGTCACACTTCTATAAAGATACAACATTCTGGTAATTGGAATGTTGTTTTTATAAACAAGCAGAGAAACAGAATTCAAAGTAATTTTTTGCATTACTACTTGTATGTTGCAAAATAACAAATCTGTTTGGAAGCAGTTGTCTGTTAGTGAAGTATATAATTTTTCCTAAGTCTCTAAATTATTATTAGCAGGTAAGTGCCCTTCAGGCCTCAGATCCTAGGATAGACTCCAAACTTCTGGCAAGACATGGTGGTATTTCACCCACTGACACAGCAGGGGTGACAAAATAATCTTTTATTTGGGTGTTTGTAGAGCACTGAGTCAGTATCTGTCTAACAGCTGGGAGCCATCACATCCTATTTTTCACTTTAGTTTATTCTGGTGTCTTCCTATTGGCTTTCTCTTACCTTTTCCAAATATTGCCGATTCTGTTTGTCCCAAGCCTCATCACACTTTTCACAGATCAATTCCATTTTCTGATTTAGCTCATTTCTCGTAAAATGTCTCCCTTCACTCAGCATAATATTTAATGAGCACCATGAATTTAGCTTTCTGAGGAATTCCGTGTATTAAAACGACGCAAATTCAAAAAATCTCGGTAAAATTTCACTCAACTTTCTGTGTTCCGGGGCAGGTAAAGCAGGAGGTTTTACTCCTGGTCCCTAAGGAGATGGCTCACCACTTACCTCATCCACCATTAGCAATGAATTGTGAAATCACTGGCCATTAACAGAAAATAGAACCAGGCAATGAGAACTAAGACCACAAAGTTATCGACCTCAGGAGAAATAATTTTGTGAAGAAAATAATGACTCACATTTCTGCCCTGAACCTCTGCTTCTGGAAGATAGTGTAACTAGACACTCTCCCTTGACATCTGTGCAAATTGTACTGTGCCCTTCTTGTTAGGAAAAATACATTGGGGATGACAAGTCAAAACCAGGGAAAATCAGCTGTTTCAAATTGTGTGTAAGGAGAGCTGATGCTGCTCCAGGGATCCCTTGAGTAGAAGTTAAAGTCTAAGTGTAACAAGAGAAGTATGCATTTAACTCAAAACAGTAAGTAGGGAAGGTAGGGAAGTAAAAATAATGCAGGAGCCAAAGACTCTGGCGCAGCAACAAGCTCCCTGCTGTCAGGGGATAAGGTGCTGGAAAAACAGGATGTGGTGATTTCCAGTTGCAGGACTGTGCAAGTTGGAAGATGGAAAATCTGTCCAGTATCACAAGAAGAGTAACTATATATTAATTGAGTAACTATATACAAAAGAGTAACTATGTATAAACTATATATAATTACATATAAAAATATATAAACTATCTTTTTAATTAATCTCTAATAGAATTCTTTAGAAATAAATCATGTGCTAGCCTAATCTACAGGGCCTGGGCAATCACAAATACAAGGCAAATGCCTTCTTTCATCTTATCTTATCTTATCAGCTTTCTGTGAAGAAATTCCTCCAAATGTCCAAGTTAAGGCTCCCCTGGTGCACCTTAAGACTATGTCCTAAACAGGTGTTTTCTGAATCATTTATAAAGAAAACTCCTGAAAGCATCTTTTCAACCACCCTTTTCAGTGTGCTTGGACAGCTACTTGCTTTCATAAAGCCATTTGTTTTCAGCAATGTATGTGTCCTGTGAGATTTAACTCAGAACTAATTCATAAATAAGTCTGAGGAAAGATCTTTTAAGAAGGTAAAGCATTGGAATAATTGATGCTCAGAGTAGTTCTTTCTCCCATATTAAAACAGCTAAAGAATGAATGAGCAGGCTCCACAATGAGATGTGTGAGTAGAACATCTGCACACAGATATATTTGTATTCTCTCTGCGTTCACCTGACAGACAGGTGTATTAGGTATACTACATGTAAAATAAACAAAACTCAGACTGAGGTGTGAAATCTAATCAGCATTTTATTCCAAAATTTATGCATGAGAAGGTATTTCACCAGCTTTATCTACAGCTCTCATGTTCTTGCATTTTTAACTATGCTTCTAGTTTTATATTGATCTGAACATATGCATGTCTATAGAAATCCATAATCCTTTCTATTGGCATTTTATTGCTCCTAGCAGAGAGGACAATGCAAAGAGAAGAGTGAAGGGTGTTGCTGTTAGCAGGCTGAGAGATCTGTACCCCACAGGGCTCTTGGTGATTGAACTCCTTTAAAGCCATGCATGAGGAGCACAGACCCCTCAAAATACCACCCATGCACAGGCCGAGCTCAGGAGATAAGAACACTCAGGACTATCAGTTTATTCATCCCTTTATTTACAAGTGAAAGCTGTCATCTTCTGATCAAAGTGTGATTTTAGGCATGTTATAATAAGCTCACACCTCCACCACACCTGTCAACAAATTAATGCTGGCCCTTGCTCACAGTAAATGCTGGACAGAAATGCTGTAATAAAATAATGGAGATAAATGTGTGTAAGGAAAATGTTACCAGTTTTGAGAAACAAACAGACAGAAAACCTCCATTCAGATTTCAATGCATGAATCACTTACAGAATTATAATAACAGGGCCAAACACACTGCTAAAATGCCATCTTTTATTGCTGGTGAAAGATTAAAAACCACATCTTTAATATCAGTGCCATTAAAAGCAGACCCCAGCACAGGAAGATGTGCACAGCTTCCATATAAGAAGCCAAATATCAAGTCCAGTGTCATCCTGATGATGGTTTTCTGCCAAAGGACAAGATAAATACAGCGCTAACCCGCCTAAGTGGGGGACACAAGTGACAATAACAGCATTTCTGGGGCTGGTAATCTCCTGTGTCTGTGAAACTCTGATGTTCAGTCTTCAATTTCGTGTTACTTACAGAGAGAGACCACCAATACAGGGCACAATGTGCTCTGTAACCTGCTTTAGCCAAGAGAGAGAATAAATGCCTGATCCTTTATTGGATTGCCCTCCCTCAGTAATGTCACTTGCTTTAAAACTGGCTGCCCTGCTCTGTCAATTCAGCAATCTCAGGGCTGTGTCCTGATGTGTTCATTTTAGAGTGAAATAAAGAAAGGGAAGATCCCAGCCTAAGGAAACTCCATCACCACATTCTGAGTTTAACTCATTGATGGATATATAATGTAACTGCTCTTCCTTGCTGAACCAAATCAGAAATATTTGCTTGGAGATCTCCGGGTTTACAAAGTAATTTTTGTGTGTTCAGTTAACTATGAACTCTACTTCTAGAAAAGCTGATCTATTGAAATAAAAGATCCATGTGTTTGACTACTGCATGAAGCATTGCATCTGACTGCCAGAACGGGATCATTCACACAGACCTGTAAACAGATGTGTTGTGGGGTTTTTTATTTAACATACATTCTTCTGAGACTTTTAAAGACTTATATCATATTTACTGTGCAAAAACCATTCTCCAACCTGAGAACCTCAACTTAATCTCTACAGAGAATGTTTCCAAGATCACTGTATCCCCTCAATTCTCAATTATTACTCCTACCAAAATCTCATTCTTTCCTAGGATTTTCATATGCTTTTGGGCCAGCTCCATCTATGTAAAGCACACTAAATAATTCACTTTTTTTTTTTTTTTTCATCTTTTGTCTCTATGAACCTCAAGGAGCTGAACACTTAAGTTTCAAAGAAACTCTGTGGAAGGCAGTTATCTCATTAAAATTCTCAGCTGCCAAATTTCCTCCTGCTGAGACACCTGGGCCCAGAACTCCCACACAAATCTGTGTGAAACACCTCTCAGCACCATGCTAGGATAGATCCATTCTCATGGGAGAGTTCAAGAGAGTAGGAGGAGAAAGAGGGTGGCTCCAAGGTGCCCATTGAATTCATTTCCTCATTTGCTCATTGCTGCATGTTTGTTTTGCTTGGTTTGTTTTTCTGGGTTTGTTTTTTTTTTTTCTCTTGTGTGTGTGGTTTTTGTTCTTGTTTTGTTGTATTCCTTCTTTTTGAATCTTGCTTCCATTTTTTATTTACATCTTATTTACTTTTCGTATAAGAAAGGACCTCATTTCCTTATTTGTACATTTAGCATCAAGAAGAAGGCATTCCATACAGTAACAGCAGATTTTAAATTCCTCTAAAAGGGTAAACTTGAAGCATTATCTGTCTGCAGTGGAGTTATGCCTTTTTGTTTGTTTGTTTTTTGTTTTGGGGTGGTTTTTTTTGGATTTTTTTATTCTAAGAGAAGCGCATTTCATTAATGCCCACCCACATTTTCACTTCATTAATTCTGATTCTCTAAATGAAAACAAATTCATCCACAGAGACCCTGTCTTAAAGGCAGTATCTCAGGTCTGGGACTATGAAAACAAAAATCTTAGAGTTATGAATTCATCTGTGACCTGAAGCCTTAGGCAGCACACATGCCCAGCCTTACACTGCACAGGTACCTTCCTGAAGGTTTTTGAGCTGAACAGCACTGCCCAGAGGGAACTTTACTATAAATTCAGACCAGCATTTTCTTTCCTAATACTTTTGAAACTTCTGGAACCTCACTGGACTGATTGAGTGGCATTTAAGGGGGAATTTCCTCCCCTGAATGCAGACAGCATCGCTTTAGGTCCTTTATGGCTCCCCAAACCTGAGGGCAGGGCTGTGCTGCCAGTCCTGGGCTGGGTCTGCTGGCCCAGCAGGGACATCTCAGAGGATCCTGTGTCTAACATGGCACCACAGCTGTGTTCCAGCCCCAAAATCACTCCTTCAGAAGTGTAACGATGCCATACTGGTTCAAAACAGAGGACTAAAGTTGGGGCCATTAAACAAATGCAACTTGTGTCCCTAAAATCCAGTTCCCAAAATATAAGCAAATAGGTAGTGCCTTGTTTATTCTGCAGGTGTCAGAATGGGAGGTGGCCAACACAGACACAGCACACTCTGCTGCTGGAGACTTCCCCTGCAAGCTGATTTACACCTTGCAATGAGCTGGAAAACTGGGAAGGAAAACAGGGACTGACATTGCTGCAGCAGTTGGACACAACAGTGAATAAGCCACGGAAATTGGCAAGAAAATAAAGTGTCTTTATTCTGCCTCTGTGCTGGGAAAACTTTAGGATTTATTTTGAATCACCTCAGTTTTGGTAGTTTGCTGTGGTCTCTTCATGTTTGTTTTTTGCTGGATTTTTTTATTATTATTTTTTATTGCCATTTCTGCTGTGCAATCTGGATGAGGGATTTTAATGGCAAGGCCATTAATTCGTGGAAAAGCAGGGGCTGCAGATCTCATAAGCATAGCAGCAGTATAAAAATCTGGCTGGAAAATAGAGATTTGAAGAAACTCCCTCCCCTCTTCCTCAGGGTTAGATTTATAGTGTGAATTTTGAACTATATTTATGGTGATACTTTTGTGTACTTTACTGCTGAAATTACAAACCTGAGAATTGGAACATATTTGAGGCCAAGCTCAGTTTTCCTCACTCATTCCCCCTAGATTGTTCATCTTGGCCTTTTCAGCAGATCCGATAGGATCTTTCTAATGTACATGTTATCACAAATACTCCAAATACTCTATGCAACTAAACAAGGGGTACTTTGAATCTGAGTACCCTAACCTGAAACTTCAAAGCTTTAAAACATCCAGGACCAGCTGTACTTGAAAATTCAGGAAATTTGAAAGAAATTCTTCTTTCAAAATAACTCACTTCATGTCTGGAGGCAAAATTACACATTACCAATAACACAACTGCAATATACCTTGTGTCCTCCAATCCAGCAGCACGGCATGTGTGTGAGTTTTATACTGCAAAAACATAATTATCAAACTTCATCAGAAGCAGATGCGAAATAGAATTTGTTTGCAATATTATTACCCAAATTGT
The DNA here is from genome assembly GCA_013397095.1 of Sterrhoptilus dennistouni. NCBI lineage: Eukaryota > Metazoa > Chordata > Aves > Passeriformes > Zosteropidae > Sterrhoptilus > Sterrhoptilus dennistouni. The sequence continues at coordinate 821,775 of VWZU01019186.1, read as the reverse complement.
CCTTCCTGCAGTACTTCAGTTGAAAGGCATGCAAGATCTGCTTTAGGAAGTCTCACAGGCATCTCAGGCTCTACTGAGTCCTGCAGAAAATTGTGGTTGGAATGAAATGATCCAGTGACCACCTCCATCGTCACAGTAAATAATGAAATCTGGGTTTGTGCCAACTACTTCACCAAGAATTGAGCTGAGAAAAGTTTTGGTTTTGGAACAATTTTATTTTTCTCCTAAGAAGCTTGCACACATCAAAAGAAAGTTCAGGAAATCTTACTCCAGCTCAAACTACATCTATCATGGGAACCTTGGACTCTGTCAGATTCCTGGTAGAGGCTTTTTGACTATAAATCTTTGTTTAGTGTGCTTATAGATAATTCTGACTGTGCAAGAATTACACATCACAGTAACTGGGCAGCTCTACCAACTATAAATAAAGGTTACAGCAGAAATTTTGGCCCTTGCTGTATTTTCCCTGGAATATATAAAGAATGCAGTTTATGTGACACCATACTAGCCACTGCATAATTTATTTGCCATGTAGTCCCACTTTGAATCATCACAGAGAGATGACAAATGATTAGCCATTAACTATTCAGTCTTAAATAGTTTTGTGGTCTGAACACTTGCAACAGTGAGGATATCATGTTCTTATTAATATTCATATGTGAACTTTGTCTGAATAACTAAAGACTTCAGGAAGCTGCACGACATGAAAACATGAGTGCAGGCATAGGAACTGGGTAGTACCTTTTCCTTTTCATGCTATTATTTGGTACTAGTCTTGTAGTTTGATGGATTAGCACTGAAAGTCCAGAATCCTTAACACAGGTGTCTCTCCTTTAATCCTGCTGTTCTAAGTGCAAGGAAACTGCAGAATTTGTTATATAATTCCACCTTGCATGCACAAACATACATGAAAAATTATGAAAAAGTACATGTAAGATCTATGTCCCTCCCTTTTCAATCTCATGATGGACAGCATAAACTTTAAAACTCAGAGACTTGGCTTACAAGTTTTGGGACAAGTTTCCCAGGTGCTGAATCACAGATTTTTGGTAAGCCCCAAAACCAGGTTTGATTTTCTGGTCCATTTTTGTTGCCATGCTAATGGTTTAATTCCTGAAAAACTGTTCTGCCTCATCTTCCTTACAAGCAAAGATTATACTCCTAGCAACATTCTGCCTGCTGTATAACTCATTAAAATAAACTCCATTGCATAGCAAGCTTTCCTTAATTAATCAATGAAGTTTGATTCTTTTACGGTTGAATTGAGCTCTTTTGGCACAGAAAAGCAGCAAAAGGAGTTCTCTGCCTCTCGAATGATCTGAAGTCTGGAGGGTAATAAATATAGATACTGGTCTTTCAGCATTGAGACAAATAATCCAAAAATAGACAGCAGTACCAAGAATGGGTATTCCAGAAAGAACTTGGACTTGACTTCTTTCAAGCCACTGGATTCTGCAGGGATCATGACTTGCTACCTTACATATTTGGTGACCCTCAGGAAAATTCCTTTTGAAGATATACTATTAAAAAAAAAAAAATCAGATTTCCAAACAGCTGGTCACATAACAACAGATGCCTATCCCTAGGATAAAGAAAATCTATTATCTAATTGAAACAGCTGTCTGATTCTGATTCATCTGTGTAAGAATTCACTGGGCCCTCCCAGGAATCCTGCACAGGAAATCCAGTGTTTGGAGGGTGCCCTGCACCAGCCTCAGCCTCCACAGGGCCTGCCAAGGGGCACAACAGATCTGCTCTCAGCCTCCCCTGCCAGGCTGCCCTCAGCTTTCACACCTGAAATTCAGCATTGACAAATACAGCTGAAGGACCCCACTCAACCGCATTTCTTTGTGGATGAAAATTCTACAAAAAGAAATGTGTCAGAAGACTCTTCAGAAACTGTCCCAGAAGCTGGACTTGCCACCAAGACTCTCAAATGAAGGAGTAATTTTGGCTTTGTATTTTTGGTTGCTCCGTATTTCCAGAAGACCAGCAATGTTGAGAGTGTCCTATAACTGACTTTTAGACTTCTCCACTAATCCCAAGATCAACTTTTAGGACAGTGCCAGTAAGCTGTGGTGATAACTCTCCTGTCAGTCTGATATATTCCTGCAGAAGTACATTTAAATTTAAATGAAAAGTTGTAATCCCATATAGAGATATTGCTAATTATGTTTTAGGAGTATAATTTTATATCTAAACATAAACAGTTTTCATAAGATCATCAAATTTTAGGACTACAACTGGAATCAGTGTCACCTTCAGAGATGTTCTTTATTATTTACAACTGAATCTCTTCTGCTAATCTATCACCAGTACAACACTGGAATTTTCATCACTGCTCTGAAGAAACTAGTAAATCATGCTCATATTTCTCATTCTATTCTCTGTTCTCAAAACCTGAATTAAATGTGAAGAATGGAAACTGCACTCATGCATTCTTAAAAGACCAGCACAATCATAACTCAAATACCTTCTCCCAGTTCTTCTATTAAATTCAAACTGGCAAACCTGTGACTCATCAAAGCAATTTTCTGATACAATTCTCTGGGTCAGTCCCACTGGAGGATGGGTCCATGGGATCCTCCACCAGCAGATGAGGATGCAGCCTGCAGACAGAACAGCCAAAGGATGTTTAATCAAAGAGAAACACTTCTCATTGGCAGGTGTGGGGTTCTTTTAAATCTAAAAGGTTGATTTGCACCATTTTCAGCCCTCTGCTTGCCTGGCTTTGCTCACTGGGGTTTGCTGGAGCAGAGGGACTGTGAGGCTGCTGCAGCTGCTGGGAAAAGGCAAACTGGAGCTGCTCACCCTGTGTGGGTCAGGGCCCCAGTGACGAGCACAGCTCAGACAGTTGGCTCATCACCTTTCTCCAGTTAATTGAAGAGAAGTGGGCTGAAAGGAACTAAATCCCCTGTGGTCGTTTGCCTCCAGCTGGTCAGCACTGGGCACTGCTCAGCAAACCCTGCCCCAAGGAAACTGGCAATGATAATTATCTGAAGGGTGATTACACTTCTGGGAAAGAGCTGACCTGGTATTCCTGGGTCTACGGCTTAAGAGAAAATGTAGGAAAAGCAATTGAAGTTAGTTTGGACATTTAGGGCAGTTTTTTCTGAAGGCCGTACCAATACATGCCTTGCAAATACCATATAAATGCACAAAGACTGTCTAGAAAAATCATGGCCCACAAGCTGATCCAATATGTCAGATGAAATCTATGTGCTCTTCTGGTGTGCATCCTCATGAGGCATCAGTTTCTGAGAACAGGACATCTGCTGAGCAAGCTGCTTTTGACATGGACAAGGGTCATGTATCTACTAATGTATCATTTAATCACCCCCTTAATATGGACCACATTGTTCATCTCTAAAGATGATTTGATGGTAAGCTGAATGTGAATCTGGCTTCCTAAATAAAATTATATACCTTATTTCTCATTGCTCGGGCCTAGTTGTCCATTTCATTCTATAGGGACAGGAAAAACCCTACAGAACTTTGAAGAATCAGTTGAAGGCCTTGGTGAAAAGACTCCAGGCTAAGTTTATGCATGCTCACAGCAAAGAGTTGAACTACAAAGTGATTTTTTTCTTTTATATATGTATTATTTTAGAGAAGGATCTAACAAAGATAATTGAAAAAACTTAACTTTCCAAGTACAAGAAAGTTAGGTTTAGGAGGAGAAGTAGAGAAAAAAATCCCCCAAGTTATTAAAATGAAAATCAACACCAATGTGTCTAATATAACCAAATCCAGATTAAATGAGTAGTAACTACATATTCCTTCAAGGCTGGTTGCCAGTGCATCCACTGGCATCATAGGAACCAGGAAAAGGTTCATTTCTCTAGAATAACATGGTTTTATCTCTGTCATGACTTGGAAACAAGTTTCTTGAGGAGAAAGTGACCCAAAAGGGAGGGGAACTGCTTTTTTTCCAGCATTACCAGGTTTGTTACAACAGATATCAACACAAAATCGATGTTCTTGGCTCCTCACACAAATGAACAGGGAAGGGGCCACTCACATTTCCTGTCAGGTTGCTCACAGTGGGAATTCACTGGACAGGATATCAGACAAGCTGCTCAGCCTGGCCATGGGATAGAACAGCTCGAGAAAACGAATCTCTGGAGCTAACAGATGGTTTAAATCCACATCCCTGCAGCAGTGCACCTCAATCCTCTCCCTTGTCCACAAATTAGCTCCTTTCTCCTCAGCCTTGCTGCTCCCAGGCTGAGCAGCACTCCTGTGTCCTCAGCTGTGTGTGAAGAGATCTGTCATTGGAAACAAAAGCCTTGAGAAGATCCTCCAAAGCCCCTGGGAGCTGCTGCTTCTGCATTGTGGCTTTGGCTGGTGCTATTTCAGGGCAGGACATGAATTTTCCTCTCTTTCTCTAGTTAGAATTCTCACTCCTGCTGCACAGGGAGCACAGGGTGCTGAGGGATTCCCCCTGTCCCACTGTCCCAAGGAAAGGCTGGTGAACTGCCGCAAGGGGAAGCTCCAAGGAACAGCTCAGATGACTTTCAGTAGCTCTTGTTCTTATATTTAGCTCTTTTACCTCAGCTTTTACACTGACCAATTCCCATTTTTAAATGCAACAGTTGTTTGTGATATGCGAAATCCACCACACGTTGCATTAATAGCCTTGGAAGAAAGATCTTACAGCAAGGCTCTTTCCTCTCTCCTTATCCCAAGCCTGATCCAGGAAAGTGGCGGGGCAGAACCACAGGATTTACTGTGTTTCATTCAATTCTGCTTCAAACTCAGGCACCTTCTTTCCAGCTCTTCCCTCTCTGAAGAGTTTTAGCAGTCTTGGAAAAGGCCCTATAGAGAGTAAATTAAGTATAAAATTAACTTTGGACTGCAGAACACATGTTCTTGTACTTAGTACCAGGATGTTTGTGTTCTAAACAGATTATTTTTACAGTGTATTAAGGAAGGTTAAAGAAATATTTGTATAGTTTTGATTTTAACGAGAGGAGGAAGAAATGAGATTGGCTTATAATAGAAGAATTACAGTACAGCTGTTACTCCCTAATTAATTCTGTCTGTGAGTAAATCAAAGCTCTAATTATAGACACGAAATATGCTCAATATTGTGGAATATTTATGCAAAACATTATTCCTGGCACTTATCAGCTAAAATATAATGTCTCACCAGAGCTGTAGCAGCAATTTTTAAGTGTCACCATATTTTTGCCACTTCTTTATAGCTCAATACATGGAAAGTGCCTGATGAGACTACAATTTCACTTTTTAAGTACTTTGTGAATCCCAACTGACAACTGGCTCAATTCTTCCTTTAAGAAACACCTGTCTTTATCTAATGGAAGCAAAACCCCAACATCCAAAAATCCTTAAAATGGCATTTCTCTTACTCTTATGAAACAATGCCCTTTAGTTCCACAGCTGTCAGCACACTTAAAAAAGTTTCATTTGGCCTTCTTCTCCATGTGCTGTCCCATGCACTGGCACAGTGTAACCCATGATTCATATTTCCACTGTGCCATTAATTAATAACTCTGCCAAGTCCTAATCATGAAGGTTACTCGAAATAGGAAGACTTGATTCTATCCTGCTCAGCTGAGTGAACTGAAGCTCCTCAGGTTTCTGCACAGACAGACATTGCTGGCCAACCACATCTCCAGAGACAGTAAAGAGGGAAGGGATTGGGATACAGACTTCCCATTAGGGAATGCACTGCTGTTATTCTGAGGGCTTTACCCAAAGAGAATTACACCTTAATGTCAATAAAAGGTCACTTAATTTTCATGTGGCAGTGGTTCCATTCAATTCAAAAGCTTTTGGGTGATGACTTGGTGTTTCTTTCCATGACAGGTAACAGAGACATTCCAGTAGAATCAGACTGAGTCTCTAAAATTTTTCCATTTTGGAGATTTTTTCCTTTATCCCATGAAAAGGCAAGAGAAAATTGAAATACAGACCCTTAAATGTCAGTGGACCTACTTAATAACCTGTGTGTGTTACTGTCGTTCCTTTGTTTCTTTAATTTATTTATTTTAAAACTGGGCTATGACAGTTTATAAATAGGAAAAAAAACCCAGTAAACTTCACAGTCACCAGCCATTATCCAGCCTAATTTTATTCCATGGAAATTCAGAGCCTGCAAAGACTAGACAGGCTACTGACTGACATTCACTACAATACAAAAGTTGTGGCAAGCATCTGATCAAACATCACAAAAACCTCAAAAAGAAGCACAGTACTCAAGAAAAAAAAATGATGTTAGCAAGATGGCACAAAAACCTTTTTTTTCAAAGGTTAATTAATATTTTCACTAGCTCTGCATCTTTCTCAAAGGGTAATTAATATTTTCAGTAGATCTGCATTTTCTTCTAAAAGGGTGGACACAACAAGTCTCTGCTAACCTTTAAGGTAATTCAAAGAAGAAACATCACAGAGCACAACGATTTTGTGAAGCACAATAACTTCTATTGCCCTAGGAGTATTTTAGGTTTTTGAATCTGGCTTCAACTTTAAACTCCACAGTATCAAAGGAAGTGTGATAATGATCACTTCACTTCTGTCCTTTGAAGTTTCTTCACCTCCTCTTGCTTTATACTCAGATCTCCCATTTATTTTCCACAAACACCTAGAAAACACATCTTATTAGTCTTTCTGATATTATTAGGGCTGACAAAATAACTCTCACAAATGAGTTCAAAGTAGTGGTGAATGTTGCAAAAATTACCATTTCTGGAACACTGTGAAAAGGGAAAACCACAGTAGAAATTATGTGTGTTCATCAATGTGAACATGTGAAAAGAAAAAAGAAAAAAAATCACTGACAGCATGGAAGTGCATTTATCTCATTTACCTGTTCCAGCCAAAGGTACAGGGCAAGCCTCTGGCAGGCTGGGAAATGAAAGTACAACCCCTGTGCTAGAAACTCAGTAATTATAACTTCAGGGATCAGTGCAGGAATCAGAGCAAGAGAAATCTAAATTTTGCTGGCTTGAAATATAACCCTGAATGATCTTTGTCAGCCTTTAAAACCAGACAAAATTCTCCCTTTTTGCTGCCAGTCCTGTGGGTGGGAGGGGAGGAACAAATGGAACACAGGTACAGTGCACACACACAAATCCACAGAACTCACTGTCCCTGACAGACAGCTCCCCTCACACATCTTGGAAACAGAAATGTAGCCAAATAACTGCATTACAATGGTGAGAAAATTAGCTTTGTACCCTGTCAGCCTTGTCAGATCCCAGAGGCTGGAGATGCTCTAGAGAAAGGGGGAGAGTAAAATAAAGCAGCCCCAGCTGCTTCACCCTCTGCAATGGGGTCAGGCAGCAAAACAAATTAAAAGACTAATGTTTCTGTTTTGCACTTCCATCCCTCTGTACAGCAAAGAAAACAAGAATTGTGTGTCATTAAACCTTACAGTAACTCCACCAGTGAAAAGCTGGTGGGCATCCAGGGTATAAAGCTTAATGCACACAATGTACAACTGCAGACCAAACCCCTCTTTTTCAGGCCACTCATCTCCTTTCACAACAATGCAAAGAATCCAGGTCAGAAAAGAGAGTGAACAGAATCCTTTTAGGAATATTTCAAGAAAATTGGGCTACCTAGCTGTGGTATGTAAATTTGAATTCCTTCTGATGACTTCAGGGTGTTGCTTTAAGCCCAGTGAGAGAAACAAGCACAAAGTGACAGTGAATCCACTCTATAACATGCATTTATTTATTTATGCAGCCCATATATTTAGCTCTCCTAAGACAATTAAATCAAGAATGCTAATGAACACAGGGAATATCCTGAGTCAGACTTCTGAACATATTTTCAAAGTTCAATTTTCTTCCAGTATAAAAAATCCTGCTTACAGCATAAATATTATTAATTATGACAAAAACAAGAAAAAAACATGTTTCACCTTTAAATGTGTAAACAATCTGAATAACATAACAAGTGGTCATAAGTAATGTCTGTCTTCTGGTACAGTTGTGCTCATGACATGTACTGAAAAATGATATTAACATGAATTTACACTTTAGACAATTTATTCTTTAATAGTATGAGGCTGGAGTATTTTGAATTTTTAGAAAAGTGGACTCCAAATACTTTTCCTGACTTCATAACTACTAGCTGAAAAAGCTGATGTTTCCAAAGTAAATAATGAGGAGATGGGTCGGGCAAATAGGGATGGAAACAACGATTTAAAGGCAAGTATTTGGGAACTGATATGGGAGGTTTAATCAAAAGGCTGCTATGTCAAACATAGTTAGAAAATAATAGAGTTGGCACCTGGACAACTTCTGGAACTTCATTTGCAGCTTCCCTGTGCCTGTAAACAGCACAGCACTGGGGTGAAACTCCAGGGGTGCTTCGTTCACAAGCTCATTTTCTATTCTTATAACAATGCACCTTAATTCCATTTTGATGAGTATTCTTGCCAGCAGCACATTCTCATTTTCCTAAACCCCTATCTGGGGATTTCTCAGAGCTGGCAGTGCTGTTTTAGTGCCAATTTCTTGCTACCTATTCCCATCCACAAAACCTTGCCAAGATACACAGTTCATACTGTGGCGCTGTCCTGACTGAGTCTAAATTAATTCTTTCTATTTGAGTTTTGCTGCTACAGCTTCAAATTTTAGTAACTACCTCCCCAAGGAACTTTATTAGATCATCCATTCTATTAAGGGGACAAAATTAGCTTTACTTACTGGTAAATGCTGATTAAAGCTTCCAAGCCTGAAAAATAAGAAAGGTTATGGATTTTTAGATCATGAACTTCTATACTTATGTGTTATATTAACTCCAAAAAGTTACAGTGCTTTTAAGACTAAAAAAGAAAAATTAAAATTTTATAAATGTAGATGGAACACTGCTCAGAGGATGTTTTGTGGCAGCATTTTTAATATACTCTGAATTCTTTGTCCTTCTGTAGCACCTAATTGTGTTCATCACACCTCTCCTCTCCACATTCTAACTTCCTGCTACCCTTCTCATGCTAGACTTAATATTCGGATACTTCTTTGTCCTCAGAGTCCTCTTCCCAATCAGTGTTTAATCTCTGGTTTTATTTCTATGCCTTTCTGTCAAGAATTACATTTCTGTTCTTTCTTTGCAATGCCTCCTGCCTGCTTCCAATTTTACTAATATTCATTTCTGCAACAACACTATGCCAGCAATCCAGAGATAGTGATTACATTATCCACTGGCTATTATAACACTTCCCCCTCCTTTGCCTTCAGGGATAATCAAGGCTTGGTCAGACCCATATTAGTGACTTCCAATTCTGTGACAGATCTAAGGAAAAAAGCAACACAATAAATCCTTAATAAAAAATTATAACAAAAGGTCCATCCTCCAACTGCTCCCATTTTCAAGAACATATAGATATTGCTATTTTGAATTTCCCTAAACACAGCCAAAGACAGGTGAGACCTGTCATCTGAAAAGATTCCTCTCATCACTTCCCTGAGGGATCAAAAGCAAGAAGTCAATCAGAATTTACTCCTGAGGTCGGTGTCCATGTGGCAAACAGACAGATGCCACCAGTGCAGGAGTAACCAGTCAGAGCATGTACTAAGGGCAATAAAAAAGTGGTGTGAGGACTCCCAGTGAGCCAGCACAGACAGCCCAGGAGCTGCTCTACTGCCCCGTGTGCCTTCCATACAATGGATCTCTGTGGCTCCACCAGCAACTCAGAAAAATTTAAGTGGGAAAGACTTTGGCAAGATTAATCACGAGGGAGAGGGGAGTGAGGGCAAATCCCATCTCAAGAAATGCTGGATGTGTCTCATATCAGGGTCTCGGCATCTCTCCAGACTGAGATTTAGCAGTTAGAGATATTACACCTTCACCTCTGCATGGTTTGCACCACTAAGGAAACCACCAGGTGGTACCCTGGTGACTACAACCAGAGGTAGTTATTCAGCTATGGAAAGGCTGCAGATGTGTGATGGATCCTGTGAAGAGTTCAGAAGGATCCCACCAGGCCTGGAGTAGAACAATGAGCTGGTTGTACAGAGGAAGATGATGATACCTCTTGCTGCTTTCCACCAAATCCCAGCCACATCCTTCTGCTTTGGGTTACCTCAGTGTCACCTTGGATAAGTTCGTGCTGATTTCAGTATTACATAAAATGCATTTAGTCAGAGATTACAAGGACCCAGCAAGGCAAGACCCTGTGAAAGAGGCAGGAGCAAGCAGAGGTATGATGTATTCTCTGTATCCTTTCTCATATGTGATGTGGTAGTGCCAGTTATTCTCACAGAGAATAACTGTGAATTCCCAGCACAGTGGCTGCAGAAACACGAGGGTAACACAGGAAACACCCAACATCTGAAAATAAACCCCGGGCAATAGAAATAAAAATGCATTTCCTAACACAGTTTTATCAACAACATCTTCCATATCAGTGGCTGTTGAAGTGGCCCTGATAGATCTGATAGCAGAGCATGGTGTGAGCAGCTGTGGGTGTGAGGGCAGTGAGTGTGTGGTGGGGCATTCCCAACCATCCCCCTCTTCACAGGCATCCTACTCTTCAAATTTGCAACTGACCTCCAAGAGTTCTGCCTGTAGCAGTAGGACTTTCCAGAGTTCCCATTGAGAATGTTACTCATGAGCCCTTTTTTGAAAATTAAAAATTGAGTGTATAAATATAGAACAGCTAAAGAGCAATGCTTTCTTTTCCTTGATAGTTTCAGAACACTGATATTAAAAAATAAATTTCATTTTCCAGAGTTTAGCTGCATAAAATACCATAAAACTGTCTAGAATTTCCCTCTGCTAATCCTTTTCCTTAAATTTTACTGGAGTTTTATATCTTTATTAAACTCTGATATCCAATTCATTTCATATTCTGATGCTAATTTTTTTCCTAATTATTTTACAGGCAACATCTGTGTTCAGTAAATTGGAATTCTCTAAACATTATTACTTTGTATTAATAAGCAAGCATTTCTTGGTCCTGATGTTTAAGGCATTGGGTTTTATTAGTATATTTCCAGGAAAATATTTAATTTGTATGTATTAAGCACACCAGCCACACAGCCTCACTCTCAGGATGTGTTTCATTAAGCATAATCGTCAGTAATGAATCTTTTCAAATCTCTCATACAAAACACTCCTCCCCATTTTCATTCCACCCCAGACACTTCTAGAGAAAGTTAATCAAATGTATTAAGAAGGAAGCAAAAAAAAAAAAATCCCACTGTGGTATGAGGTATCAATCCTTGCTGTGTATAGATTTCTACTCCTCTCATGTGTTGCCATTATTCCTCCAGGAAGATTTCAGGAATAAAGGGGACTAAAGGAATGTTCTCCTCCTCAGCTTCAATAGCTGTCAATTGCTGCAGCATTTGCTAACAGACCTGAGGCTGGGGTGTGAAGTTCCTTTCTCAGGAGACCAACTCCATCTCCAGACCATTAATTATCTCTTTATATCTCACATGCTCTGCAGCCGCAAAGGAGGGACAATCATAAGATAATAAGAAAATTATCTTTTAGGGGAACTCTAATTTCTTACTAAGGCACACGTATTAGAATAAAGGAAATTAATCATCTATTTATTTACAATACATGTTTAGCATTTCCACGAGTTTGTGTATCAAGTCTTGATTGCAGGATTATCAGAGTCTGTTTATAGCTAATCTGTTTTTAATGAACGTGTGCTTGCCAGCCTGGTGTCCCCATTTCCAACTATTTTACTTCATTAGCAATATTTTAAACTTACTCTGTGCCAAATTGAAAAAAAAAAAAGCTCATAAAGCCAAAGAAAAGTAGTAAAAGTATTTCGCAAGTCCTAATATAAAGCTTTAATTAAGGAAAGTGTTTAAGCATGTGCCTGATTTTATGCCAAGGCTTAAGCACATGTGAAATTAGTCTTAAACATTATGTTGAATTGGACTCCATGTATCATTAACAGTTTGAATTGAATTGTAACAAACCAGTCATCTCTGTTCCACTCTTTTGTCCTCATGAGCCATCAATTCCCAAGCCAGGGACACAGTACAGCTACAGCCAGTTTGAGGAGTCAAGGCAAACCATCAGGGTAGTAAAAAGCTGCTTGTGCCCACTCATGGAGCACTTGGTGCAGAATTCTCTGCAATGAAAGGCCAATAGAATAAGAATTCCTCTGGGAATTCCAGAAGCCCACACTAAGCTAAATTCTGAATCGAGTCTGAAAAGCTTTTGCTGTTACTTCAACAGTGCAAAGCAAAAAGAGGAGATGATATTGGATAGTCTTTTGCTCATCTGTCATTCTAGAACCAAACCTGTCCCAAAAATGTTTAACTGTCCCTGCGACTATTGAAACCAGGGCAATCAAATCACTCATTGTCAAATGTCTAGCAATACTTCAAGATACAAATACATGTGATTGGATTAAAACATTCAACAGATTTTTGCCTTCATACAAATTAGCAAATACACTTATTAATTCACAGAGGAGGCACTTAGGCCTAAGTAGCATACGAGTGTGCCAAAATATGGCAGGTCTGATGACCTTACCCATGATTAAAATGATGAGCTACACTCGTTTATACTCATTTTTTTAAAGGATAAATCTTTTTATCACTTTGTTACAAGGACAAGAGGTTAGCTCATGTACTCAGAGGCAGAGCAGTATTATCTCATCCAGGGAACAAAGCAAAGGCAAAAGGTAAAGAAACTTACAAAAATGTAAATATCAAGTTAGACAAGTAAACTACTTCTAGTGAACTGTGTCTGGCAATTCATACATGTGTCTATTTCTTACCGTAGAGCAATTAAGCTTCACCAGCTTCCATGTTCTCCCCAGCAGAAAGGAAAGAAAACTATTTAAAATGACTGTATCCTTCTGTCTATTACATATGGCAGAACATAATGATATTTGCCCAGATGCAATTCTCCAGTGTATTGCTCCAAGAGCCTCTGGATGAGTTACCTTGGTGTAAATCACCTCAGTTTCACAGCCGGCTTTAGCTGCGCTGCAGGAGCTGCTGCTAAAACAATGCTCAAGCCAAGAAGGAGCTGACAAAGCCTGGTTTAAACTGGGAATGCTTTAAGAGGCATCACCAGCAGTGCTGCTGTACTGCCCTCGTGCAGCACAGTCCAGAGGAAAGGACCTTCTCAAAATAACATTTAATAGCATAAGTCATTCACCTCACTTCAGTGTTAATGACTGCTATCTTTGAGGAAAAACAGAATCAGCTTTGGATGGTTTGGTTTTTTTCCTTGGAATAAAAGCATGAAAAACGTATGAAAAACCTGGTTGGCTCAGTCTCCCTCAGGGCAAGGCTTTTGCAAACTCAGTCCCTGACCTGGGTCAGCAAAACAGCCGCCTCAGCTGGACAGGGAGTCCTGCAGAAAGGGCAGGGGAGACAACAGCCCCCAAAAGCTGCTGGAAGGGGTGCCCAGGGGATGGAGTCAGTGACACTTGAGGACAGGGAAGCCTCCCTGAGCACAGCTGCCTGTTTTGTAAGGCATAACATCAGCAGCTGCAAATCCCCCAAGCAACAGAAGCCAAAGCGTCAAGTCTGGGAGCATGAGGGAAGTGCCAAGAAGAGAAAACCAGGTGGAGGACAACCAGCCTAGGAAGAGGGTTAGAGTAAAGCAGTGTAGGGAAGGAGCATAACCTATCAATAAATTATTTTCCTCAAAATTTTTCACTTTTGGGTGAAGTAAGACCAAATGAGAAAAATGCATTCAGAAATATTTTCAATAATCTTTTCTTCTTAAGAAGGCACTGCACACTTGAAATCCATTTATATTTAAGACATTTTTAAAAATAAATGCATACATTCCCTCCTTCAAAAAATACTGAGATGCAAAGGATTGGACCCTGTGTAGAAGATGTGTTGAGGAAGGACATTGGGACAGCAGGAGGCTCTTCAAAATGCTGTTTATTTTATCAAAGATGTTACAGCAGTCCTGGGGCGTGGGTGACAGAGCCCTGCCTAAAGCTGCAGCTACACCTTAGGCAAGCCTGAAGCCCCATTAGCTCTGGATACTATGCTTTGTATAGTTTTATCTTAATACATAAAGCCAATCAACATCACGCACAATAGCTTTACCATTACCTATAGCCTATCATGACTACTATCATTACCATATTATATTACAGTTTAAGCTTAAAGTTTTCTATTTTCTTGCAGTGGAAAATTCTTAGACCTTTTTCTACTTGGTAAAAACATATTTTTTGTTTGCTTATAGTATCTTCTGCTTTTCTTAAGACCTCTTTCTGCTTGCTAAAAACATCTTCTTTGTTTGTGGTCAACATATCCTTTGCTCTAACCATAAGACCTCCTTCCAGCTCAACCTTTGTATTCTTAGTTGTCTAGCGACAACTGGCTCAGCAATTCCAACTTTAGACATCCTTTATTCTACATGAAAACTTGCTTTCATTTCTATTTTACTTACAGGTTTTACATTCAGAGAGCTTTCTGCTAAGCATTCATATCTGTAAAACTTTCCTGTTAAACTTGCATCTTCCCCAACAACCCTGGAATGTGATGCATGCTCTGGCAGCCTGCACAGGAATGAGGCATCAGGGGGAGAAGCAAACCCCCTGCAGAGGTCCCAGGGCGCAGCAGAGCTGGGGGAGCAGGGGGAGAGGCAAAGCCCCTGCACAGGTCCCAGGGCACAGCAGAGCTGGGGGAGCAGGGGGAGAGGCAAAGCCCCTGCACAGGTCCCAGGGCACAGCAGAGCTGGGGGAGCCCTGTGTGAGCAGTGACACACTCTGGGACCACGAGGAGGGACATGCAGCACACTGCAGTGCTGCCAGCACAACTGGCACTGCCAGAACCTGTGCTCTCCTTTGCCAACACTTCCCACTTCTAGCTTGGAGTGGAGCATCTAGAATGTGAGATAACCTTATCTTACTTATCCTGTGTCCCCTGTAGAAAAAACACCAATAAATGGTATCTTTCCAATAATTTTCTATTACAGTGGTCAGGTTTTTTGTGGTCAGTATTTGATTGCTTCCAGTGTCTTGACAACAGGAACGTTTTTCAGACTGGTTCTCAGGACAACCAAAGAAACTGGGAATTTTTTTTTTTATGGATAGCAAATGCAAAAATAAAAATGACCCCAGATAAAATCCAACTAAGGTAAGCAAATTAACCAGTCTTTAACTTTCAGTGGATACTATTCTTAGTGATACTATCCTTAGTGAAAAGAAAGGTTCTTACTTAATGAGCAACATACATCTCTTTCAGTAAGGAAAGAAGAATATTGCATGCAGTTGCATTCGTGAGTAACTAGAATGCTTTTTGCAATCCAATTGCCTTTTCATTTACCTTGCAAATAGTATATCCTCAGATCAGAATGCCAAATTCTTTCATTTATTTACCCTTTAAGTCAAATGTATTAATATTTATCATGAAACTGAAACTTCACAAGGGAAATAAATTCTTTTAAGACCTTCATTTAACAAAACAGTAATTATTGCATTTTATCACTCACAGTTGTGAAGAAAAGCATCTGAACTAAAGTTCGTGGTTTCAGTTTTGTAGTCACTTATTGTTGATGCTTAAGAAACTATCAAGCCATGGGTTTGTCCCACCTCCTGAAGCTACTTCCCACATCATTCAATGTGGTGAAAGACGCAGCTGTGTCCTGCAGCTGAAAGAACCTTCAGGTGAATATCTTCCCTTCAGGACCACCAGTACAGAAATTTCCAGCACCTTCATTGCTAAAATATTTTAGGATACTACAATGAATATGGATTCAAGACCAACATAATGGCTTAAAAACTACTTACAGCTTACAGTTTTATTTCATATTAATTTCCATATAAAACTCATTTGTTTTAATGTTCCTAAATTTTTCATACATTTTGCAATCTGCTATGTTGTTTTTACTGTAAAATTTGCATTCTGTTTGGCATGGCACACACTGGGCCTGGATAATCATTAGTGATGTTTAAAGCTGCAAACAATAATCAGGGGCTTATAACCTGGTAGGTGAACACAGGCTGCACATCTAACAGCTGCTCAGAGCTAACCTGGAGCTAGGGAGATCAACAGTGTGAGAGGAGAAAGCAGAATGGTCAAATACTGGCGTTAGAAAGAAATTACAGTCAAAGCCTGGTGATTTGATAACGCCTACCTGGAAGCACAGTGCATAGCTGGGTGTGTGGCTTGTCCCATGTCTGTTCCTGTCACCTGCAGGGACATCAGCAGTGCCACTACTGTGTCAGTGTCAGGTGTAGGAGCATCCATGGACAGCAGGAACAAGGAACTCTGCAGACCTGAGATATTCTACAAACACGTGGTTTTATTGCAAGGGTCATGGGTAAAGAGGGCTTGGCCTTCAGCCACCAGCCTGGGCTGGAGGGAAGCCCCAAAGAGAAAGGGAGAGAGAGAGGGTATGAGGTGAGGGAGGTAAAAAAGCTGAGGGGTAAGAGAGGTAAGAAGAGGTAGAAGAGTAAGAGCAGTAAGAGAGAGAGGACTTTGTTACGATACATTATATCTCCTTTTGTGTTGAATATTCTAATTTACAGTGACTGACCAGTGCAAGATACAAAACCTGCAAACTTTGTCTGCAGCCTATGAGAACTGCTATATTACTATATCATCGTATATTCTAAACTCCAAAGACTACTTTTCTTACCTACTTTTTCCCTGATGCCTTGGCAGGGTGGAGAGGGGCTGCATCCTTGGGTCCTTTTGTTTTCTGTCCTTCAACCTGACTCCAGCTCATCACCATCTTCCTGCCTGCCATGATCACATCTCAAAGCTGCCCTTCATTTCTATTTCACTCTCAGGCTTTACATCTCCAATATTTCTTACTATGCAATCATATCTGCAAGACCTTCCTGTCCCATCTTTCCCAACAGTCAGGGCAGTCCTGCTGCAGCCACAGCCGTGGCTCTGCTCTTGGTTTCTCTGACACAGCTGAGCCTTTACTGGTGTCAGTGCTGGGAGTTACCACAGGCTAATGCCAGATGTATTTTAACATTCAAGGAGGAATTAGTAGATAGATTTTCAGTCAAGTTAGTTTTGAAGGCAAGTATAACTGCCATAAAATCCAGTTCATTTATGGGATCATGACAAGATTCTCATTCCAGTCTAACCAACCATCCAGTATATAAACCCTTCCAAGCTTAGCATTGGCATAGACAGACAGTTCATTAACAGGAACTACTGGAGCAGATCTTCACCAATCACATTGGTAAGCCACCCCTCATTAGTTTCATAATTACACTGTATATGTCCCACACATCACATATCATGTTTTTGAGCTATTAAAATATAGCTTTCATTTTCTGAAAGGCTAACCACATTAAATCACAGAAGCCAGGAGTAGCATTCTCTTAAACAAATCGTAACTCAGGGCAGACATTTAAACTGACTTTTACTCTGAATGACACAATCTAGGAAAGTGCAGTATAGCTGATCTTCAGAAGCTGCTTGTTTTTCAGATATCAGACTTTAATTATGAAGAAAATGACAGTTGCGATGAATAGGCTGGTAATTTAAATAACTCTTTTGGTTTGCATGTGCTATTCTTGGCTGTATTCTTCTCATTGTCCCTGGAGAAAAGCTGGAATTGCTTTTTAAATCAGTCACTTAGACTCTGTATGACCAATGGACACACTGAGAGTGATTCATAGACAAAAGGTATTGATGATGCAAGTCTGTCAGGACCCTATATATCCTTAATTCCTTTAATGAGAAGCCACATAATTTTGTATTGAAGTCCTGTTCACCTAGATATGTGCAAATTAATTTTTCACAGTGAAAAACAAATCAAAAATGCAGAGACAAAATGTGGGCAGCTCTTCTAATGAAATGTCCACAGATCCAACAGACACCTGGACTGAGACAGGCCCAGTTGCAGCATTCAGAATTCAGCACCCATTCTGTCTGACAGCTTCTTTTTCCCAGTAACTCAGAAACACTTCACTTTAGAAAGTACTTCATCCTTTCCATCATATCACCCATGGATACTGTAGGTACAATTTCTTACCTATTTGTGCTTTGTAGACATAACTAAAACCATACAAACACCCCCAGCAGCCATGCAGAAAGGCTTCCACCTCCTTCAATTGTTGGTAATCAGATATACAGTGTCTGTAATCACACATACACAGCAAGGAATGGCACTGAGGCTGTCAGTGCATGCCTCCAACATAGTCCAGCAGAGGAACCAAGCAAGGAAAAATTATTTTATGTAGTTGCTTCTGAGTATATCTCAGGCTACTAAATGCGTAGTGAATAATTACTGTAAATGGTAGATGCTTACATGGCTCCTCTGACAGGTTATTCTATCTGAAGAAAACATCATCCCAAACATTTAGCCAAGCCATGAAACACATGCACTCAGTTTCTTCTGTAGACTGCAATTGAAATGGTACAAATAGGAATGCACATATTTAGAAGATTTGAGATTTTAAAACCTACTTTTTCTTATCATGAGACACTTGTACATTTACATTAAACTCTTCTCAGTAGCACACAAACCTCACACACAACAGGATTGTTTGTGTGCCCTTCTCTGTTCTTGCACAGGCTGCTGCAGCAGGACAGAGTGTGGCTGGGACTGTCTGCCCATGGTCTCCGTTCCCAAAGCAGAGCCCTGCAGCACTCTGTGCAGCACCCTGTACAACACTCTGTGCAGCACTCTGTGCAGCACCCTGTACAACACTCTGTGCAGCACTCTGTGCAGCACCCTGTACAACACTCTGTGCAGCACTCTGTGCAGCACTCTGTACAACACTCTGCAGCAGTGTTTATGTGAGTGGCAGAACTGAGTTACACAATAATGACTCAAGAGCAGATGTTACTGCATCCCAAGTTTACAATTTCACAGGCCTGATTGAGACAAAACCATTATATATGAATATAGCCACTACTTTGGCTTTTAAGAGCACTTCAATGTTCTCTAGAAATCCAGAGATGAGAATCTTAATTGTAAAGGCCAGACATATTTCCTCTTTCAGAGTAAAAACCTCACCTTTATCTGCTTTTCCATTTATCTTTCCCAAAACACAGGTGTATGCAGTCTTATTTGAAACGTAAAGCTGTTTATACTTTATTTTTTATATTAATTATGTTTATATTTATACTATAATGTTTATATTAAGTATATACTTAAAAAGTTTATATGTAAATATTTCAGGTAGGCTTTTTTTCCTTGACTTCCCATCCTGGTTAGTCCAAACTCACACTCCCTGGACTCCCTCATAAAATTTAAAAGTAAATCAAATCCTTCTCATTTACTTTAAAAATGTTACATTTATCATGTTCCTCCTACCTTTTATTTTCCTCTAGAATTATACTCTGATAATACTTTGGGACTACCCTGCAATATGAAAGACTCCCCTTTCAGAAGAACAATGAAAAGGAATTATTGAATCCCTTAACTACTCCACAACTGTAAAATGTCATCAGCAATTCCTATAAGATCACCAGCTGTTGAAAATGGCTTGACTTTCTGCTCTGGCCTTTAACATTTGCAGTTTGCAAGAGGAACTCTGTACTTTTACATCTGCTTAAAACATATCACAATGAAAATGAGACTAAGGCTAAAAATTGCCCTGAAGAAACCCACATGTGTGTGTGTCCCTGTCAATGTGCCCATAAGGACTTGTCTGTTCATAACACTCATTCAAGCCTGACAGTGAATTCCTCACCATCTCTTCTTAAATTTTAATTAAATGGTAAACCCAGGAGAAGATCCATAGCACTTAAACAATATGTGACTGTGACATTTAGTGTGACCTTGTTTTCTAACAAAGGATGTCATCAGGGCAGTATGAAGGTTGGTGGTACCTGGCCATAAACTGTGTATGGAGGATAACAGGACATACAAAGGATGCAAATGAGAAGTGACAGAGGAGGAATTGGTTTTGTGCACAGGCTGTTTGCAGCCAGAACTCCCCAGTTTTACAGAGCTCCCTCCAGAGCACTGTGCTCCCTCCACACTCACAGAGCACTCAGGTTCCCTCGCTGCCACAGCTGGACCTGGACCTGGAGTTCTGCTTCAGCCCAAAGCTGCACACAATTAGTACCTTGTCCTCACCAATTTGTTTGCTTGCTGAAACTAAGTGAAACTTGGACAACTTTTTAATGAATTTTCCACAAGCAGAAAACAGATCTTGATGTCCAGAGAGGTCTCATAAAAGCAAACAATAAAAAGATTCCAGCACTGTGGAGATCCTTGATCTATGACTCAAAGTTGTTCTAGCAGCTCACATATAAGGCACAGAAAAAAAAACCCTTCTACAGGGGTTTGAAAAACATTTTGTTCAAATCCTCAGTCTATGTAAAAAACCCAAAGAGAAGCAAAAAACCCCACAACATAGTGTATATGAGCTACTACTTACCACATTGTACATAAGGATAAGGAAAGAATAAAATGCAAAGATCATTTGAGCTGATTATTATTAAAACCTCTTATTCTTATATAACCAAGGTATGTGCTGTATGTATTGCCTACTCCTGACACATGCTGAGCATGAAATTTCTTCTTGCTTTTAGTGATACAAGAAACTCCTCCCAGAGTGAGTGATAGCTCTTCTGTCAGGAGATGTGTCACAGAATAGAGGAGAACTTGCCAATCACTATTAACATCTTGTGATTTCAGTTTCAGAATACCAAACGTGGATCCACAAAATGAAGATTATTTTGTAATGGGATACTTTGTAAACAAAATATATTAGATCTGAGAAAGACAATGCAGCAGCCCAGAGCTGCCAGAAGAAATGCTGGTCTCAAAACAATACAACACAAGGAATAAATGAATTCTCATAAATCAGGCAGTATCAAACCCTTTGTAACAGGAAAGATCCTTCTTTTCTCCAGGTTTGCCTAGGCAGTGTTAAGAAAAAATGCAGATGAAACTTAGCAGCAAGAAACCTTTCTACACACAACCCATCCCTGATCAGGTAGAGATTATAAAACAGCCTTTTAAACAATAAAAGAAAGATGTTAAAATTTTTTTTTGTGTTAGTGATAGTGACTGTTGATATCCAAGATAAGAAATTAAACAAAATGCATCTATAAATAGCATTAACCCAACAATTAAACATTATTTAACAGCAATTATATAAATCCTAACTTTTCTTCCTGAATGAAGCAAAAGAAGCAGAATTTAGTTGACCATTGAAATTACAAATATGTTCTGTTTCTTTACTTTATCACTTTTACTAAATAGATTATAAATATTTTATATGTCTATAATGTAGAGAAGCCACATAACAGGTTTCTCATATTTAGAACTAAAACATTTTTTTCAGGTTTTTCACATTTTTTCTGTCTTTCTTACACTTCATCCTTATTTTGAATTGTGGCAAATTTTGATCTACACAAATTTAGACCTATCCATTCTTGAATTAACCTGTCTTGTCAGCCTGTTGGGAGTCATTTAGTTTGAACATCTGCACCAACCACATGCTTCCTAGTGAAAATAAATCATCATTTATGAGTATTAACATACTGAACATCAGAGGACTGATGAAGATTGGACTCTGTGTGTTTAATGCATTATGATAAAATACTATATAAAACTTGTGTTTGGAAAATTTATGGAATACATTGAAAATGAGCAACTTATCTGGGTCTGTTGAAAAGTAGTTTGTAGTCCCATAGCTCAGCTGGAGCTGCACCTATTAAAAGTTTAACTACTATAGCAGTGCCATCTGTATTCAATCAATATACTTAATTATTGTTTAATACCCCAATTTATCAAAATAAATATATTTTTTAAAATGTGTTCCTCTCTGACTAGAGATTTTTAAATTCTTTTATTCTAGGAATTAAGGGCAGTGTAGGTCTTCTTTCAATAACTGTAACTGTGATCTCAAGTGAGCCTTCAGGCACTGCAGTGTTTTGTGCTCACATCCCTCCCTGAAGTGTTTTCCTGAGTGAGGTTGGGAATGGGTGCTGTGGAAATCCACTGCTCTGATTCTGTCACCTGAACGTTCAGGCTCACATCCAGTAACACACAGGAGTCCCTCCTTTCTGTTGGGTTTTCAATCAATGTTCTGTATGAACCCTATCATTTTTATTCCTAATATACAAATTTGGTAACAGCAATTAACTGGGAGTTAATTAATCAGTTACAAAAACAGTCTTAATGTAAGTATTCTTTCCCTGCACAGAATAAAGGAAAACAGAAACAAGTAATTTGCAAATCTTTTTTTCTAAAGTGTCACAAATGCAGAGACAGTGATAAACAAGAATATAAAGCTTTGCCCAACATTGGTCTTAAAGGCAGACAGCAGCCAAATAAACTGGAAGAAGCAAATGAGAAAAGTTCTGTGAATATTTGTGCAGCATGAGCAACTTCTCAGCACCTTATAATGTTCCCAAATTAAAGTGAAGCTTTTGTATCACCCACCAATGATGCTTTTATACCTTACTCACTGCTATTGTATCTACACATTGATCAAATTTATTTTCTTAATTATTATTATTATTTACTTTTTTTAGGTGATGAGTTTAACTAAAAAAGTATGGTCTAGGATGGACTGAAACTCTTACCAAATAAAATTACAGAATTTCATTGGCAATACCTACTAAGAACTGTTACAGTAAAACTGGTCTAAATCTTATCTAACATTCTGTACAGCACGTTTTATTTCACAGCATTAGTGGTGGGGTTCAAAGCCTCACCTCCTTGAAGCCTGTGATTGCATGAAAAGAGTACTTTGCTAAATAAAAACAAACAAATATTCCTGGTTGAAGCAGTTATGGAGAAATGCTCAAAAGCCAAATAACAAAAAAGACATGGAGAAACATCCAAAAATTCAATATTTTTAAATAAAAATCTTCTGTGTAGTACCCCAAACTCTTGATTTTTGTGTGCCTGACTAATCCTTTTTTAATATCGCACAGTGATTATGTCTAACACATATCACAACACTCATTGTACCTACATCTTGGGGGCTATCAGAGGGTGCAGAATGAATACTTCATAACACTGTGCATCATGCACTGCAGATCCACCTTATTAACTGGATAATAAAAGGCAATTAGAACACCAGTGGGTGCACTGAGAGCTAACATATTCTATCTCCTTGCTCAGTGAACTGTTGGGATAGCAAGAGAGCTTATACTGTAAAGTTAGAGGGAGAGAACTGGGCTTTAATTGAATACATCTTTTCAAGACAAATTCACAAATTACTTGGAATACACATGTAGGATTGAGCTTTTCAACTTTTTCCATCCACTTCAGTGCACACTTTCCACTGTGGAGGACATAGTCAGACACAGTCAGACAAGCTATTCTCATGGCATCTCCCTGAGGTCAAGGAGCGTCATCTTTACCTCTGTCACCCTCCCTAAAGCCACCCTGAGCAGCCTGGAGCCAAAACTGCAGGTTCACCTGGCTCTAACTCTCAGCCTGCTTCTGGTTTCCAGAGCAGATACACACTGCAGGAGGACTTTGATGTGTTGGAGCTATGAGTCTGCATCACCCACAGCACTTTTAGTTCTGACTCAAGCACTTTGCACTTACATGTGGCACTACTGCTTTGTCTGCTTAAACCCAGCTAAGCTAAGCTTACAACCCAGGCCCTCTGGAGCTGCCTCCAGCCACTGCAGAGTTTATTCCCAAGTATCCAAGAGTTTATTCCCAAGAGTCTGTTCTCTTCATACCATGGGTCTTAGACTTTCAGGGCTTTTAGGCTTTTAAAGGTGCATGTCTCTGTCCACTGACTGAAGAGGAGAAACTACAGGGCCAGCTTGCTGTCAAAGCCAATGGAAGGAACAAAAATACCATTCTTCATGCCCAAATAATTGCCTTCCAAAAGATCAAGATACTGGAAACAAGAAAGCAATTCCAAGAAAACTGTAAATGAAATATACTGCATTAGAGAAAAATTTAGATGTAACCTGTGAGTTTAGACTTTCCTGAATTTGATGCTTCAGGCAAGCAGCCATATGCACTGTTTTTCAAGAAAATCTTCTGTCTTTACAAAAACAATTATCAGCATTGGTGACTGCAGCAGAGTTTGCCCTTTCCTAGATATTTGTATTAATTAGGCTTTCAAGGTGCTAAATCAATCCATTCTGTGAAATATATATCAGTTAATTAAAAGGTATTTTTCTTCAAAAAGGAATATAATTTGTGATTAAATGGGAGATTAATGCTTCCTAAGTCAGAAATCCTTTGGGTGAAAATAAAATAGGTTTTGGAGTAGACATGCTTTCCAATTGACCTTATTGTTTAAATATTCCTGAAAGGCATTACATCTGAATTGAAGGAGTGCAGAACATGGTGTGGAGCTTTTATTATTGTACTTTGTCTAACTTTGAAGCAATAGAACAGGCAAACACATGGTATTGTACACCTGAAGAATGAGCTGCAACTCTCCAAACACCACACAACACCAGGCAGTGCCTGCAGTGCCACAAACAGGGTCACAGAGGCAGATGAGAGTGGTTTGGATGTCATAGAAGAGGTAGATCAGGAAACTTAGATATTTACTATCTCACAGAAAAGCATGGATCAGATATATCAAAGGATTTTAACTCTTTAACTATACATAAGCTGCTCATTTGGCTATGCAAGTAAATAAATGTATTTTTCTGGATAAATGCAGGACAAAAACCTCCAAACTTGGGCTGTATAGAAAAAAAAAATAAAGTATTCTCAAGCTGTCCAGTGAAAAACTTATAGTGACAAGAATTAATAAGTGTCAGGTCGCTAACAAAGCACCTCATCACTCTGAAAAATGCCAGTGACAAATAGCAGTATAACTCATGGGGGTGGGACAAAGGTGGGGAACATGGGGAATGTGCATTTCCTCAGAGGTTGCAACATCAGGCACTATTCCCACCATGAGTGGAGAAGACAAGAGGGATCAGAAAAACCCTCATTCTCTATTAGGCAAAAGGGGTTCTTGGTTGGTGCAGGGCTGACAGAAGTGTTCTGAGTAGCTCATTTCCCCATTAAAGGCACAAAACCTACTTGGATACACACACTGCTCTGCACTGTGCTGAGAGACCACAGAGGAGGGTGGCAACAAAGGAAATTTGGTCAGATTTGGTACAAACCACAGTTCTCTGTAGGGTTCCATTATATTTTGGGCCCAACAGTAACCTGGCATCAGCACTCACAGTTCTAGTGCTCTCTAGCTAGGGCTGTAATGTGGATAAGGATTTTCCTCACTGTGCAAACGTGGCCATGCCAAGACATTATCAGGATTTGTGCTGGCCTAGCTCTGTCCATCAGGACACTGGGCAGACAAGCTCCAGGAATAACCATGAACCAGAAATTTCTCCTGCAGGCACAGCTCCTCAGCAAAGTGGCATTTCCAACAGACTGCTCTGATTCACTTCTTGGACACGATTTTACTGTAATGACATGAGGCACAGCTCCCTGTATAGTGACATTCCTTCTGGGATCACCCCTTGGGGGCATCTGAAAGTCAGTCCTGAGAGTGTTGGAGCTGTTAAAGGTATGTTCAAGCCTCCTCAACCCCTCTCTATCAATGTCCTAAGGAAAGAAAGGTGCTCAGAACATCACTCAGAGTGTTGTGATGTGTAAATGCACCTCTGGTTGCCATCCCAGGATCCTCATTTGCCCCTTTCTATTTATCCTCAGCCTCAAGTCTCCCTCCTGCCCACAGTCCATCCAGCCCTGTGGGGCAGCCCAGACAGCACCAGCCCCCCTGTGCAGACATGCAGACACCATTAGCAGCCCGACGTGGACATTGCTGACTCCCCAAAAGCCAGATCCTCAACAGGAGCTTCTCCTTCAGTGCCACTGGAGCCACACTGATGTGTTTCATTCTAGGGATCTAACTGAAGTGCTTTTTGGCTGTACCCCAAAGTTGTCTCCTGCTCAGAGATCTAGAATTGTGAGAAACAACTATCAGACACATTCAAACTTTTTATCCTTTGACTATTCTCTTTTTTTCCACCTGTTTTGGGACAAGTAAAAATTCTGAGGCTGTAGAATTTAGACAATAACTTAATAGGAAACTATAGCAGATATTTATTTTGCTTTCATTTAATCAGCTTTAACGTTCCTGCCAGAAATGCAGAGCCTCATGTTCCTCCCTACAAAACAACACTACATTTGCCACGTGAACACTCAAGTGAAAAAGTTCTAAAGGAAGTTCTTGGCTTCCTACAGCTCTGGAAACTCACACTTTTTCATGCAAAAGCTTATTTTTCACATGTGGAGCAGCTACATCTTCTCAGTACCAAAATAATCCAAATGAAAACTTTCAAAAATCCAGATAAGCAATGAGATTTGTTCATTTTTAGTTCCTCTGAATCTTTCAATAAGTCACTACTGGATAAAAGCCAAGACCACATGCACTGGTCTGAGTTCCACTTTGATTGGAAGTAATATAAAATTTAATTAAAAACTACAGTAAATAGTAGTAAATAGCCTTATTCTGTTAGCACTGAAAATCTTGTATATTTGAAATAACTAGAAAGAATAACTCTATGATAAAGGACTGGTAACAGGTGAGATGAAAATGAAGGTTACAGGTCAGCAGCAAGTATTTGAAAAGTATTTGAGAAAAGGCTTATTTATGCACTAACAAGAAAAAGTTATGTTTAAATTTAATGTTGTGTCATTAGAGCAGGATTTATTACCCATCCTCCTCCAGTTTTCTCAGCTCTCTCATCCTATATGAGTGATTCATTTAGCCTATTCTTTTTGTTGAGCACTGAGTTCCAAAAATGATCTATTGCACAGAGTTAAACACAGTCAGAGCCAAAAAAATTATCATCTTATAAACTTCATAAAGATGAAACCTTTGCCAATATATTTTTCTGTTAGTCTCTGTCTCCAAGTACCAGCCTGTGTCAAGATTGCAGAGAAGACTGGTTCTAACTCTCTGCCCAAAAATGTGCTTTGTTATTGTCTGACCTGCCAGGTACCAGCAGGTCAAATAATCAGCAGTGTCGTTATTTACACAATATTAAATTATAACCAAGTCCTGTTTTGATTCACAAAGTTGGACACAGACTATATTCATAATATTATTATCTTGTTACAATGCTTTTGCTGAATTGCATGTTGACAAAACAACTCACTTGATCATTACCAAAAAAAAAAAAAAATCACTTATGCCATGTGCAAAAGCTCGTAACTCTATTTCTGCCAACTGGATAAGCATGACTAAACTCTTAAAACTGTTCAGCTGGATCATTTAGGGCTGCATGGGAATATGTGTTATTAGACTAATTGGTGCACTAATCCTATGCATCAAAACGTAACAGTAAAGAAATTAATTTTTAATGCTGCAAATTGATTATTAACCATCATATAGAAACAGCAAGAGATACATCCCAAAACACATTCTATGAGCATATTACTTCAACTCAAAACTTAACTTTTAAGGTTTACCATTCACTATGATTTTTAATGCTTAAGAAAGATTGTAAATACATCTTTAAAGTACACTGCAGATGTTCTTGGGATTAAACTTCCCTAAAGACAGCATGACATAAGGACAGACACAGTAGTTCTAAGTGCTCATCGACAGCCACGCACTGTAGTCAGAAGTCACATTTGTTAACATATGTTAACAATGTAGAAGGTGACACTTATGTAGAAATCTCTTACCTGCTTTGGTTGAGTCTCTCCTGATAACGTTTGTTCTGTGAGAGATGCGAGTCTTTATGTATAAATCAGAAGCAAAGGTGTGCTTGGCACATCCAGTTTTCAGCAGAGCTCAAGTGTGATATGTGTAAGTAATAAATTGGCTTCTCAAAGTAGCTCAGACCATATTAATTGGAAACAGAGTCACTGCTTGCAAGGTTGCTGATGCTGCTCCTTCTGCTGTGTGCCTTTGCAGAGAGCTAATGTATAAATAAGGCAGAGAACAAATCCCTTTCTCTTTCTCTCTTTACCTTCCCTTCTTTCTCCTAAACGGTGAGTTAGAGTTCAGTTTATTCTGCAGGCGATGGCAGAGTACAGGCTGACAGTGCTGTTTCCTCCCCTGCCGAGACACACTGAATGTGTTGTGAATAAAGACAAAGCCCTCTGCCAGTGCACCACATCACTGTAGGTGAGAGCTGCAAGGATGTGCTGTGCTGCTCCTCAGCAGGCAGACGAGCCTCCAGCACAGCCGGACAGGCTCACCCTGCTCTCCCCACTGGACACCTGCACCAATAACTTCACTTGGGGACCACACCTCCTCTGCAAGGGGAGCTCCATCTCTGCAGCTGGCCCCAGCTCTGGTTTGCCTCCTGGCAATGGCTAGCTGTGTGGTTTTGTTTTTTCTATGCCACAAAGGGCAATTCAGTCCCAGTTTCTCCTTATGGCTAATGGGTAACTAACTGGATACACTGCCAGCTTTTCTTATCATCAATTATCCCCTGTGAAATCCCTACTGACACTTCAGGTTTAGGATTTGTACTGAAATTAGGCCTAAAGGATACCTGCCAAATAGGTTTGCATACCAATAGCAGTGCTTTCCTCTCTAGTCCCCCACTCCCCATTTCTTTTCCACTGTAAGTAAAATATTCCTAGGTCAAAGAGTTACCAAATGGAAACTAGCAATGTTGCTGCTGGAAAAACAGGGTGAAGATGCCAGTGAACAGGAAGGAAAACTAGTTCCCAAATAGTATGTAAACTGACCAGTTTCAAGAGCCCTACTGAATACATGGGAAATGTGTGCTGGTTTGAGCTCACAAACAATGGACTTGAAGCTATTTTAAGAAGATTATATTTATTGTCCATGCTCCTGTCTGTGAATACTGAATACGAGCAGGTGGGGAAGTCCTAAAAAGGTATTTTTTTTAAATTACAATTTTTAATATTGCATTTTTCAGATATGCATATACATGGCTACATACAATTCTATGCTTTAGTGCCCAATATGAAACCCTATCAGACTCCTTCCTTGATGTCAAAAGCAGAAAAACAAAAAAACACAAACCTTTTAATATGGTAAATATGGTTATTGAAAAGAACCTTCCCCCTACCCATCTTCACTGAACATGACAAGAATTTCTTCATCAAATATTCCCCCATTGGTGACTGGGAAATCTGGAAATCTCAAAGTCCTTTGAGCACTAAGGTTCTTTGGCCATGGGGAGAAAGGGCACATTAGAGAGGAGAAACTGTGATAATTCCTGACAGCAGCTGTACTGCCCTGAAGAAGCTAAGTTGGGTGGTGGACACTTATGGAGCCACAAAACACAAGGTTTCCACAAGGTGTGGAAACCTTGACACTGGACAAAACTCTTGATTTTGCAGCAAAATTACTCTGGAGTGTCAGATTTCTGTGGTGGCAATGGCTGAGGAATGAAGCCACTCCTGCCTTGCCAGCACATCAACCTCCTCAGTGTCATCCTGGAGCAATAATAACCATCCATGGTGTTGAATAAAGATCTCTTTGCTGCAGCATGTCCTGGGCACTTTTCATGGCTAATGAAAATGAATCCATTTCTCATGAGTTCCATTCCTGGTCCCTTTGAGAGCCAGGTTTGGCCGACACAGAGATTATTGTGATGTTTCATCACTCTTGTCAAATTCTGCTTTGTTTGAGAACATAACCAGCAGAAACATGATAGCAAGTGCTGTATACTGAAACATGCAATTTGTCCCAGGCTGATGTTTACACTGAGTGTGATCCAGCTGTTGATCCCTTTGCCGCTGTTTTAGGTGAACTTCAGTAACAAGGAAACAAAAATACCACATGGCAGCCTATAGAAGTTCTGTGTTCGTGTCTAGAACAAAGAATATCAGCGACAAGGAAGTTTTTACAATAGTGATCTCCTCACTTTCCCAAAGATGCTGTTAGCAAGTTTGTTGCATCTGCTAATAGGGAACCTGATTTTATGAGGAAATTGCTGTTCCTAGGGGAAATATTAAGCACTTGGCACTCAGCTGTATGTTTAAGAAGTTAAATTGTTTGAGTGGGCTTGAGCACTGGCACTTGTACTTAAGTCTTTTTGCTTCTTCCTTCCTATGAGCAAAATATCCTGAAGCCCGGATCAGTGATCTTTTGCTTTTCTGCTGCTGTGTAGCACAGAGGTGTTATGGTGTAACAGGATAATAAATATATCTAGGAAGAGGAGATGCACCAAAGGTAAAGTTTCTTCTAACACCTCATTTCCAGGAGGAAGAGGAAGCTCTCAGCTCTCACTGGCTTTCACAGAAGTGCAGTGCTCAGCACCTTAGAGCCCTGCTGAACAACTGCAGAATCCCAGCCAGAGCAGAAACACACTTAAGTCATAAAACACCATTAATCCTCTATTTACATAGTGAATATCCCAAGGGTTGCAGATAAAACTGCAGGAAAAATAAACAAAAGATTATTAAAACTGGTACTTTATAATTTAGTCTGTGCCTTCATTACTTTATATAAATGTTTCTTGCTTTTTATTAAAATAAAATGTATCAAATCCAGTGACACAGAAGAACAGAAAAAATTCAAGCTCCTCCAGGAATTTCTTTTATTCTATTTATGACAAGCTAAAAGGAATAAATCCATTATCTACTACAGAGCAAAGTATCCAGTCCTGAGCAGCATAAATACCCTATTTGTCAATATTCAGAGACAAAAAAATATCTGCACAAAACTTTCCAAGCAAAAAGTCATCACTAATACTAGAAACATTTCACAATGAAAAATATTTTTGACTGTCACTGGAAGAAGCTCTTCTAATCATCCATCTACTAATTCTTTGCAAAATAATTAATAGCCAATTACTAAACAAAGAGAGGATTCCTTTTAAGACACCTAGAGAAGGAACAGACACAATTCTATGCTAGGTCAGTTATTGAAGAGGAAATTACTTAATACTCACAAACTACTATACTAAAAAACCCTAATAAAGCCAAAAACTAAAGCTTGCTCATAGATTTCCATAGTAAGATTACTCATGTCATAAATTCTGTGAGTGTGGGAGCACCATTGTTTTCTCCTGTGAAAATTCCGGTGGTTTTGCCAAAATATTGTTCAGTGCTGTCTGATGTGCCCAACCACTTCCTGTGGTTGGGACTTGTACATCTCAAGCTTTTAGCAAAAGAGCCATGAGATACAGCTGCTTCTATCTTCTACTTCAATCTGAAACATTTGATAGCATTCAAATCACTACCAAGTTATCATAGCATGAGGAAAAGAGGATCTCAAGATATTCCTTGATGACCTACATTGGGAAGGAGATACTGAGGTTAGAACCTCTGGGGAATTATGAACAAGAATGAGTGTAAATTAAGCTTTTGGGGTTAATTTGTTTTAAATGGTAATCAAGAAGGTGGGTTTTGTTGGTTTTAGTTTTTTAGGTTTTGATTTAGTTCTAACAGAGTGGTCCATGTCACCTCAATATTTTACTGTATTCAGCTGATGGTGAGGATGTGCGATGGGTCAAAGGAAATTGGGACAAGGTATCTTAAACTTGCTAACACAGAAACCCTAATGAATAGGTGGTGCTGAGGTATCACCTCTATCGCTGACCTACTTTTCATATCACAAACACAATCAGAGCTTTCACCTTTTGAAGTTTGTCCATGATCAGCAGCAGTATGACAATAAACAGGACCGCTTCCAAATCCCCATGCTGGATAAATCATTCCTTTCTAATCAGATGCTCTCACATGAAAGAATGATGCTGAATATATTAATTGCATATTCCATTAGATCTTCACCTTCATCTACTGCAGCACTATGGCCCCTACCAGTTCTTTAATATTCCTGCATTTATAAATGTAAAAATGTTTCTTTACAGTTGTTCTTTGACTTGTACCTCACCATCATATAGAAGGACTGGGAAGACAGAGTGCATGAGAGTAGAGTAGAAGGTAAGGAACAGAGTTGTATTTATTGCTAGTTAAGGTACCCCCAGCTGTTTTGCCAGACTCTGATCTGCACTGCCTCCATGTCAGCTCAGAAGATAATTAACTGACTCCATGTGGTTTCTGACAGGTATGAGCAGTTTACTGATTTGTGTGTGGATGAAAAGAGGCCTGACAGTACTCCAACTTTCAGAGCTGAAGAGTTACTTAAAATGAAATCAAACTCAGGGCAGGCAGATAGGAGGTTCCTTTTCTTCTTTTCAATTTGTTTATTGTGAGTGAATACTGCCCTAGAAAATATCTGTGTTATCTGCTGCAGGCCAGCAATCTGGCCATCACAGCCCCAGAGTGGCAGATATTACCAAATGCTTGGGGTTCCTGAGTAATCAAATCAGTTACCTGGAAATGCTTTCAGATTTAAGGACCGTATTTAGTCATATCCATTGTTTCCCAGAGGTGGTGAGTGCTGGACATGCTCTCATGGAGGACTTGGGGTGCTCTACACCACTCAGAGTTATTTATTGCCACATTTAGTCAGTGTCTGGATCAAATCAGAGAACCTTCAGGAGCAGCTTTAATTTCCTCTTTCCACAATCCCTTTTCCTCCTGTTCATTCACAGATATTTTAGTTCATTTTATAAGCATAGAGGTAATTCTTCAACAAAACAGAAAACATAACCAGTATATATGTATATATATATATATATATATAAAATAACCAGTAAAATCTTTTGTCAGATTTTATGTTTGTTATATATGTAAGGGATATATGAGACATTGTTGGATGGCAGAGTCTTAAATTGTTAGTTTAGGAATGGTTCCTTATCTACAGAGAGAGAGGAAGACAAAATTCTTGCCAAACCCTGCATACTTTTTGCACATGAAATATTCAGTGGCTTAAAAGGGTATTTGGATGGATGAAGAACAAAGAATAAGTCCTTTCTTTTGTACATTTAGTGATCCATACTACCCACTGCATCTGGCCTTTCAAATCTGTTCTACAACTAAATATTTTTCACTTACAGCACAGAAAGTTTTTTACAAGCCAATGGATATTAAAAGACCAACCTCATGTATTTCAATAGTCAAAAGCATAGAAGTGTCTAAATCACACTTGGTGTATTTCAAATATTAAAGTACCCAATTTGAATGATAGCTTGAAAATCACTAAGGATGGAAAAATCTGCAGTTTAGTGTAGAGAAAGTTGACAACAATTCTCTCTATACAGGATACTAGTGTTTCAGCAGAAAGGAAGACAAATACATTAGGTATAATAAAGTGTTTCTTAATGAAAAAAGACAGAAATTTGTCATTTTCTTTTGTGATGTTCCCTTTTAATAATGAACAATGCATTTGACAGAGAAGAAGAGAAAGTGTCAGGGGAGAAACACTATGCAAGTAAATTTTTACAATTACGTTGGTCGTCAGATAACATTGTAATGGCTTGGTTATTCCTGGAGTGTAAAAGAAGGAAATCAAGATCAATTCTGCCTTTGAGCTACTGGGATCCTTCACACGCATGAAATGCTAAATGCGCTCATTATACATCATTATTTCATTACTATCTAAATCATCTGTGTATTAGCTGAGATAACTGTGCACCCAAGGGAGTGCTGTAGCTTTTGGGGACTTCTGACATTTTGTACTGGAAATAAAGTGAAGAAAAGCAACAGACTTGTACTCACATATCTGCAAAGGGAACAAGAAAACAATGTATGCAAAAGCGTTGCCTTTAGTCTGAAAATGCAAATAAACCAATTTCCCTTGTTTGTGAAGCAAGATGGAGATGGAGATTAATTTGCAGCTGCAAACTTCAGGTGACTTTGGCATATCTAAAATTAGGGATGATTCAGAATCAAAAGCCTGTACAGCCAAATAGGAATAAAATTAGCCACAAAGCCCCAGCTGTTTGAAGTGTGTGAAATCCTACAGCAAAAGAAAACAAAGGCACAGTATTCAGTATCTTCATGAAGCTAGATATTCAGTTGAGGAAGCTTTTTTGAAAGAAAAATAAACACTGAAAATTATGTGCAACCTTATCCAAGGCATTTTAACGCACCTCCTTTACAGCATTTGGGAAGTGAAATTCAAAGGTGCCTGGACATAACCTCAGAAGAGGATGGGTCTGAAAGGCATCCTTCCTGTGGAATCCTGCAGTGGCCCCAGATAGCTTAGAGGGGTTTAATTTAAACCCCTGTGCATCAGCATTAGTTAATCTGGCCATTAAACTTTAGAGTTATCCACTTCTGAGTAGCTCTGCTCTTTAGGTGATGTAATAAATCAAACCATGCCACACTAATGGAAAGCTAATGATAGCAGGTTAACCCATTTTTTCCACCTGGATTTCCCTGCTGCCTGTGTCCAGTCAGGCTGTCAACTCTGCCATTACCCAGGAGATGAATCCAGTCATCTGGACAGTCCAGCCCTGCTCTCAGCCTTTCATTAGTTTTCAGTACCTTCTACAGAGTTTCCCAATTTTATCACCAGTAGAATATACTGAAATCCATCCCTCAATTTAGGAAGGGGTAGTATCAAAGCAACTAATCTTGGGTGTCTGGCAAACAATTTGTAATGTTCAGGCTAGCTGACAAACAATTTCTCAAAATTCCTCTAATGTCTTAGGCTAAATTTAAGCTTTTGAAACAGAAACAGTCAAATGTTTCTATGTACAGGGCAGTATAGGCAGAGAAAAATTTTAACATATGTGTTTGCCTCACTCTCTCACTGTTTTGTTTCCCAGGAAAGAATTTTGGCTCAAAGCTGATGAGCTTCAAGTTCAGTGAACAAGACACTGGGTGGATGTTTCATTGCTACCCAGGGCCAACTCATCACAGGGGAACAAAAATACTGAGTCCTCACCTTTCTCACCAGCTTTTTTTCTTATCCAGTAGACACCATTGTCTGACACTTTTGTGCTGAATTTTGAACAGAACCAACAAGCATGATAAGAAAATTGATTTTTCTAAACAATGTTTTAGACAGTCACCTTTAATCCACCCAGAAACATCCAAACAGCAATAATTAATGAGTTAACCAACTCTTGCTTAAGAAACTATTGACATGGGATATCCCGTCACAAATTTTTCTCCCAATTAGAGTGCGAACTTCAATCATTTTGAGTCTTTGACTGTCAGGTTCCAAAATGTCCTGAAATCAACAGGCACACTTTAAACCCTTTTCTTTCTCATTCCTTGTTATTCTCAGCTGATAGGATTCACCTTAATTTCATCTCCTAACTGGTGAGGTCCAACAGTAGATAAATGTCTGAGTAGTTCACAGACCAGTCCTGATTGTTCTGCATCATATACATTTGTTTATTCAATGACA
The DNA here is from genome assembly GCA_013397095.1 of Sterrhoptilus dennistouni. Taxonomy (NCBI): domain Eukaryota; kingdom Metazoa; phylum Chordata; class Aves; order Passeriformes; family Zosteropidae; genus Sterrhoptilus; species Sterrhoptilus dennistouni. The sequence continues at coordinate 786,782 of VWZU01019186.1, read as the reverse complement.
AGAAAACCAGGATAATTTTAACCAAAAGTCTTCTAAAAAGAGAAGAATTCTATGATTTTTTTTTTGCTCCCATACCCACCCTACCCCACTCCCCCCACTCCTCCCCAAAAGGTTTGGATTCACTATTCCTGGCTAAAATTGTTTCATAAATTTATTTAATTTACACAAATATGTGCCCAAGAAATGCATATGAAGAAACAAAAATGAAAACACTTTTTTTCTCACCCTGCATAGCCACCACTTCCCTGTGTAGAGGCCACCAACATCTACTAAATGAGCACTACCCTTTGAGTGTGCTTTGACTCTTCCCTCACTGAGGACAGGGCAATAGCTAAAGCACATTCAGTCCAAGACTGAAAAACAACTTGATTCCAGGCAGCAACAACAGTATGGAAAAGTGGTTTGGTTTTCTTTCTTTCATTGCAAACGAAATGTTTTGGAGCAGATTATGGTGGGTGTGTGGTAATACATTCATCTACTGCAAGAATGAATCTCCAGCAGCAGGAGAGCTGAGTGTCTTTACTCCTGTCAGCTTTCCTGACACGCACTGTGCACAGCAAAAACCAATTCCATATTGGATGATGGAAGAGGAAAGCCCCCTGAGAGCCTGGGGTGTGACACAGCCAATAACTGTACAGGCCTAACGTGCTCAAAGAGTGGTGTGGGTGGGGGAAAAAACCTGACAACACTTCCCTGTACAGATGGTTCTGAAAAACACTTGCATGGATTGAAAAGGCTCAGCCAACACAGCCTGGGCAGCACGACACCTCTGTGGATGGTGTTTGACCTTTCTTGTTTCCTTGGTGTTCTTTGATGTAAGATGGTCTGATGGCATCAGCGAGCTGCCCTTACCCCTCTCCCTGGTTTTAGCTCTGCATAGCAGCAGGGATGTGATTCAGGGGAGGAAACTGAAGAGGCTATTGTCTTGCTCTTCCTTTAGTCCTTCAGATTTCTTTGAGTCACTCTCTCAAAAAACAGCTCTAGTTTCATTTGGAGAAGGCAGAATCACAGTCAGAGAAAAAGATGACTCCTGAATATTTCCTCACCCAGGTGAGAGCAAGTGTCAAGAGCTAAAGCTGGCTCAACCCCCCACAGAGCTGTAACAAACACTGCAGAAATATTTCCAGCCTTTTGCACGCTCCATGAGCTGGGGAACAGCTGTATGCTACCAGCGTTCTGGCCACAACATCTGCCACACATAAATACACAACAGCACCTACATCCATAATCATAAAAGTAAAATTGTCACGCTTTTAATTGCCTTGTTTTCAGTTGTTTATATTTCCTAACTTGAGCTGTTTGCAAGAGCATTCATTCACAGGAGCCTGCCCCTCAGGGAATTTATCAGAAAAATTACCTCCCTTAGTAGGATTTTCAGACACTCACGTTGGAATCTGTAAAAATGAAGGACTATAGGGAATAAATATAAATCAAATGTGGACCTCTAATGGCTGGCTCTGGAAAGTAGGAAGAACAATGATGAGGAGAGTAGTGGAGAGCTATTAGGGTAAGGTGTGAGACAGAACAGAAACTGAAGGTTTTGACTTAAATGTCAGAATCAAGAAAAACATCTGTAAGGGAATAAAATTGAGGAGATATAAACTGATAGATGAAATCAGCTTTGGGAAAAGCAGAGCAAAGAAGGATATCAGAGAGACTTTGAGGACCAGAGCAGAAAGCAAAAGTCCTGGCAAAAGACCTGTCGTTCACTGTTAGAAACTGCCTGTGAAACCCACTGCTGTACTTTCTCTGTATTTTCTTGTAAAGATGACAAAATTTGGCTTGTTGTGCTAATGCATAACTATACATTACAGTCTTCCAAATTTTTTTGCCTTATGGAATACACAGGACAAACATGCTTTGTGCTTCTGTCAGGAGGTTGGCAGAAAATAAGGACAGATTAGGTCAGATGAGAAGTGTAATTGTTATCCTGTCTCAGCATGGAAAACATTTTATAAGTGTGAGAAAAGCATAAAACAAGAAAATATAGATAATATTTTTGCAAGTATAATGTCCTGACCTCCTGAGATAGAGTTTGCATCTCCTTTGTGGTGTTTAATAGCCCTTGATGAGTCCCTGATTTTGTCTAATTACTGGATGGTCCTTTTATAATTTTGATATATATAAAATTCCAAGTTAGACACTTGAATTATGCATGGCATGTAAAACACAACATTTTGGTTCAAATTTGCTTTATAAGAGTTTCAACAGTTGCCCATTGGCTCTTCTGTTACAAGAAGTGATGAATATTCAGTCTTTATTTGCATTCATTTGGAGACCTTTATTGTGTGCTTGGTTCAGTTGTTTCTTTTCCGAGTTCTAGTCCATTTAACTTTTCCACACAGGGAATTCATTCCAATCTTCTTATCATTTCATTATTCTTCTCCATCTCTTTTCCAGGTCTGAAATACCCCTGCCATATTAAAGAGGGAAAACAGCTTCTAAAAATGTGTCTTCTCTTTTCAGTCATTTTTTTGATTAGGTGGGCACTTTTGCAGAATAATCCATATAATTGCTCAGAATCTCTGAATAATGTAGTGAAAACTACAGCATTTCTGAAGTTACATGCAGGTATCACTTCAGAATTAGCAAATTCATCTGCCATTCTGCAAATTCACTGAAATTCATCTGCCATTATTTGCATAGTGACTCATAGCAGCAAGGTATAGTTAATGAGTGTTATTTTATATTTTTTTAATTTTACCACCTTGCTATTTATTCCCTGAAAACATGGAATAAAGATGCCTTTAATAATTTTTACAAAATTTCCACCTGAAATCTTCCTCAAATGTCCATTGCCTTTCCTTGGCTTTTAATCAGGCATTACTCTGTAGGAAAAATGATTCTTTTGACATTACAGCTTGATTTAAAGCACATAGGAAAAAAATATATAATAAGTTTTGGAAATCTGCATATGGAACACCAACCAAGCCATGCTCAACCTCATGTCTTTTGGCTGCTTTGAAAATTCCTCGTGTGTTTGGAATCATGTATTTATATGATTTTCTTCTACAATCCCATGTGAACTCCTTTCCTTTGCTACTATTTTTCTCTCACTACAGATTTGTTAGTACAGAAGATACTTAATGATTACAGACATGGTCATTTTTAAATTCTATTTGTAGAAGCTGGAGAGTGTAGAATAAAAAAGATTAAGGTTTCAGGGGAGAGATGACTACTATGAGGAACTGAGATATTTTACCTTTTCTGACAGTTTGCCCACAATGCTGGTGGTTAGTTCCATTTGTTTAAACTGTTCCTAAACTGCACAGCTCATCTGAAGGCTTCCTGCCCTCATGGAAATAGTTCAATACTCAAACTCTGTGCACATTTTCTGGTACTCACAGGCACATCAAAGGTGATGGGAGATGAGCTCTATGTGTACAAATTGCTACATAATGCTAAATATTTGGGGTAGACAGAAGAAAGGTGATAAATATCTGAAATAGAACACTCATAGTGAGTTCTGGCATTAATCTCTATGTATTTTCATTCCCAACTCAAAAGATAGATAATGCTAATACGATTCATTTCAAAGAGGTTTTGGAAAAATTCATTAAAGTTTTTGAAGCACTTACATACCTTAGTGATAAATATGATAAACACCACTTAAAAGCTCATGAGAAAATTAGCAATTCTGACTTGGGAGCTGGGCTTGAATGGTGGACAATCAAAATAACATGAGACAGAAAATGAATTTCAAGGACAAAAAAAATAGAAAGCAAAAACCTCCTCTTCTGTTTTTCTCCCTAAATGAAACAGAGCTGTAAAAGCAGTAACAGAATGCTAAGGATTTGGAAGTTCCAAAGGAATGGTGTACAACTCTAGTTCAGACATGCAGGAATTTGTGAAGTCTGGACTAACAGACAGCACTGATGTCCCCAGAAAATCGTTTTGTCCAAACAAAATGCACAAAGTGAACACTTCTCCCTCTAATTGCAACGTTCAGTTTACAAGTGCAGATAGACGAATGCAGTCCCATGGTAATTATTTCAGGACAAATACTGAAGTCTGACTCATTAATCAGATAAAACTTTCACTGAATCTAAGTCGTCTCTTTGCTCCTCCAGCCTGCAGTATGCAGCCTATCCTGTGTTAGTTTTCTTCTTTCTCAGACTTCCCAAGGACATGGAGATACGGTTTATACAGCAGAGAATTGAACCTACTTTTTATCAATTCAAGCATTTTCAAGAGATAATTCTTTGCTCTGCTCCCTGGGCATTATTCATCTTTTAATTGGTACATTTGCAACTCTTTCAGCTGGACACAGTCACCTTTGGCTTAACTGCTACATAACAAATAAAGCAGACTGACTGCCCACAGGATTCCTGCCTACTGTGCTAAATCAGGGGCTGGTCTGTGCATTTTAGGAAGGTTTTCACAGGAGGCAGGAAGCCCTGCATGCATCTGCCCATGCACAGTGCCTCTGCTCCTGTTGTCCTTCAGCAGGTGCTTCACATATTTCCTTTCATACCTGACTAGATTTGCTGGCTGGTGAACACTTAGAATCAAGACTGTCTTTAACCTATCATTTTTGTGAAGCCCTGTGGCTGTTGTAATAAAAGAAAAAATATATGTTGAACAGAAGTATCTAGCCAAGCAGAAGAAAACAGGTGGTTTCAAGCACTTGCAAGAAAAACAGGAAGGATAAAATTCATTAAAAAAATACCCCAAACCCTTTAAAAGGGAAGACACAATCATCTCCCTATCATTCCACAGCTCAGTGGAGACCTGTATTTTATTTGTTGTATTGCAAGAGCAGTTTGAACCTGTATGCAAGAGAGGATCAGCTCAGCATTTTCAAACTTATCTGTTGAGAGAGTTTCCCTTTGCCATGCCTTGATACAATATACAGGAACATAAATGAACCTTCCCTCTTCTGACTGTAGAATTCCAGCTACATGGGCAGATATCCAGCAAGAAAAATAAAAAATAATACCTGCTTAGGCAGCTGCTACTAAAAGGCAGCACCTCCAACATGTGGAACTGGGAAGAATTTCAGACCAGTGCCAAGAGTCCTTCTGCAAAGAGGAGATGAACACAACGTGGTGTGAACATTATCAGGTTCCCAGCAATGTCATCACTTGCCCAACAATGAACCCTTCAACGAGCTCCAGGTCTCACCTCAACAAGATAGAAAATAGTTGAATAAATTCCTTCTAAATTAAAGCTGGGCATTGCATCACCCAACCAATAACTTAGTGAGAAATTCAAAATCTGCCAGAAAGAATTCTAGATGAAGTGCTGATCCCACAGGTAGCTTACAAACCAATCTGAAATGCTCTTTTGGAATATCAAAGAGACAAATTTCAGGGTCTTTGCTCACAACCAGTGGTGTCTTGAGACCTCAAAATTCCCTCTGGTGCATTTAGTAATGTAATACATCAAGTGCAATACAGATATTGAACACTGGAGTCCCAGTGGAAGGCTGATCTCTATTGTCTGACCCACCAAAAGGACACAGATGAGATGCACTAATGTTATTTCATAGCTGTGGACAGTACCCCTGGCTGCAAATATTGCTACATATTTCATCCCCACACCACATTTTAATTTCTTTTTTAAAAAGAGAAAGAAATAAATTCTCTTTATGCAGACACCTAAATTTAAGACACAGAGATAGATGGCTGAAAGAAAAATCAGCAGACACCATCTGGAGTTTAAATTTTCTCCTGGCCACTTTGTGGTGGTCAAATAAATCCTTATTGCCAACTGTGACCCCAACACACTCCCTGTTTTTCAACCTGAGGTTCCAAACCTTGTCATGGCTGCAGGGAAGTGCTATCAGCACAGGTATAATCAAAGAATCTTAAGAGTGAAGCATCCCTAAAACTCTCTTTAGAGCAGGCCTGCCCTCCTGGCTCAAGCACAGCACTGGCAGTCAGCTGCAGATGAGACCAGGCTGCACCATATGGAAACAGGGACAGAGGGAACACAGTGCCTGCCACACGTGAACCTGCTGCCACTGTGAGCATAACAGAGAGGGCAAAAAGCACAACACAAATATTTCACTGCTTGGTTTGACTTTCAACCATTTCCTTCAACTCACCAGGAGAGATTATGCACACACATGCAAGAAGAGAGGGAACAAACGATTTCATTTAGCAGATTCTGTTCACATTCTCAGCTTGCAATGTATTTTTTTCATCTAAGGCTTTTTAAAAACAAAAAAATCCTGCAGGAGGTCGGTCAAGAACTCTTTGCATTCTGCTCACTGACATTGTTTTCAGCTGTTTAAAAGGAAAAGAAAATATCCTATGCCAGTCAATCTAATTTTCTGTTCAAACTAAACTGTAGAATTGAGAATCACTGCTACTCCTGTCAATCACCTTTTCTAACCTGAGGAAAAGCAAAGTTACAGACTGACACCAAGTAAAATTTCTTACATTCTATCCTCACAATCCAAAGGGCTTTGGGAGTTTAAAGTATCAAATCAGTGTCACTATGAGGTATTTCTAAGAAGTAGGCAAAGGAAAAAAAAAAAACAATCAACCCAAACACTCCAGATTACCTGCCTTCATTTCAGATGTGGCCCACAGCAAATTTCTAATCATAGGCACTGCCTGAGAGCTCCAAGGACGCATTATGTCCAAGTGTATATTCTTTTATGATTACATGAGTGAACAATCTTGCCTCACTTGAACTTGAAAAGGTAGAGATTTAAATATCAAACAAAAAAAATCCAGTTTGAACTTCATATTTTCTGAAACAAATATTTCTTTTCTGACAAAAGACGATGAGATGAGAGTTCCTGAACTGTTTTGTCTTTCCTCCATGGGCACCTATCTACCTATCATTCATCTTTTCAGTAATTCAGGTTGTGAATCTCCAGAGAAAGTGATGAACCAATTCTTCTGAGTTTAACAAAATAAATGTAGCCAATAAGGGACAAATATGATATTTGATATTTTATATATAAATATGCTGAATATAAAGCCATAAACTCTAAAACTGAGCAAATAATTTAATCCAGTCACCCTGAAATAATATTTGGGCCACATATATTCTGCTCATGTTTGCAAGTGTACTATTTATTATTTTAAAGTGGCAGCTTGTCTTGTCAATGCTGATTGTCAGAATCAACTCTGAAATTCTTGCAGCAACTTCTCAGTCATTGCTCAGGCCCATTTTGCCAAGTTTAAGCTCCTGAAGCCGTTTGTGGTGAAGAGGCTGCAGGGATTATTCAGCTGGGTTCTGCACGGTGGATGAGGCCAGGCTGCAGTGGGAGCTCTGTGCAGCTGCAGGGAGGACGGGAGCACTCAGGCTCAGCATGGACTGCCCTGCCTGCTGCAGTTCTCTGCCTTCTCCTGGGGGTCTTCTGCTACACAAGAATCCTCTAAAAAGGAGTGGTTTTCTTTCTGTCAAAGGAGACAAAAATGTGCACCACAGACACTGCATTAACAGTTATTCAAACATTTAGCTCCATATTTCGTGCCTTTCACCTGACCTTGGCCCTCTGAGGCTGCAGTATGGGAGGGCACTGGGTATCTTCAGTTCACAATTGTCCTGACAGTATCTACTCAGTTCAGCAATGGGACTGAAAATTCACATTTGTTCCTCTAGATGAAATACATCCCAGGTAGAGAATGAAGTTAGTGGCATTATCAGGTTTTTATCGCCTCATATGCTTTACACTTAACATCACTCCTTGGTGCCCATTTCAGTGATTGATTCAATTAGGAGAGTGTGCTGTGGGGCACTATTCCTGATGAGCATACTCCTGTATGAGCTGAGGAACATCTACCGAGAAATTGCCTCTGTGAGAAGAAACAGAAAACCAATGAGCACACAAAGCCAGGAATTTTAAAGGTTATTGAATCAGTTATGCTACCTTTAAATACATATTCATGAAAACATCTCCAGGTGCTGTCAAGTTCTCAGGGAAATTTAGAATGTATTTTTTTGAGTGATTATAAGGCATTTAGATTTGAAAATATTGAGAGATGTAAGAAAAGGACAAATACAGTGAAGTGAAATGGCAAATATCCTTCTGGGTCAGAGTGAGAGAGGCTTCTGAATTCCAGTGCATCTTTCACAGCCCTTTTCCTGACCCTTAAACAGAGGACACATCTTTGGAATAGCCACCTAATTATCCACCTTGACACACTGGGGCTTTTATTAAATGGCTACATGTACAGGCAATACACCAGTCATGCATTGCCTGCTTTAACTAGACTAAAACAATTTAAATGAAACCTTTCTTTTAGGAACAGCAACTAAATGTCCTTTTGCTATGCTCTTAAAACTATGGAAAAAAAAAAATCCCAAAAGTAAAGACTAAAACAAAGGTGTCCACTCCTCCCTCCCCTTTGAAATCTGTCAGACAGCATAATATTCCCTTCTGCAGCCTGAATTTCCACCTACAGGGGACTTTCTTCACAGCATCATAAATTACATTTATCAGTGTGATTCCTGACCTGTAAGGTAGATCAAAATTAAATGCTTCCAAAGCTCACATTAATTAGGCCTGGAGATGCCTCCGTAGGTTGTGATTTAGCAAATATTCTGCACCTGCAAATAAGGTATGTGTTTGGGGAATATTATGTTTAGGCAAGATATTTTAGCTGTCTGACAATACAGGCTGATCTGTTTAATTTCTGTCTTCTCAGAAACAGGGAGAAAGTCATGTCCTGGTGTTCTGCTCTGGAAACAAAAAGAGCTTGCTCTTTTCTAAAATAGGGCTGGGCTCTAGAAGGCTGCTCATGGCCATGAGCAACTGTGGGCAGCAATAAATCACCTGGACTTATTTAGGGAGCCTGGACACCTCTGACATTTTCAGGAGGACTCTTGCACATGTTATGCAATAATTATGACCTGGCAAAGCAGATACCAATTGTCAGGCAGGAGCAGCTGTAAAAAAGAGCACAGGAACAAGCTATGCAGGTAAGGTGACAAGGATGTGTTTTGGCAAACTAAAATAAGCACCACTGAAAATAAATTCCTGGGCAAGCTGTAAATTACTATGGTAAAGAAGAAAAAGGGGAAAGGTGAAATAAAAGCTCACATTTTATTTTATTCCCTGTCCTGTCCTAAGCACCACCACAAGAGAAAGTCCTGCTTGACTCCATCACTCACCAAAATCATTTGTTAATACCTGGTATTTCAGTTGCCGATTCCATGCAGAGGCAGCTGACATTGCTTTACATATTCTAAACTCTTGCCTGAAGACAACGTGCAGAATGGAGGGCCCTCAGCTGTGATCTCCTATCATTGTTAGGGTGGACATGACATACAGGGTGACACGATAGAATCTCTTCAGGAGGCTCTTTATTATGGCCCATGCTGTCTTTTATACAGTTTTTACAAACCTCGAGGGCAACTCCTAATTGGTCGATAGCTTTTTTGTTAATTATTCTATTGGTTAGTAAAGGGTATTTTACTCATCCATCAAATCTATCAATTCTTGGATTGTTCACATATTCTCTTTACTGATTCTCATGGGACAGATTCCTTGTTATTACAGGTGCACTGATTTTTCACCCTCAGAATGGATTGTTGCCGTGAAGGAACTTCTCATTCTCAAAGCAGCTTCACATGGGAACTTACAAATTGCTTGTTAGCTGCACTTAGAAGAAATGACAGGCCAGCTTTTTACCCTGTTGCTACAATGTCCCTCAGTGGCTCTGGCCCTGCAGGGCTGTGAGCAGATGGCCACTGGGGAGCAGGGGTGCACAGGCAAACTGGACTCAGCAATTCAGTCCTCTGAAACATGAGTGCTCTTTCCTCCTCACTCTAATCACCACAGTTCAGTGGCTTAAATGAAGTGATCCAATAGGCTCAGAACTGTTTTCTAGATACCACCTTTCAGTGAAAAATTTTAATCTTCTTTATAGCCCAGTTTGTTTTCTCCCTGTGAGGCTTGTACTTTACAGAACTATTTTTTCTGTTAGGATCCCTCCACAGGCCAGGGTAGGGCAGCAAGGCAAGCAGAGATTTAGGCTGCCCTGGTAGAAATGTTGCAGATCTAGGTAACGAACCCAGGCTCAGGATATCAGAGAGACATCTGATCTCATATCTGAAATCTAAGCAATGATTCAAACTGTTTTTTCACCCAGGTTACCACAGTATATGATACATTATTGAAATAATGCTACATTTGTAATATAAATTTGTGCGGGTGGGGGGAAATCGGCTGAAAATCAGGGCTGATTCTAATTTCTGAATATCCTTAGGCTGAAAAGACAAGCAGCATGAAAATTTAAATCATTACATTCACTTTCATTGATTTTGCAGTATGCTTCTGTCAACTCAATGTGCCTCCTATCCATACCCTGCAAAGAAAAATAATTACTAGTTGCCTTTATTACTTTCTGAGCTTTTCCACCTTTCAGTCTTGCACTGAGCCTGTATTACCCATGTAATTCTTGCTCAGAACAAACTCTTGGTAATAGAACATCTGCCCTGACTTCATCTGTACCCACAAGTATTTGCCAGTAGAAAAGAACCAGGTTAGTAAAGAACTATATTAAACAGGAAAGGCTCTATTTTGTTACCAGAAATTACATCTTATGAATGGATATTACATTAAATGTGAAATGACATAAAATGCTAAATAACATGTTTTCTTTATGCATTCCCTACATGACTGACAAGTTGGCTGCATGCACATGTGTTTGTTTCTGAGAGATTACAGGTATTCATGTCTGTGCACCATCCAAGACAAAATCAATTGAACCTTGACAGTAATGCTTCACCTCCCCCTGGCAGTTTTTAATTAAACAGTCAATGTTTTGGGGCAGGTACTTTGTTACCTTATAAAATCTGAAGCCTCAAGACTTAGAATTAACTAAATGGGAAAAATTATTCCTTTTCCTAAAATGAAGGGACTTGATGTTTCAATACAAAAAAGAAAACACGATAATGGTAAAATAATTAATGAAAATAATGCTGAATGATAACAGTAGAAAATCATAAGCATGACACAAAGAAAAACATAGATGCAGGGTCTTAATAGAAAGGAATTTACTCTTCTAGCAGAAACTCCAAGCAGAAAATGAGGAGAAATGTTGTTTACTTGTAGATTTTGTTGTAGATCAAGCCAGCTGATTGAAGCTGCACTGAAGCTGATTGAAGCTTGCACCCCTCCCAAGCGAACAGCCAGAACATACCCAGCATCCTCCTGGCACTGATGGAATTCCAGTAGATTCATTGTAGTTATTCTCACTTTATAGGAGAATAGGTATGAGCAGGAGGGATTTTTTATTGTTTGCTCCATATGTTGTGTATGCCATAACAGGTACTTATTTATTCCATCAAAACACTTTGCATATTGCCAGAAGTCTGAAATCTGCCAGTGCAATTCAACAAAGACAGTGGGAGATACAGAAAAAATAGTTATGAAATGTAAAATGCTGAGCTATGTGCATGGCCAGAACTAGAACCCAGCTTTGTGCAGAACAAAAGGAAATCATTAGATGATTTTTAAAGGAACTAAATAGTGAATTTCTTACATTCCTTAAAAAAAACCCAACAAAATGCATCTAACTAATCTGATTTAATTCCACTAGGATGGAACATGTGGATTTGTGCCTTTCCTAAAGCTGAAGTTTTCTGCTATATATTTATTTTCTCTTTCTCAGCCCTCCTCCTGATGATCAGAAATCACTTTTGTTTGAAGACTTCAGGGAATAAGAAAATCAGTCCACAAGGCCAGTGTCTCACATGGAGAATTGATCTGCATCCTCTTCTTCACATGTTGGCTCCATTAATTGATAAAGTACTGGATAATAACGATGCACTAATAGCTCTGAATGTGGCTTTAATGGAAATGGAAATGTGGAAACCATTACACTAATAAAAAGAAATGGAACAAGATTTATGCAGTAACAATAAATATTAAAAGGAAAGCAGAATTGAAGACCCAGTTATGATTCTGACTGTTCAATACCAATCTCTTCAATTTTTTAATGAGGTCAGTTTTAACGTACCATTTGAGATACACATTCCTGGGGAATGCCTTAGAGGGACCTTGCAGCTGGAAATGGATAAACCAAATCGACACACAATACATCTTTTCCACATTTTTTCCATATTATTGGAGTCCATTCTGACTGGAAAGTTCTATAATACATAGGATTTGGTGTTTTGTTTTGGTGGGTTTTTTTTAAATTTATTTCATCTGAATATGATTAGAACAATCATCAACCCTTTAACCTGTGGTTAAGACACTAATGGCAGCATTTCTTCCTGCTTTTCTTTCAGGTGACTAAGCATTAAAAAAATTAACTAGTCTGTATTGTATATTCAGCTACCTAGAAATTATGGAAGGCTATTCTAACCAGCTGGAGAAGTGTGGGCATAAATTCACTTTCTTGGTGAGAACAGTCATCCAACTTCATCAAGTGTGGTGAGAAGAGACACCAAATGTTTCAAGCCAGATGTTTGCTTTCAGATTCTGATTAATTTATTTTTTTAAATACAAATGGAGTGAAGCTCACAAATATCTAAAAAGATGTCTGGAGATATGTTTAAATTTAAATTAGCACTATTAAAATACAATAATAGGTGCCCAGGACCTAGAGCTACCATACCACCAACCTGACTTTATTTTGAGCAATATCTTGTTTCCTCAGAGGTCTAATTAAATCACTGGGACTATCATGCAAGTAAAGCTCTGCCCACTTGATCCTCCATTAAAAGACCACCTCATATTCACTTAACTGAATTGTTTGGAATGTAATATATTTCTTCATTTCATCACTACATTTAACATTCTAAGGTATTTAAACCTGCAAGGGCAAGAAATGAAGATAACAGGTTGGCTCTAGAGATATCTTTTCAATGCATGCATGTCCTTTTATACACAAAACCTTTCAGTTAGTTTCTCACAATAAATTAAGCTTCAGTTCATAGAAGTACTAATAACTGCTTCTTATTTCCTTCTTTCCTCCAGATCCACTGAAGCACCTCAACCACCTTGTTCTTTACATGTAAACACATCAGAGAAGCAAAATTCTGGAATAAACTAATGGAGAAATGAGGCAGAAGTGCTGTGATAAGGATCATAAAACAAATCACTGGGAGATCAGAAAACCAAGCCACATTGGCAGATCTAGTTTTTCAGCTGGCATGTAAAAGCACAGCTCTAAAGAAGTGTTACCCCAGCTGAGATGTTACCTCCCCTGAATTAACCATTTAACCCTACTCTCTGCTGAATAATTGTGTAAGACATGTAAATGAAATTTGTGTCGGGCTATCAAGTATTATACAATCTAGCAGGCATAATTTGAAGTGTCTTGATTTTTAACATACTGCAGTCTGCCATCAGCACTGGAAATGTGAAAAATGAGCCACTGGAGAAAAGAGATTAATATTGTCATAAGAAAAAATGAATTAACCTGAAGGGCAACACAGAGTCAGAGCCTAATTTGAAAATTACTGCACTAGTCATTCTAAGAAAAAATACTGTACTTCAAGTAACTATTTATACATTGGAACACTGGTACAGTCACTGGGTGGAATCTAAGCAAGGATCCTTGTACTACTGTGTTTGGTGTCTTAGTGTAATATTTGAAATGAAGATATAAGACCAACACATAGATCACAATTACAGAAAGATCCAAGAACACAGACAATTTCAATGTAATTATTACTTTCAGCAGTTGGGAAGCTTTAATCTACCAGATATAATTATAAAATGCTACATCACATCTACCCTTTTTCAAATTTTACATACGTTGGAACTAATGATACATGATGTCAAAGAACTCCATTAATTCATTCCAAATGTAACAGTTTTACCAAATAAAAACCATAAGGTCAAAATTAACTTACGTACAGCAATTTCAAGCATCACTGCTGAGACATGAGCCACCTCCTAAATGCAAATCAAATCCAGAATATTGTTTTAGTTTCAAAAAAAATCAGTGCCTGAAATACAGGGTGGATGGGCCACACTTGATGCTGTTAGTCAAAGACTGAGTGAGCAGCTCTACTCAGATATTGAATAAATTGTAAGATTTTTCCAATATGTTATTGCAGAAAGGGTAATTCAGGTACACTATTTACAGGGAAATCAATAAAAATCCATTCATTTGAGAAAAATGTTTTCCATCAAAATGAGAAATGTATGACTTGAAATAAATTTAAGTAGTTTCTTATTTCTCTCATTACCCTCCTGCTCTATTTGTCAGTCTGAGGAAGGCCAATTCTAGATGACAGACAGTGAAATTTCTGTGTTGATAAGGAGAAAAAAAAAACCTGCTATCCTTCTATGTATTTGCATAATTACATTGTATTTTTTCCCAGAAAGTCAGTGTATTACTCAAATGTAATTGCTTGTATATTTGTTTTATATTAGAATCTATGATAAAAAACATTAGGTGAAGTAATATATCACAAAAAAAGAAAAAAAACATGCTCCAAAAACATGATCCTCTTCAATAATGAGCTAATGAGAGTTGAAGGTGCCTGTTCCCCTTTTCTGAGCACACACCTTCTACTCACCTGGAAAACTTTGTCCCATTTCATGTCCCCAGAGCCAACTGACAAATTGAGTTCAAGAAAAGGATAAATAAGATCCTCGTGTGGGGGAGCCACTTTCATTTAGCTCACGGAAAAGAAGCACCTGCAGGTGCACAGCAAAAGTTACAATGAAGAAGGAAAATTCCAATTGAATATTGAAGAAAAAAAAATCATAAGGAGGATGGCTAAGGACTTGGACAGATTGTCCAGACCCTGAAGAGATGAGCCACCTTAAAGGATAGTCCACAGTAAAATAAGTTGCCAAGTTAAAAAAATAAGAAAACAAGATGTCAAGTTAATGAAAGAGAAATCTTCCTTGGAAAAAAAAAAAAAAAGAAAAAAAAAAAAAAAAAAAAAAAAAAAAAAAAAAAAAAAAAAAAAAAAAAAAAAAAAACACTGCCAGGCTGTGGAAATAAGTTCACAAAACCTGCTATTAAAATTCTGCATGGAGTTTTTTTTCCAAAGTGGATGTACAGAACAGACTGCTCTGATACCCTGTGCTATACTGATCTGTATGTAAATAACATCTCACAGCACTAAAGAGCAAAAACATTTGTAATATTTGTTCCATGTACTCAGTTGATTCTGCTTATTTTGCCCCAAGGACTGGCTGTAAAATCTGGATGAAACAGGCTTCACAATACCTTTGTGAGATACATATGAAATACTGTCCAAAATTAGCAGATGGTCAAACTAAAGAATAGAGATTAAATACTGTTAAGCTGATCCTAATATGAAGTAGAGCTGAGCAAGATCTTTTTTTTACCAGAAGAGATGCAAACACAGATGGCAATTTTTTAAACAGATTTATGTTTGAACACATCAAATTAGGTGGCAGAACTCACTTTCAAATAATAATAAAAAAAAAACAAACCCAAAACATTTAAGATTAAAAAGAAACTGGATAAACTTCAAACTGACATGATGTCTGCCTTAATAGTGTATATTATTTTTGAAGAAAATAAAGGAAGTATAACATTCAGAGCTAAGGAGGGAAAAAAATCTTAGTAAGAAAGGAGTAAGATTCTTGGTAAAGAAGAAGCTTTTGGGGTCTAAACTTCAGTTTAATTTGGCAACATATTATCTCTGCCCAAAGAGTTTTATTTATCCTCAGAACTCTGCTATGAAGGCAGTAAACACCACCTCTTGGTACATTAAGATAAAATTCAGAATACTGTGGGGCTTACCTAAAGAAAATTCTACAGATTGGAAAAGGTATAGTGCAGGTAGAATAAGCTACAAGTTGAACAAGACAAAACAAGATAATCTTTTCTGATTCAGAGACAGACCATAGAGAGATTTTCGATGATAAAGACCATAAGTACAGATTTTCAATGAAAAGAATTAAGATGCAAACAAAGGGGTTCTTGTCTTTTGAAATAAAAATGTGATCACAGTCTTCCCAGCTTTTCCAGCTTTTTGATTTACAAAAACCCCTGGGTTTGCGCAATTTGATTAACAGTTCACATGTAGATGCATTAGTCTCTTGCCAGCAACTGCCTCTACCTGCACTGCTTATGATTCCTCCTGACTGAAACTGAGCTGAAGATTTATTCACTTCAACCAACACCTTGATGAGCACATCAGCTCCTGCACTGGCCACCTTTCACCCCCAGTTCCATTCCACACACCCGGGTTTAGCCCTGAGGTAACCCAGAGTTTGTTGTTGTCCTTCAGCAGTTTCATCACTGCAGTTAGAGAAGCCATTCCCTAAAAAGTAACAGACTTAGGGATAGAAAAACATGCCTAGGCAAGTTCCAATAAAATGAAACACTGAACTACTGCCTATTTTATGCAACTGTATGAAAATTAGAGGCAATAAAATTAATACGGCTTGCACACAAAAAGTTTCATGCTGCAGTGAAGAGGAAGCATTTCCTTGCTTATGTATCTATTTAAAAAAAAAATAAAATTCTGGCTTTAATTCCCAATTCTCTGCTTGTCTGATGCAAGTGACACTCCCTTGAGAGAAATTCTCTAGCTTCACTTGTGAAACTTGAATTTTAAGATACAGCTGCAATCACTTCTGATTATACAGGACATAAACATGATAAAATGTCACTGGATGGAATTACAATACCATCTCCAAAAGATCATTACATTATGTTAGAGTTGGAATCAAATATACATTTTAATTCAGATTGATTCATGCAGAAATCCATTGACTTCTGTATTCCTTGCTTTGCTCAGACTGTTTGCTTCATGCTTCACCCAGGGAATAGAGGTTCCCATAGGAGCATAACAGGATTTCAGGGCTGCTCTGGTTAAAACCATTACAGATATTGCAATCATCTCACTCTGATACTGCCGATCCTTGTAAGTGTTTGATCATCTTCTCCCTTTGGTAACACTGCAATCAACATGCAATATCCTAATGGTCTAATTAAGCAATGACGACTCAGGCAGGAGCTTCCTGGGAATTAATCACCTCTTGGGAGAAGCTGATGTCCCAAGATACAGCCCAGCATCATTAACTTCATTTGTTTATTAATCCTTAGGAAATGCTTCATGATGAGATTGCTACCTCTACTACAAGATGGAAGAATTAAATTTACTGAATATTTCAAGTTTCTCATGTTTCAGCTAGAAAATTTCAGTCATCTCTAGAGAATTTAGTGGTCCATACAATTCATTAAATTATGCTTCATGATTGTGTTGTTCATGTCTGGGATTTTGAAACTTCAAAGTGAGAAAAAGAAAATACTCAAAATCTGAATAAAGATGTTGTGGTTGAGCACTAAAGAACCACAGAAGCATTACAGAGGTATATTTGGGCAAAGAGGATTTCTGACAGAGACACAACTTGCTTCTGGTGCTACACGAAGAGTATAAAGCCAGATAAGAAGACCTGAAGGAGTATTTTCATGACCCTCAAAGCTCACCTTCCTGTATCAGGGCTAAGCAGGTTTAATTTCTTATTTACAACAATCCCATGAAGTGACACCTTGATCACTGAATTAATTTATTTACACTGAATTTTGAGTTTTAGTCTGATTTGAAAGCTATGAACACGTACAGAACGTATCTCCTGGTAGGGGTGAAGCTACAGAGAACATGGAGTGGTTTTAACCCCATGAGAACATGGGGGTTTATCACCTCAGTTTATCAAATAAGTGGTTCTTTCAATTTTTTAAAGTATCAGAATTCCCATTCAAAAGAAAGTTGTAAATACCAAAACACTTCCACTGATTGGATATGAAGCATCAAAAATTCCTGCTGAAGAGAAATTCCAAAGTGTAATTTTAAGCAATTCCCTCAGTGTTCCAGTTAAACTTTATTTTAAATAACATGGATAAGTCTTGCAATTTAGAAAGTCAAGTCTTTGTTCAAGTTCTTAGCCACACAGTCTGAGTTACAAAGCTCAATTTCTCAGCCTAAACCCAAGCCAATGATTATCAGACCTTGGTGTGAAGACTGAAATCCTGAAACTGTAAATTACTGACACTGATGGGGTTGAGGAGGTGCTCAGGGACTGGGGATTCTGGACTGTAAATTGTTTTTCATTAGGAAGTTCAGGGAGGAGGAAGAGTTGGTTGAATCTTCTATGCAAGTAGATTTACTGCTGGAGAAACATTTCTAAATAACATGTTCATATTACCAGTACTAAAACTGAAAAGTTTTGAGAAGTAGTATAAATAACAGGATTAGTATCAGTCCTTCATTAAAAAAAAAAAAGCTTGTTTTGACAGTTGAGTAAACAAACATCAATGATGTGAAGGTATTCTCCCAAGCATCTACACTTTCATCTGAAAAATAAAGACTCTAATCTAAGCCAGTGAAATTAAATAGATTATTTCTCCAAAATGCTTTTTTGATTATGACATTAAATGAGGATATCATTCAAGAAGCATGTGTTTTACCTCAGAGCACTAAATTATTACAGCTAAAAAGAGGAATCTTTTGCATATTAGGTTTCCAGTCTATAACTGCTAAACTACTTTTGCTCAACTCATAGGAAAAAGAATAGCATTACTTTAGACAGGAGAGAGCACAAAGGGAAGATAAGCTCCATGTAATCAATATGGTCACAACACTCCTGGCAGTTTCTGCTTCCCATTGTCCCTGTGTCAGACACCTCCTGACATGCCAACAATGGTTCCTGGTCACAACGTGGGGAGAAATCCCTTATTCAGGGCTCTGTGTGTTACTGTGCAAGGTAATGTCTGGGTAGAAGAGGAGAAATCAGTAGAATTTTCACTGAAGGTTTAGGTAGCTTGGGGACAGAACTCTATTTTGAAAGGCAAGGGGTTATCCCTTTACATGTCTGTGCCACCAGCACGGCCTCCCACTGGTGCCTGGCATACATTTGCCTGCCTGCATAAAGTGGGTGCTGCTGGTTTTTAGCTTCAGCACTTGAACTGGGGCCATAGCAGGAACTTCTAAAGGTCATTGCCAGCCCTGGATTTCAGAACCAGCGCTATTCTGTGATGCTCAGAAGGGTCCCAACTATTATGTGCTGTGTAGTTTGCTGCAGACCTGGAAATACTCATTTTCCCACCACAGCAGCTGACTTTTTCAAAGATGTCTGGCTGCTTACTTGAATTAAAGTGATCTTTACAGAATATCACTGAAAGCACCATAAACCAGCAGATTTATTTGGATCTTAGCCTACTGAATGCTGGCTGATCTATCTAAATCTCAGCACTTTTACAGTTGCCTAATAGCATAGCATAGGCATAACAAAGAAGATAGTACATTGAACTGTTCTATTTAACTAATCAAACAAAGGAAATTAGCAAAGCATAATTAGCTCCAATCTTAGTGGAGGTAAGAGAAGGCAATGAGAAGCTATTATTTCAAATGTAGGATATTGAACAGGTGGTTTTACAGCACATCAGATGACATCATTACTCTCTCCAGATAAGTGTCTCAGTATTTGCCGCATTAATGAGCCACAGGATAAAGATGCTCCTTTGAGCTCTATGGAAAGATCAATATAGAGAAGAGATGCTGTGCAGGCTCTTTGGTTCATTTGTGGAGAACCAGTCAATTGACTTAAGAACGAGAGACAAACTTTGAAAAAGGAGCCTCTTACAACCTTCAGAACCATCATAAACACTGCAAGAATTGCACATTTATCAGGCAAAATATTCTGGATGTGTAATGACAGAAATTATGAAAAGAGACAACTGCTAACAAATCTTTCTTTTTAAGTTGTGTCTCCTATAACAACCTAATGTGGAGACTTCACTGGTAAAAAATTGTCGTGTTTCACTCTAATGATGAAAGTGAATATATTAATGCTTCACAGCTGTTAAAGAGTCACCTAACATTTCGCAATTATAGTGGTAAAATCTTGGGAAGAAATGGCCTAGAGGAATTACTACAAATGTAATTTTCCCTGTTGCAAGGAGTCTTCCAAGAAAAGTATTTTGGAGATTCTATTCTCACTCTCCTCATACAACCATGTGTGCACCTCAAGTCAATGTTTATTTCCTGCAGTAAAGAAAGATGGGATTCTATCCTAATAAATGACATGACAGATGTAAGAAGAAACAAATAAATAAAGTGACCCAACAAACGATTTTGTTGACTCAAACTGGATACAGGACCAGTGAATGTAAGAGATGAGGGACTGTACTGGCAAGGACTGGCCTTATTCAATATATTCTGTAGTCACTCTACCACTGTGGAAAACTCAAAAAAAGCCAGGATACACTGCATGCTTGTTCTTATCATCAATAATGGGAAATAAATGGAAATATGCTATTTTCTTTCTTTTGTAGCTTTTTGAAACTACAAAAACAGAGATTAAGAAAACACTGAAACCTCAGAAGGGATTTACAGGTTCAATACACATAGTTCCTCAATAATCCCTGTCCTGAAATGATTAAAATATAACACAGCAAATCAACACTTAACAAAATCAATGGGATTATTCAGCCAGCTCGCCCTCCCCTAAATCAAATAGTTCCAGTTTACAGCCATGAAGCAGCTGCCCCAGGTGAGTCTGACAAATGACTGTGAGCCCCTGCCTCCCTTTAGTGTCCATTCCCAAACGTCTCTGTCCTCCTTCCCTGGCCTCATGAGCTGCCCAAGCAGAGCTGACTGTGAGCCTGCTGCTCCCAATTTTCCTTGTGCAGAACAGGAAGAGCTGGGCTTGCTGTGATACAGGGGCAGCATCAGCAGTTACACCACTCAGATCAATCATTTTTTCAATTCTCTGATAATAAAAGATAATCTGAAACTAAAGAGCTGTTTAAAACCAGACTGAAACAAAGTCAGTTTAATCAACTGTAGCCACGTTCAGAAAACATGAGGATATTTCATTGGAATCTTTTGGAGTGGACACAGTTGATTCTGCTTATCACAAGATTTTATTTTTTATCCTTTCTGAGGCTACAGAAAATGTTTATTCTTAAACTGTTATGGGTTTTACTCGCATTAATCTACCCTCATTTGCTTTTTCCAAGTGTAATAATGTTTTTGATTTGAAGGGTCACATTCAAATGCCACTATCCCAAGGACTAAATGGAGAAATTTTAAGCACAGGCCAACATCTCACTGGGATTTGCAGAATCTTCTGTAAAGTAAATAAGGCCCTTGTGGCTTATCAGTCGTTGGTGTGTTCAGCTCCCTAAACTAAGAGAATTGAGGGGATTAGTTAGAGGAGAAATGAAATGTACCTAATTAATTCCCCAGATCCCTGCAGATTATATGGTGCGTTTGGAACAGCAGGAAATTGTGACTGAAATTAAAAATACATACCTGCAGCAGTGATGCTGAAAAATGCAGCCTTTTCTCCTCCTACTACAATATCAGTGATATATTAATAAGAGCTAACACATTTCACAGGTTTTTTATAATTTTATAACAAGTTTTCCTGTCAAACTTATCTTTTTTTTAAGCATAAATGAAAAATTATGGCAGTTTTAGTTTTTCAAAGTCTGAAATGAGTTTTATATTTCAGCTCCTCATTCTAACCCACTTTGGAAGAAATGCCTTAGTTGCCTGAACATATTCTTACTTCCTAGTGGGGAAGAAAAAAGTGCTGTTTATAGAGCATATGGCAGAACTTTTCAAAACTTATCTTCAGGAGATTACAGAAATATTTCTCTGAATCCATGCCAATGTCTTCAGAGTTCTGCTATTATTTATCTTTTCAAACTGCATAAATTGAAACTAATATAAATGTTTCTGCAGGTCCAGTCACTTTTATAGAAATGTTCTGCCTGTGTTGATTACAGATTCCCTGTGTTTTCCTCATATGGAGTATAAATAAATATCTTCCCTTGTTTGTCTGGTATTTCTGTGGTTCTCTCACATGCTCTCATCCATGGAATTGAATATCCACTAGGGATGAAATTAATTTTTTCTGTGGGAGCTGTGGAATACCCCTGCCAGTAGCTAGAAATATTTAAAAGTAGAATTTCAAAGAAAGGGATCTTAATGAAAGAGGAGCTAAAGAGGAATATTTACATTCCCCTCACTGCCAAACTACAGGACAGCACAGAGAAGGGACAGAGAATGTGCAAACAGCTCTGGGAAACACTCAGAGAAATAGTCACAGAGAGACAGGAAATCAAGTACTTTTTCATAGATTCTGTAAACGAGAAAGGCAATCTGAGCTGACCACAGGGAAGGACCAACAGGAGTCCAACAAAACCACTACTGTGTGAAAATCACTCAACTACATCAGTTCCCATAAGGCAAAAGGATTCAATTTGCAATCCATCAATCATTTGCCGTAATGAGGGAAGTAAATACATCATCACAGAGGGCTGTCACATCTCTTCTACTTTCAGAATTAACATTTGGGGATTCCTCCAGCATTCCTTTTCCATAAAACAGGTAATTGTAAAATAAATAATTGGTTTTACTACAGCATTTGAGTGTCAGCAGGAAACCATTGTTTTGTGATTTTATTTCAACAGCCTTATGTCTAATAAAAAAACCCAAAACAAACAGTTGAGTAGTTGTGGATGTGTCTGTTACATTCCATTAGCCCAACTTTACCTACCAATGGCTTCATAAGAGCCACTGGCTGACAAATAATTGCACAAAGAAACAGCAAATTAACACCATGCAAGTGTCTTCACCTGCAGATTTCTGGACTTTTTATATTTTATAACTACATCACTCATGTAAGACCTAAACACCTCCTGAAAATATCTAAAAATGTGAAATTAATAAGCTACTTGTATTTTTCATCTCAACTACAGTTTGCTGTGGTGCAGAAAGGTATCTGAGGCATTTTTCATTAGGAGTATGAAGTATTTGATGATAAACATCAACAAAAATACAGAAAACCCACACAACTGAAAATTCCTTCCTAGTTTCCTTTCCCTAATCTCTCTACAATTCAGTAGTTTCAATCCCTTGAAGTTCATCCACACATTTTTGAGAAATACTGAATTACTTGATTTTTTTCCCAGTTTGATTCCTGAATGAACTAATAAATAATCTGTGTCACATTAATTTAAAATGGCCACACATGCTAGCAGATTTCATGTGCTACTCACAATTTTTATCTCCTGGAATATCTAAGATTCATTTGTAACCCAAACTGAAACCCAAAGCACTTCAAAAAGCTCAAGAAATTTAGGTATCACACCTAAGCCAGAAAGAGAAATGGTGTAGGATATAACCTGCCTATAACCACCTCTTGCCAGTGGTAGACAGAAAGCTGAAAAGATTCATCCATTGTGAGAAGTAGAGTTGCCAATGGAGTTCCTCAGAAACTGAATTCTCAGATTTGGTTTGTTAAGTTTTGGGGTAGAAGTTTGAATTCTATTCCATAATTCAGCTCTTGCAGGGTACTACCTTTCAGAGGACACAGTCTTAAGCTGTGCCAAGGGAAATATCAGCTGGATATCAGGAAAAAGTTTTTTCCAGAAAGGGTGATAAAGTACTGGAATGGTCTGCCTGGGGAGGTGGTGGAGTCACCATCCCTGGTGTGTTTAAACAAAGACTGGATGTGGCACTTGGTGCCATGGTTTAGTTGAGGTTGAGGTTGGGTTGGACTTGATGATCCTGGAGGTCTCTTCCAACCTGGTGATTTTGATTCTGATTCACCTTCAGTTCAGTCCCTTGAAGCCAGTGCTGTTGACATTACAGGCCAGGCACACAATTCCATCACCCTTGGATCCTCCCAATGAACTGTCTGCAGAAACTTGCTGAAGCATCTGCTCAGCTCTCATAAAGCACCTGAAGACACACCAGGATGAGCCAACCATCTCCTAGAAATCGGCACAATAATTTAATAGTGCAAATGTTTCCAAAGGGAAATATATGTAGTATGACCAAAGTATTATGCAAATGTTGTTTTTACAATGATTTAGCCCTGCCATAATATCTTATGCTATTATACAAGCAGTGCATTAAGCCATGTCATTGCTGACAAAAGCAGGCAGGAGCTGGACCAGATATCCTGCAGCCTCAGCCTGAATGTATGGATGCCTTGGGGGCACACTACCTATTAATTTAAAATTCTGAAACTAATTATGTATGTCAGGGTGACCTCTTTCTAATCTACATTCATCACAGAACACGAGCCTTCTGTCTCTGTTGTTCCCATAATAAAATAGCTGCTGATAGACTTATATAATTGACTGTATCTGAAGTGGACTCCTACCATGGTGCTACATTCAAATTGTGTGTAATCCCAGCTGAACAAAGATAAGCAAAAATAATCCAGCTATCTCAAGTAATTAACTTCTAAGGTTACACAGTAACATCAGAAAAAAATTATTACCCATTATCTTAAAAAGAACATAACAGAGTACACAGAAGTCACATTCATTGCTGAGCTACCAAGAAATTATTTGCAACATTTAAAAATGCATGTGGCATAATGCATAATAATTTCTATTTATTTATCCTACAAATAGCTTGACTCATTCATGACACACTAATGAAATATGCACCTATAGGCCCCTCAATCTGACAGTGGGATTTTTAGAGGTGCCCAAAAGAATTAAGTACCCAATTATCACTGACTTCTAAAGGAAACAATATCTTCATCTCATTGAATTTTAAAGAAAACACAGGAGCAAGCATGGTAGAGTTTTCATCCTCCGCTGGACATCTACCCACAGTACAATGAAAAACAAAAAAAGAGGTGCTGTTGCCTTTTTCTCCAGCCTGCCTTGGAGAGTTCCTCAGTCACATTGTTTCAAGAGAAATCAGCCCATTCCTATGGCCAACTTAGAATACTAACAAGATCAAAAACTTCTAAGGTTACTTTCTTTGAAAAGTTCCCTTTTCTTTGGCACTGTGACTTCATTCAGTGAGGCTGGTGACTGAGGAAATTCCAGATGACTTGGAAATAATTTTGACAGTGGTTCTGAGAGCATTCTGAGCTCTGTAGACCTGCTCACTTTTGGGAGCAGTCCCACAGTACCAAGCCAAGTGACTCAGACACACAACAATCTTTACAGGATCATGTTTCTTCTGAAGATCTTTAAAGCCCAAATAGCTTCACTGTATTGCATGTGTGAACAGTGAAATGAAATTGAAAGATCATCACTAAAGGGAGACTGATCTCTGAAATATCCTGGCTCAACAAGCACACGGATTCCAAGGGGACCTCTAAGCTGCACTATTAGAGGGGCAGAATGCAATAAGCAATCAAAAAAAAAATCAAACTTTGTAATAATAATGTGAGGAGACAGATACATCTTTTTTGAAGCATGTTCAATTTCTAGTGGCGAGGAACAGAGAGCTTAGTGAGGCAAAAAGTCATCTATTTTTCCTCTTAGAAAGCAATTATGAGTACAGCCACACCACAGCAAACTGGAATAACACATTAAAAGATGCGAACAAGATCCAGCTTAAAAGTCAAAAGTACATTTATACTTGGAAATTAATATTAACTTCTATTACCAGGAGTGCATCAGATGTCCTAAAAATCACAAAAGCAAGAAGTCTGTTCTGTATAAATGAGATGCAATGAGGAAAGGCGGTAGTAAATGCATTAACTGATCTGTGCGATATTGTACCATAAATATTTGATTTAATCAGTAACAAGCATTAATTTAACACTTAATCATCAGTTAAAAATATTAGCATTTTTAATAAGCAGATCAGTGTGAGCTCCTATGACACATGTCAGAGTTGTAAGTGTAAAACAGCTGCACACTTGGACCACACCAAAGCTCTCACACTTCTGTGTGCGTCTTATTTACTGAATCAACTCTGCTCTGCAGAAACATTACTCAGTTTCTCTCTCACTTGCAGCCTGATTTCCCCAATATTTATTTATGCTAATAATGAAATATTAAGAGCTCTTTTTTCATTGGAATTCATTCATTTGCACTATGGAGTGCTCCATTAGAATCCATCGCCTCTGGAAATGATGGACACTCTACTTTTAAATGCTTCATGCATTTCTAAAGGAGGCACTTCAGACTAATAGGTTATTTGGCTCAAATGAAATGTAGCTGGATGAAGCTGTATGGATCTGTCACAGAGCACGCCACAACAGGTACCAGCCAGCTGTGGGGAATCCAGCTCACAGCTGTGAAAGAACTCCCAGAAGCCTAAGGACCTGTGTACACCACTTCAGGTAAAGATGAGAGGGTTTTGACCTCATCTTCTCCAATAGACACACACATGTCCTTTCCAAATAAAGCTCTCCCCTGGATAGATTTTGTACATGGGAGAACAAGCACATGTCACCCCATGTGCTGCAGGTAGGATCCAAACACTACAGTGACAGATGCAGTGTAAGGGTTAGGACACAATAAAATCCACAGCACAAAATATCTTCCTATAGTCCTGAAAACCTGACAAAACACTACTTTACAACTGAAGCTACTTTTCATGCAGTTCAGCTGCCTATTTTGCCCATTTGAAATGTCACTCACTAACATTCTAAGAAAACATGAACCCATTATGTTTACTGAAAAACTCATGTGAACTTTACTGAATGCAAAGCTGAGCTCCTGTAACAATACTACTACATGGGACTAGTGAATCTGGGTTTACAGAATTCCCTACTGAGCTTCAGAAGAAAACATAAAAGACAACTTACTTTGCCAAGGACTGGTATTATGCCCTCCCTGAAAGGAGGTTCTCTGTAGAAGCCACTTTTGATATTTCATATTTAGAGGTCTCTCCAAAATCAAAAAACATACCATTTCAGGAAACATTCACAAAACATCAAGTACTAGAATAATTGAGAAAATACTTCTTCAAAAGACCAGCCAGCTTATCTAATGCTTTCTGTTTATATTCTTTGTGTTCTTACTACAGCTTCTACAAAAGATGGTATTTCTTTGGGAGATGGTAGTACTTTATTTTTTAGGCTCCCTATGTGCAAACTTACCCTTTTCTCAAGGAACAGTTTTACCTTCTTTGTGTGTTGGTTTGCTTGCAGTAGGATGTGTGTGTAAACTACATGAAAATTTCCAATTAGAACACATTTTTATTTCTTTCATTATTGACAAAAAACATTTCTAAGGAAAGATGCGAGAAAATTGTACATTGTAAGGGATGTTTGAAGTAATGGCTAAAGATAGAACCTTTCAAAGAGCAGAACCACTCAAATCTTACAGACCTTTAAGATGTGCAGCTCCAGGATTGAAGTTTTGTTCCCATATTATGGAGCTTAGCTAGCAATCAAGAAGGTGAAATTCCAGACTGCAATATAATCACAAGTCACAATAGACCACCCAGTCTTCTGTCTGTCATTTCGGCATCACTGTCCCTACTGAAGCTCTCAGGCATTCTCTGATACACCAGACAGGTTCTAGTATATAAATATCCTTATTGCAACAATAATAGGTTAGCTCCCTTCTTGTGAACAACAGTTGTGAATATAAAATTCATTATTTACCCAACAGGAATGTTGTTAGCACACAATAGTTTTACTCTATTAACAACCTGCTTCTATGTTAGCAATTCTGGTTTAAGTGATGTCCCCATTAGAGTGGTGAATCATCTTTTCACTAATGCAGCAAGAAAGCCATCAATATAAAAATTGTTTATTCAGAATCACCTTAGGTAATGTCCTTATCATGCTACCTAGGGCTTAATTTTAACTTGTATATTGAGCAACCTGTGCAGCAGCAGCTTCCAGAGGTATCATCATCCCAATGTTCCCTCAGTGGTTTTTATTCTTTTGTCAAGAGTTTTGAATGATTTTTTTAACACTGCACAAAACCCACTTTTTTCCCAGGTAATCTCTCTATTTTACATGCACAATGTTACATTTCGGAACCCCCAAAGTGCACCTATCTGTCATTGCAGGTAAGAGATTTAGGAATGAAAGTCACCTTGAAACTTGCTAGAATTTGAATTTTGAATTATTCTTACACCCTTTTTTTTTTAAAACGGAACACATTTAGCATCTGTGCTCAGCACAGCATTCAATGAAGGGCACCTGTTGGCAACCCAAGAGTCTCTCTTAACAGTAATTAACTTCCCATTCTCAACTTTACATTCCGATAATGTTCTCTCTAGGTGTACTATGACATCTCATAGCTCTGTAATTCCCTTCCAGAACTGACCCCTCATTCCTTGCACAGAAACTGTCTTACAGTTCTGGGGCTGTGCAATGTGAATACATGGAATTAATAGAATGAACTCTTTACTGAATGTCCCTTCAGCTCAGAACACTTACATATCTTTTCAGCACGTATTAGTACATGCCAGGCTGGGCAATGGCTCCGAATCAGCAACCTTTCTTTAGTATAAAGAACAGGATTCTTTTGTTGACCTACTTTAAAACATGAGATCATATCTATTATGATAAGAATTTTCTCCCAGTTATCAGTACCCCTGGGGAAAGAGCACAGTAAGTCAGAACTTTACCATCCACTGCATGACAAGAAGGCACTTGTGAATCTTTCAGAAGCTTGCTCCGGTTCAGGAGGCAAGTTTTTAATGTGGTCTATGGCAGTGACAACACCCAAGCACTGCAGACAGAACTAATTTGGACTTTACTGGATGCCCACCAGGTTATCCGGAGCTTCTTTGTTCTTAAAGCTTCCAGTTCCCTTCTTATTATTCCCCTGTTCTCACTAATATAATGCCCAATAACATCTTAAATGAGATTTGCATTGACTTTCAAAGCAGTGAGAAGTGAAAAATAAACATTCTGAAATAATAAAGTGCCAAGCACTGTGACCATCAGGCATTTGCATTATATTGTACTTTTGAGAGAAGAGAGTCATCATCAGAAAATGAAATTTCTGAACAAGCCTCTTTATGCAACTGGTATGCTGTGACTAGAAATCACTGCTGGGTGTATGCACTTATCTCTTAGGCCTTCGTCTTGAAGTTCAAAGTTACATTTCTCAGCACAACCTTAAGAGCATTCAGAAGTGGTTACAAAGCTGTGTCAGTCCCTTTATCCAAAGCATTGATGATAAATCAGCAAGATGCAACTCACTTTCAAACTGTCGCAAGAAGTTCAGCTGCTGTTAAAGAATTTTCTATAGCACCTCTCAACAGCACTGGCACTTCTTTTGTGCAAACTTCTTAACTAATTGACACTAGGAAGTGCATAACTACCTTTTTCTCCATTAGGGAGTGACTGATTATTCCTGAAAAAATCATCGTTACAGCCCTTGACAAAAAATAACAGAATGGGGATTTTTTTTTTCCTTAAAATGGACAGTTCTTCACAAGTTCTTATGGAACTTTATTTAAACCCTGTTGTGTAGCCCTGGTTTCATGCCTGAGGTGTTTTCGTTTTCTGAAATTCTTTTCCCAGGGAGTTTTCTGTAAACAGGAGAAATGTTTTGTAAACTGTACGTTGCTTTCATTCCTTTTCCTACGAGGGACTTCTTGATGTCCCTCTGGTCTGACCAATGTGATTGAAGAGGTTTGCTTTTGTTTTACCAATCAATTTTGTCTGTGTAAAATAGTATAAAAGGGAGACACATCCTAAAAATAAAAGAGTCATTTCAGCCTTCTGAAGTCAGAGTCTGTGTCATTGTGGTGTAAAACAGCGTCACTTTTGAGTGGGAATCTTTTAATCTCCTACAGGCAAAGGCTTTTTTTTCAGCATCAGAGGAAGGGCTTTTCCCCATGCCCACTTATGGTAGTCTTGGATAACTCTGGGTTTGTCAGTGATGAGGGCACAGCCTTGCAGAACAGAACAGCTAATCCTGGGTTATCACTGACCCAGATCCATCAATAACTCACCTCCTCCTGCACACAAAGGGCCAATGCCATGCTCAATGGATGCTTGTTGTTGTCTCACTGAAGACTGTGGATTGATGCTTAAAGTTGTGCTAAATTTGAACTGTTTGGCAGAAACACCCAAAGTCTGTCCTCACTTTTGCTTAGTCATTAAGTGAGTCATTCTGCTAATTCACTATCAGTCAAAATAGCCTCTCATGGACGTCACACTTTTCCAGAAGTGATGGGAAGAGATGTGTCACTACTGCTGCAGTAATAAATCTGCTGTTTAGATGCTAAGGAGCTTCAGAAGTATCTCTGTGTCTCATGGTGATCCACAGGGAGCTGTGGATCGTGTGGATACCACATGGATGTACACAGGGACCTGCTTTGCTACTCAGGATTCATCATTTTAGCTTGACTTTGCACTCCCACCTTACAGTGTAGCTGTACCTTTACACTGTAGGAGATGACATCAACATCTGCTTTCGTGCCTCACACTTTTGCAAATCAGAAAAAATTCAGATTCTTCCTATCACTGATAAGTTATACAGGGAATCTAGCACATATTGTGGGCAGCCTATACAGTAACAAATTATAGTACATACCTTCTAAAGTCGCATATTCTGCTATAGGGGTTTGGTGCGAGAACAAGTTACCAGTTTTTTCTTTCTTCCAAGAGAGAGTGAGCCATTACAAAAATATTTTTTGAGTTAATTTAAAATGGTATGAGTAGACTTACAAGTTGACTGGCAGTAATTTTTAAGAAATAATTTTATTCTGAAGATGCCCCCAAAATATATTTTTTTTCTTATAATCCACCATTTGTGCTTCTGGGTGGGCCACATTATAAATGTAGCAATAATCACACTTTTGGTACAGCCTGCTCTCACAAAATAATGCAGGCAGGAGCACAGGAAAATAGGTCACTAGAGCTTACTGATGTGCAGCTGTCAAACCTTTTATTCATCTCAAGGTTTGGTGGTTTCTGGACAAATGCACTGTGATTGAAATCCCATTGCAGAAGTAAAGCTTTCAAGGTGAAATAGTATTTCATTTTCATTATCATGAAAGAAAAGAAGAAGAAATGTCTGCAGGAGCAGAATACCACAGCAATATGTTAAGACTGGCAATTGCAACATTGTTAAGTGTAAATAGAATGGTGTTCATGGCTGTCTTTTCCTTTCCCCTGATCCCCATTTCTTTCCTTTTCTTTCTCTGCACTCTTCCAGTAAACAGAAGTTATAAACAAGAAATGCCGCACCAAAAAGATGTGCTTTTGAGACATTTTTCACAATATCACTGCCTTCTCTGGAAAAAAAGGCCACCACTTTGTCTCAGGCACTTTACAAAGAAAGGCAGAAAAGGGCAAAATAACTTTTTTGTCACATATTAAGCAAAACAGTATTTTTGCATATTAAAGAACAAAATCAGAAGGTTTTGTCTGGCAATATAAATCAACTCTCTCCTGGAAGAAGGCTGCCCTCTGTCCTTAATCCTATGAATCTGTCCAAGGCCATTCGCAGTGCTGTTTTACCAAACACAAAAAGGACGCAGCAGAATCTCTAGTGCAGCAGGACTCTCATGCCAGCCCTCTCTGTCCTTTCCCCTTGGGTTACCAGGAGCCTCTGGAGCTTCCAGGAGCAGCACTGCCAGGCAATACTCATTTCAACGACAGATCTCCCCATCAGGGCTCTGTACTGCAGCAATCCAAAAAGTGAGTGAGGGGTGAAAACCACCAGGCAGTGCCAGCCCTGCCCAGAGCAATATGGGGATGATCATGGATTGAACTGTACAAATGATGCAGGCACTGAATGAAGGGGTTTAATTGCTTGTAAAGAAGATGGTAAGATATGGCATGTGGGAGGGAACAGCAATCATTATCATCCAATTTTTGCAAGAATAACCATTAGGAACAGAAAAGAGGCAATGCAAAGGGCAGCAGGTTTAGATGCAAATCCTTCCCAGGGGTGATGCCCCCATCCAGCTCTAATGAGAGCAGGTCAAGCACTACATAGGGCAGGCACAGCAAGCCTGTGCCACCTGGTGTCAGGATCACACAAAGGTCCCCATTTCATTAAGCAGGAAAGAGTTTATTTGGTAGTACAGAGTGTGGCCTCGAGGATCTCTGACCAGAAGCCCCCCTGGCCATCTGCAGTCAGACACAAGAGGCTCTCTGGCATGGATCCCCCTGCTGTCCCTGCCCAGCAGCTAAAAAAGGGTTGTTGGCTCTACCAAACCAGCTTGGAAGAGGCCTGTAAGCAAGGTGGTGCCTGGGGTCTTGCTCAGAGCCTCCTGGAACAAAGACCTGACTGCTGCCAGCTTACTTAGGTTTTTTTAATTCATTTACACTCAGCAGTATAGTTTTTTCCTTCATCCTTACCATGTCCCAATTTATTTTTGCACATTCTCCTCATTGGCTGAGTTTGGCATCTCACTAGAGAGAGGAAGGTAACAGCAATGAGGGCAGCATTGCACCAAACTCAGTACAGAGCTTTGGAATGAGATAAGGGTTCAAAATAGTGTGCAAAAGCCTGGGAACTTGAAATATTCACTTAGGCAGCACTGAGTGCCCCAGATATTACATTTCCTGGCAGAAATCAACACTTTTTGGCATGCAGATGTTTATTTATTTGCAGGATATTTATTTGCAGGAAAAAGGAAAAAACCTCAAATTTTTATCCTTTCCATCAAAGAGTGAGAGCTCTATAATATCAGTGCACCAAATTGTTAATGGATAGAGTTGGATTGCTGAATGTTGCAACTAAAGATCAACGTTTCACTGATCTTTGAAATGTAAAATGCTTAAAAAGCCAAAAAACTCTATCTCCATGATACAACAAACAATCTCTTCCTAGGAAAGTTTGTCTCTGACCTCTTAGATACATGGTAAAGGGTAAGCCTAAAACATCTGCTGCAAGATAGGCTTCAGAGAAATCTAATTAACACCATGTCCAGGAATGGTGAGAGCAAATGTATCCTGGATAAAGCCACTGACAGGAGATCACTTTGTTATGCCAACACAATTTTAGCTTGGAAAGAAAAAGATTGGGGAAAAAAGTCTTCATTGAAAAAGGTCATATAATATTAAAATGACAAATTATGGCAAAGGAAGGAGAAAAAACATCTCATGTAAGAAAAAACAAAATTGCACAAGAGAAAATGAAGCTGAGGGGAGAGATTCCATCCTCACTTACACTGGACCTCGCAACTGTGAAGGTCAATATATCAAAAAGTGGCTGCAGACATCCCGGTGAACAGAGCAGTGCCCTGAGCTGTAATGGATATTTTAGAGCCTTTTGAAGGTGTTGCCTGTAATTAAAGCCCAAATAACGGTCTCAAAATACTGAGATATCACTGTCTTTTCTGCTTGCATTCAGCAGCAAACCAGCAGCTTGGAATCTCAATGACTTCATTGCTAACATGGTCTAGGGCAAGTTCCCTGCAATCTACAATCAACTCCTCTGTCACCTAAACAAGAAGGAATGCAGCTCTTTTCTTTCTAAATCGTGCCATCTTACAGCTTTTCAGCTCCCTTAAATAAAAACAAACTCAGAGCTGGATTTGAGTACAGATGTATGACTCTCATTGTTATATGTACGGTCTATGTTTTACAGTGATTTTCACTTTATTGATTGGCATTGCCCAAATCTATTTCATTGCCTCTCCAAAGGACTGAACTCACAGAGGAAGATGGAAAAAAATACCAAGTTCATCATATTTAGAACTGTTTCTCAGCATCTGTGCTGCCTCTCTTCACAATGACCTTTCACTGATAGCTTTTCAGAATCATTTTCAGACTGGCTGAAGAGAAGGAATGGCAGCCAGGTTTGCTCTAAGTTTTGTGACAGGTGTCTGAGAGATTAATGTTTTGATTAAAAGAACCCTGATTGAATTTTCTGATAGAAAATTGTTCATACGCACATGTCCCCCCTTATTTTTGGATCCTAGGTTGGTTTTCTTGCTTCCAGAGACTCAGTATGCAGAGGGAAAGAAGAGAACAGACACTACAGCCAGGCAGGGCTCGGGTGTGCCGTGGTTAAATGGTAGGTGGCAGCACAAAACAGACTGTCAGGCTCAGGTTCCTGTTCATTTTAGTGCCAGTTTGGACAACAGTTTTCCTCTTTGATCAGAGTTCACAGGTTCCCATAAATAACTGGTGACTTCATTGTCCTGTCCACTAAATATTTCACTGGTGACAGGTCACGTTTCAGGAATGAAAACAGATTTGACACAGGTGGTGGGTAACACACTCATTCATTTTGACTTACTATTAAAAAATTGTCACTCCAGCGTTATTAAATGGTTCCAAGGAGACTTTTTTCCCCCACAGTTCTTTTTGGGTTTTTGGCGTTTTTTGATTTTTTTTAAACCTGAGACATGCATTAGAGCAATTTTTTTATCACATATTTATGGAGTAAGTAGTGTCTAGTGGGTAGAGAGGGAGCTGGCAATGAGGCTTCCCAAATTTTACTTTTAAGCTAAACCACTGATCTCTATGTTGCTTTTGGCAAGTCACTTTTTGTGTTAGACTTGATCTAAGCATAACATACTGTAAATAATGCAGGTGTGCTGAAGTCTACTTAGTCTCTGTAAATCATATTGCAGGATTTAAGCAAACCCAAACACCCCTGTGGTGGGAGGGGTATAAAATCCCAACTGGAATAGAAAACCCAGTACTGTCTTTATTAAGGTTTCAAGGGTCAGTCTCAAAACAAGAAATTTTCAAGTATCATTCACACGCTACGTGCACCTCCTTGACTTTTTTTTTTTTATTTATTAAAATAAATGTTTCCTTCAGCCACTCACAAAATGACACATTCTGTTAAGTGCTAATAGTAAGGGCAGCTGGACTTTTTATTTTTTTTTTTTTTTTTTAGTTTCATGCCCAATTTTTTCATCAACTTTAATCCTGAGTAGTTCCTTTATGTTATGATTTAGCATTCACTTTGAACAGAGAAATATGAGGCTATGCAGTTTAAGATAGTGAAGAAGCAAGCTTTTGATACAGAAATTTGAACAGTTCTACAACTGTAATTTAGTTTTCATTGTAGCATCCTGAGATGGGATGGAAGCAGACATCCCATTTCCAGCAGTCCATAATTGCTACAAAAATGAAGGCAGAAGGCTATTTCCAGTTGGTAATTTCTGGGCTGCTCATGTGTAATGGCAGTCGAAAAAGAAGATATTAAGTTATCCATCAGCCTTGGAAGGATTTTCCATGCTCATGGGACAGTAAGAAAAAAGTCTTTGAGATGTTAAATCAAGTAAGACCTTGCCAAAGAGGAAGGAAGCTGTGGTCAAATACACACAGGTAGACAAAAGAAGCAAGTATGCTGGAGAGCTCTGAAATAATTTTTTAAAAAATTTGGATTTGCTGTTGAAGAAATAAGGCTAAGAAGGTATTAAAGAAGGGATGCAGGGTAAAAAGAAACGCAGAGAAAAAGGAAAACCTGGGGACAGTGTCTTGACTGAGGGAAGAGAACAGGCGTCAGATACAATTTTAAGCAAGAAGCAAATGCTGAAAAAGAGAGTTGACAACAGTGTGTAAAATAAGTAGAGAGATAAAGAAAATGAGAAAGAGGAGCAAAATCAAATACAAAAATTATCGTTCTCTCTCAAATCTTGTCTTTCAGTTTTCTGATTCAACTCTTCTGATATTTATTCTTCACACCTCTTATCTTCCATATCCCCCTCCTTTCCACAGGATTCAGCAAGAGTCTCTCAGCATTCTGCCCTTCTTCTGTCCCCATGTCCCCCAGTGTTTCCTCCACAAACACCACCCAGGCTTTATCTACAAGTCTTGTTGTTCTACTCTGTACCCCAGACCTACCCCTCCTCAAGCTAAAAGAGTGAGCTGCATCTCTGACCTCTCCTTTACCTACACAATTAGGAGAGAGGCCTTAAACTCTCATTCACCCCTAACATCTTCCCTTCTCTCTCCCATAAAACAAAGTATCTACAATCTTCCCAACATTCCTTTTCCATCCTCTTCTTGGGGCTCAGGCTGTCCCTCAGACATCCAGCCTCTCTCTAGTACCTCACATCCAGAGCACACCAAACCTTACAGAATCTTATATTTAACTATACAAACTTTCATACTGGTCTCTGAAAAACACAATTTTCCAAACATAAGGGTCTGTAGGATAAATTAGACAATTTCTCCTTTTCCTGTTGTCTCAAACCTGAGCTGCTCATGTCCATGCCCAAAGCCCTTCTGACCCTCTGTCTACTTTGCTTGACTCATGGAATATCAGGTCAACCCCCAGCTAAGGTTAGGCCATGACCCAGCATCCAATATCTGCTTGTTACATTTTTAAAAAGCACTTTCTCCCCAGCTGCTCTAACACTGGGAAGATATCCCATAAATATCCGCAACATTATTCCATTATACATCTTCAAACAGCTCTTTAAGCCATACTATGATGTCCACAAAAGTTTTAACAATGCATAAGCCACTTGTTTCATAAGTACACGGGCAGCTAATACTGTTTCTTATGTCCATGTACATCTTAATCTGTTGTATCCTGTCAAACACTTAAAGGAGAACTCTTTTTGATCTGTGTTCATACCCTGCCTGACATATATCTGAATTTCCAGATGTTACTACACAGAGCCACAGTTTCTGTGTGCTGTATAGTTAAATATATACACAGGTACTTCAGTAAATCATGCAAACACAAAGCCCTATAACATGTAGAATGAGGTCCAAACCTGAAACCACCGGCTCCAAAACCTGGACTTTTACAACAGTTCTATTACTGCCATAGTGTACATCCTGAAAAAGAATCTCTGACTGAATTTATGGGGAAGCACTAAAGAATTGCAGCACAAAACACAGAGACATGAACAAAGCTGGTTGGTATTATTTCTGTATGATTAAACTAACATCAGCAGTTATAAGAAACGAGTATTTTCTGCCTATTGCATGTTTATAATTCTTGTTAAACTGGGAAATGTGAAGCCACCTGAATTCTAATTAAGAGCAGAAAGTATTTTGGAGAGGTGTGGTCTGTTTTTAAAATGTCAAAACTATGCAGGGTTCTTTAATTAAATCAATATTTAATACAAATGAATGAAAAAAAAAATTAAGTTTCAGAAGCCCTCAGCTGACCAGAGATTCACTTATTTACCACACTTTGACGTACACTTGATTCCTCAAAGCCATATTTTAAAATAAGCAATAAGTCTGAAAAACCCCAGTGCTCTAAATGAAATCATTATTCTGCAGACTGA
This sequence comes from Sterrhoptilus dennistouni, assembly GCA_013397095.1. NCBI lineage: Eukaryota > Metazoa > Chordata > Aves > Passeriformes > Zosteropidae > Sterrhoptilus > Sterrhoptilus dennistouni. Next base: position 750,014 of record VWZU01019186.1, on the reverse strand, counting down.
ACCTAATGCTGAGGTAATGTAGAGTCTGACCTTTCCAAAATAAATCTCTCTTAATAAATGTTCCTCTCTACTCTCAGGAACAACAGAAGTCTCTAAGGCAGCAACAAACCAGAAACAAGGGCAAGATGCAACAGTGAAGCAAGAGGCAACGTGATTTAAAGGTGAACGGATTTGGACATGACCCTGCTGGGCAAAAAGAGGCAGAGAGTCTGCATTTATCACCAGTGCCTCGGGCATCTTGTTTGCAGAGTCTGGACCTCTGGCGAGCAGCTCACTGCAACTCCCGTCTTCTATTTCTGAATTTTATCAACTCGATTTTTATGTCAAAGAGACGAGAGGTGCACTGGTTGCTGCACATCAATTTACAGCAGGGAATTACTACTATGCATACCAGACATTCATAATACCACTAGAGGTGCTATTATTTTTACCAGAATCAGTAAGTATTAATCCCCAGGTACGAAGAAGAATTCTTTGAAAAAGTTAGTGCGAATTTAAAGTCAAATAATTTCACAGAGACCCTTCTTTTGGTAGGATGATGCTTCGTTTTTCCAGTAAACCAGAGATAAAAGATTGCGGCAGAGGTGAGCCAGAAATGATGTTAATGACTTAACTGGAATGAGGATTAGACAAAGGGGCACAGCAGGGGAGCCATCCCGAGCCTGCAGGGCAGCGCTGAGAACGCACTTAGGACACTTTGTTGGAGTTCTCAAACAAATTGCACCACTTACAGCGGCCGGGGAAAGAGCCTTTCACTTGAAATGGGCTGTAATGGCCCGTCCTTTGTTAGTCCGAGCCCTGCAGACAAAGCAGCTCCAGTCAGACCCTGGTTGTGCCTGGACACCTGGAGGGTAATAGCGTTCAGTGTCACATCCTCCGAGTGACGGCCCCACACAAAAGGACTCGGCAATTGCAGCTGGGATGGGGTTAAGGTACACAAAATCACACCCGGCACAAACGCCGGCAGAGAAGCACAGCAGAAAAGCAACTTGCTCACACGATTTAAATCCCAGAAGTGTGTTGTTCAAATTGAGATTTCAAAGTGATGTCCTCTGCTCCAAATCGTGCCAATTCTTCTGGCAGATACCTACTCTGCAGAGCAGCAGTTATACAGCACTCAGGCCCCACTGGCTGTTTGCTCGGTCTTTACTTCAGAGTTTATTTGATGAGTCTGTGAAAAACGAGGTTCACTTTTTGGCAAATTTTAAGAAATATGTTTAATAAAAATTAAGACAATTAGGAGATTAAAAAAAGCCAAGTACGGCCGGGTGACTCGGCACTCAGCCAAGTCCACACCTTGCTATCTCAGAGACATTTGTTAAATACCCTTTCTATTGCATCAGCTTATGAATATTCATATTTTTCCATAAACTAGTTTCCATATTCCAGGAACTGTTTTGCATGGTCCCTCCTTGGGTCTGCCTTTTTAGAGCATTTGTGTTTCGTGGCTGTGTCTTCATTATCGCCTCCAGCTTGGGCCTTGGTCCGTACTTTCTTCAGATGGGAGATGCTGATAGTTGGTGTATCAGTAGCAGAGTCTTCTTTCCATGTTCACTGGATGTTATCCCAACCAAACAGACAGTTTAAGCAGACTTACATCAACTACTACCACTATGCCTAATCTTCTTTTACTAATAGCAGAAATAAAAAACTTATATCCTATATTCTTACCACAACATTATTAATCATATAGCACACATCTTGCAAAAAGCCAATTTTATAATATACATTTATAACAATTCCATACTTAGAGAAAATTCTGGATGGATCCTCTTTTCCTCCTTCCAACACTAAACAGATTCTTTAACAGTTTGCACACAGGTCCGTTGCAATCTCCTCTAAAAGCCCTCCTAGAGAAAAGATATAAATAAAAATTCTTGTGTGTTTGGTAACTTTACTCCTGTAGGGGACAGAGAGGCCTATGCTGAAGTAATACTCCAGTTATGCATTCCAGGTAATGAGCTTTATCTCTCAGGATCAATTTTCCATTAATAGCATTCAGTGCTCCATTCAACTTTCAAATTAATTTGACCTGTGAACCTGGGGTGTTCTGACGCTGCTTTTTAAACTACTGGAATGTAATGTCAACACAACACAGAAAAAATTATAGCAGCAAGACTTTAATGGCCAATGTGATGCTTACTGGGGGATTTTAAAGGCAGCTTAATGGCAAATAGACAGCCCAAATTCAAATGACAATTAAAATAAATAAGCAAAAAATAAAACCAGAGGTTTCTGCTCTTTCTACCTTAGCCATTAAGTCAGTAAGATAAGCAATTTAAAACTGCTTTGTCCAGAACTGAGGCAAGAAAAGGAAGAGTGCTCTGCTATTGATCTGCAAGAAGTTTATTCCTTCTACTCTGCAATGTTAAAGGAATCAATCTCTTAACTAAAGAAAAAATAACGGTGCTGATAATGAAGATGAGGGCTGAGCCTTTGTAGGACAATGAGTGTGTTGTACTGGTGCTGTAAGAGCCAGGTCTGGGCATATCTGACAGGACAGCTGGGAGCTTATGAGCACTGTAATCAATTCCTGACACTGAAAGGGACACCTCCAAAATGTTCAGGGGGACAAGCAAATTATTAGGACAGTGTCTGCATTAATCGCTCAGTGTTCTGCATGGCACAGGTGCATTTTATTACTCACAGTCCAAAAGTCTGAGGATTCGTTCAAGTGAATGCAAATGAACTAACTAGAGTCAGTGTTGGCTTCAAGTGCATTGATATACATATGCATGTATATATGTGGCTGGATACATGAGCTTGCATTCCTATTGTTCTATTTATTCTGTTTCCTTTTTTTTTTTTTTTTTTTT